>CM052660.1:96642323-96806298 GCA_028533165.1 Leontopithecus rosalia
TTATTTTATTGATTTCTGTTCTTAGGCTTATTTTATTTACCTTCTGCTTCTTCCAATTTAATTTACTTTTTGTTTTATAGCCTCTTATAAAGAAACTTTAATCATTGATTTTAATCATTGATGGAAGCTTTGATCATTGATTTTTTTTTCAGCAAATTGACTTATTTTTTAACTAACATACCAAAAAATTAACTTATTTTTATATTTAATTCTGTGAATTTGGGGACATGTATGGATATGTGTGGATACCACACAATCAGGAGATATTATAGTTTTATTATCAGAAAAAATATCCCTCAGGCTATTTCCTTTCCAGTCATTAATTCTTAAACCTTTCTTCTCTATGACTGTACTGCCATAAATTTCCCTCTAAGCACTACTTTACCTGCATCCAATACGTTTTGACATAGGAGGTTCATTCAGCTTAAAATATTGTACAGTTTCCCTTCTGATTTCTTGTGTTCTTACATCTGTGTCATTTCTAGCTGTATGTCTCTTACTGGTTTTTCTCCTACTTTTGGAGTTTCTCCCCCATTTTTTGCATGCCTGGTCATTTTTGATTGGTTGACAATTACTGTGGTTTTTACACACCTGAATGCTAGATTCTTCATGTAAATATTTTTGGGCTGATGGTTAAGTTAATTGGAGTTGGTTTGATCCTTTATTGGGGCCTGCTTTTCTGCTCTGTGAGAGCTGGTCCAGACAGCCTTTAGTTTAGGACTAACCTCTCCCCACTACTCAGACAATGCCCTTCTGAGACTCCACAGTGTCCCATGGTGAGGTGGTCTCTCCACACTGGCCAGCCCTGTGTGAGCTCCAGGAATTGTTCCACAGGCTTCATTCTGGCAGGTCTTTCCCTTTCTTCATATGCATGCATTAGCCAGAACTCAGCCGAGCCTCTAAAAAACCCCTCTGCATGTGTCTGGAGCTCTCTCTGTGTAGCTCTGTTTCTCTTGTCCATGAATTTTAGGCACTTGATATTCCTGAACTCCAAACTCTGCCTTCTCATCTCTGAGAGACCACTGTCTTTGTCTGGGTTTTCTTTCGCTGTGCTGAGGCCTGGATACTCTCCCTGGACAGCAAGTTGGAGCAATCACTGGGCCACTGCCTTTGTGCTTCTGTCTCTCAGGGATCTCTCTCCTGTGCTACCTGTTCATCTGTAGACTGATAACCATTGTTTTGTATATATTGTCTTGCTTTCTAAGTTGCCTGAATCAGAAGTATAAA
Organism: Leontopithecus rosalia; assembly: GCA_028533165.1. Classification (NCBI taxonomy): domain Eukaryota; kingdom Metazoa; phylum Chordata; class Mammalia; order Primates; family Cebidae; genus Leontopithecus; species Leontopithecus rosalia. Next base: position 96,643,551 of record CM052660.1, read on the forward strand.
TCTAATCCATCTTGGCCAGAAGCATAGCCCCTTTAAAGAAAAAGTTTTATTGATATGCAATAAACTGCATATATTTAAGGTGTACAATTTGATATTTTGACATATGTAAATACCCATGAGATCATCACCGTGATCAAGAGAGTATACAATCCAGCATCTCAAACATTTCCTCCCCGCCTCACTTGCCTCCCACACCCCTCTCCCCAAGTAACACTAATAATCTGCATCCTGTCATTTTGGATTAGTTTGCATTTTCTAAAATTTTGCATGAGCAGTCATGCATCATGTACTCCTCTTGGTGTGGCCTCTTTCAATCTACATAATTATTTTGAGATCCGTCATGTTGCTGTGTGTATCCATGGTTCATTTCTTTTTATTACTGAGTAGCATTCCATTGTATGAACATACCACAGTTTATTCATTCATCTGTCACTGGAAATTTGGGTTGTTTCCAGTTTGGGACTATTATATACAAAGCTGCTGTGAGCATTTGTGTGGCCCCATACAGTATGTGTCCATACAGAGAGCTGTATGGGCATATACATCCTTTTTCTTTTGGATAAATACCTACAAATAGAATGGCTGACTCATGTCTCCCAAAGAATAATGGGAGGTATATGTATGTTTGCTTTGATTTTAAAATACTGCCAAACTGTTTTCCAAGATGCCAGTATAATTTTATATCCCACCACCAGTGTACAAGAGTTCTAGTTCCTTTCCTTCCTTCCCAACACTTGTGTGGCCACCTTTTTAGTTTTCACTATTCTAATAGGCATGCAGTGCTATCTTATGATCTTAATTTGCATTCTCCTAATGACACTGAACATCTTTTCATGTGTTTCTTTTGCCATAAATGTCTTCATTGGTGAAGAGTCTTTTCAAATCTTTAGCTAATTTTTTAAATTGAGTTGACTAAAAAAAATGTTATGTTTTGAGAGTTTGGGATGTTTTTGTTTTGTTTCTTTTGAGATGGAGTCTCACTCTGTCACCCAGGCTGGAATGCAGTGGCGCAGTCTTGGCTCACTATAACCTCCACCTCCCAGGTTCAGGAAATTCTCCTGCCTCAGCTCCTGAGTAGCTGAGACTACAGGTGTGTGCCACCCCACCTGGCTAATTTTTGTATTTTGAGTAGAGCTGGGGTTTCAGCATGTTGGCCAGGCTGGTCTCCAACTCCTGACCTCAGGTGATATACCCACCTCAGCCTCCAGAGCTCTTTATGTATTTGGAGTGCAAGTTCTTTATCAGAGGCGTTTTGCAGTGACGTCCCCCCAGTCTGTGGCCTGTCGTTTCATTTTCATAACAACATCTTGGGAAGAACAGACATTTTTTAATCTCCATGAGGTTCCTGTGGCACTTTTTTAGACCTCCTTTTCTCTGTATTTTTTGTCTCCCATTCTAGATGGCTAGGCCTTGGAAGGCAGAAACCATGTACCCCACGTAGTACCCATCCTACCACCTGGCAGTCAGTGCTCAGCCAGAGTTTGCTGATTGGTTGCCTCTCAGCTATGTGGCACAGCCCCAGGGCTATCTCTTCCTGGCAGCCTGTGCTCAGGGCTTCAGCAAAGAAGGTGCTGCCTGTGTGGTGTAGATGCCAGGTCCCAAGGGACAGTGGGCAAGCTCCTCAACTTCTGGGTGGCTGGTGTTCTCCCTGTAGCCCTGACCTGTGCAGGGAGCAGAGATGTCATGGCTTGCCATGTGTGCTGCTGTGTGCCTTCATCCAGTCTTGTGTGCCTGAGAGACCACCCACCCGACTTCCCGCCTGGGCATCCTACCTCTTTTTCTTAGGAATTTCTTCTTAGAAGAAATTATTAGAATCGTATATTCAAGGAAATTTAATTCCTTTTTCCATTTTCTGCTAATGCTATTCATGTATTGATTCATTCATTCTTCCAACAAATATTTTGGAAGCCACTGCATCCTCAGTACTGATCCCAGCACTTGGGATAGTTCAGTACTGATCCCAGGTGCTGGGATCAGTATTGGGGATGATCAGTATTGGGTGAACCAAACAAATACTTTCATGGAATCTGGATTCTCTTAGAGGAGACAGATAATAAACTAGTAACCAAGTAAAATAATCCCACATAGCAAGAAGTGAAACAGTGAAAATAAAACTAGGTAATCTGATGGGCAGGCTGAGGGTAGAGGGTACTGCCTACGCCTGGACAATCAGGAGAGGCGTAAGTGATCAGGAGGAAGCGCCTTGCTGTTTCTGATGAATTTCCTCATGTATTTAGTTATTCAGCAAATGCATGTGGAGCACCAGCTGTGCGCCAGGCAGCGTGCTCAGCATGCGGACTACAAAGTCCAGGCAGACCCAGGCCCTTGCCCAGGAGAGCATCAGTCATTCTTGGACAGAAAAGTCCAAGACTGACTGACTGACAAGGAAGCTGTCAGCACAATAGAGGGCTGTTTGCCTGGTGGTGAGCGTGGACTCTGCCCGCAGGAGTGAGGACCTGCTTCCTGAGGACACCCGGGCTATGGTAGAGGGCAGAGCAAGAAGGGGCATGAGAACCTGTGGTATATCTGTCAGATCACTGCCCATTCCCCAGAGTGAGCAGCAGTGTGTCTGTGGCAGCAGGGTGCCTAGAGAGGCAGGCGTCTGGAACCAGTCTAAAAGGGGGGTGGTGCAGGCAGTGACTGTGAACTGTGTTTCTACGAGCTATGTGGGGCTGCTGGGAGGCAATAGGTCAGTAAGTGATGTGACCCACTCTGCACCCCTCAGAATGGGTTTGCCGTTATTCAGCCAGCGGGTGGGAGGGATGAGAGGTGAAACCGGAGGCTTTCTTACCATTCAGCAGATACTTGATGTGTACTTGCTAGGGCAAGGCCCTGTCATAGGCACCCAGACAAGCCCAGATGAGTCTTGTTCAAGTGAACAAGAAGACTGATTGTGACTGCCACAAGTGGTAGAAGGAAATGAACAGGGCGGAGTGATGAGGAGGCCCAGTGGTTGTGCTGCAGGGGTTACTAGGTGCTAGTCAGGGTGGGGGGGGAGAACTCCTCTGAGGAAGGACCACCAGAGCCAAGGCCCAGAGAGTGAGAAGGAGCCAGCTCTGCAAGGATCTGGGGCAAGAGTGCTCCAGGTGAAGGGAGAAGCATGTGCGGAGGAGGCCCTGGGGTGGGAAGGAGCAGAAAGTGCGCCAAGGCGAGGCTGTCCAGGCGGACCAGGGCCAGTCGTGAAGGGCCTTGAAGGCCATGGAGAGGAATTTCCATTTTTTTTCCAAGCGCAGTGGGAAACCCCTACAGGATTTTAAAGCAGGACTATGATGTGGTCAGATGGAAGTTTTTAAAAGAGAACTTGGCTACCAGATGGAAAGTAGATGACGGAGGTTGGGGGTAGGGATGAGTTGCAGGAGGGAATATCAGGAGACTTGCTAGGAAGCTGTTGCAGTTGTCCAAGCAAGAGATAATGTGGATTGGATTAGGCTGCTGGCTGGGGAGTGGAGGAAACTGGAAGGACTTTTGATTATTTCAGTGCTAGAGCCAGGATGTGCTGATGGATTGGATGTAGGGCTTGAGTGAAGGGGACGATTCAGAGATGACTTCTGCAATTTGGCTTCAGCAACAGTGGGGTGCATTTACTAGGATGGGGAGGCAAAGAGAGGCACTGGGCTAGGGGATGAGGAGTTCTGGTTGCTTCGAAAGGAAGGGGGCATGAAGGAAGGAGCCTGGGTAAGGTCCAGGTTCCTGACCCCTCTCACTGTGTGACAAATAGCAGTGTCATTGCCAGAACTAATGAGCATGGGCCTCAGAGAAGGTTTGGAAAACAAACTGAAAAGTTCAAGTCTGGTGCCCCGAGGCTCAGGTGCCTGGAGAAGCTGCCTCGTCGGGGAGCTGCCACCTGGTTTATGCTCAGACCGGCCTGTGAGCACAGGATCTGCATTTGGTGGGGTTTCGGTGGTGATGGTCTGTTGGCTGATTTGTTTTTTGGTTAGGCAGCAGCATCTGGTCAGGCTGCATTTGACCTTCAGCCTCATTTTTCCAGATCCTTACCCTGCAAATCAGGACCCCAGGTGACCTGTCTGTTTTTCATAGATTTTTCCTCATAGACAGTTTTAACATAAAAGCCATGTGAATAAAAACCAAATGTGAGCTCAGGCCTTCCAGTAAATCATAATAGATTAGATGCTGCACCGAAATGAATATCCCACAGTGGAAGGGTTGACCGGTTGGCAGAAGGTACTTGTTGTGATTCAGTTGGGCCACATAATGAATTCTGGTTTGTTTCTGTAATAGAATACGCAGCCTTTGCTCTTCTGTCAAGTCCGCCGAGTCCTGGGCCAGAGGTGGGGGATGAGGGTGAGTTTAAAGTTTTCAGATCTTGAAACTTCCCCAGTTCAGTGACCAACCTTCTACTTCGGCCACTCCATTTGTCATTGTTTACCCAGGAGGAAGGAGTCTTGGGCTCTTTGTGTTTTGTGTTTTGTTGTGCTGAGAAGTTACTGGAACATGGATGAGTGATATGGAAAAGGTTGAAAAGTAATAGGCTAAAGGGAAGTTTTGCCATGCAGAGAGCTGGCACAGCATTGTTTTTATCTTGGCTGACACATAACCTGAATTGGAAGTACGTTGGAAACCAGCCCAACATCTGGTTAGCTTTTGAAATCGTTGCTCTGTAGTCTTCCAAAGCTGGTAATACTTGTGTGACTGCAGCCAAGAAGACCTCGCATGGTCAAGAGACATTTTTAACATTGTTTACCTGGTGTTCTCATGGTGTCTTTATCCACTTCTGTCTTCATTCTTCTTATGCATCTTTGGTCTGGGTCTTTTTCATCCCTACCCTGAATGGGGGCTACCACTAAGGGGGAAGAATCCAGATATCAGAACTGAGAGGGAAGCTTAGTAAGAGTTACTGACACTGTGGACCACACCCTTCCCTTCTGATTTGGGTTCTTTGAATGAGTTGGTTGGGAGTTCTGCCCTCCAACCCTCTGGATAGGGGGCACCCGTTTTGACTGGAGTGGGCAGCTCAGGCCCTGACCCCTGAGGCAGGGCTGTGGGCAGGGCAGGAAACATGCGGTCTGCTGGAAGCTGAAATGAGCTAGTGCTCCGGTGAAGTGCAGCAGGGTTTCTTTGGAATTTGCCTGTCACCAGGCACTTAAGAAGTTGAAGCAAATAGGGTAATTTATTATCCACAGTGTTTATTTCTGTCAAAGGGAAATGACTGGCAAAGAAGCTACTGCAAAACCTGCCTTTGTGTGACTGAAAACCGTGGGGTATGCATGTGCGTGAGCATGTGTGAGTGTGTGTGTGTCCTTACACACAGGTGCCGTCTTACCTTTCACTCGAATGTCCCTGTTACACAGTGAGGTTGACCTTATCCATTCAGAACCGTCAGCCACCAGGTTGTTTCAGGAAGGAGATTTAAATCCAAATGTAATGTTTGCCGCAAATTAAATGCTCTCCTAAGAACAGTGATGGTGAGGCAATGATTGTTATAGAAAACAAAAATGAGAATAAGTTGCTTTTTCACTTGTCTTTGATTATACCACCTTAAGATAACCAACTGCTGGCAGTGTTTATTTTTTTATTTTAATTTATTTTTGAGACGGAGTTTTGCTCTTGCTACCCAGACTGGAGTGCAATGGCGCGATCTCGGCTCACCGCAACCTCCGCCTCCTGGGTTCAGGCAATTCTCCTGCCTCAGCCTTCTGAGTAGCTGGGATTATAGGCACGCGCCACCGTGCCCAGCTAATTTTTTGTATCTTTAGTAGAGACGGGGTTTCACCATTTTGACCAGGATGGTCTCGATCTGTTGACCTCGTGATCCACCCGCCTCGGCCTCCCAAAGTGCTGGGATTACAGGCTTGAGCCACCACACCCGGCCGACAGTGTTTATTTCTTTCTAGCCTGTTTTGTGTGTGGGTGATGGTTGGGCTTTTCTGCACAGCTGTCATATGGGGGCTTCTATTTTATGTGTGTTTCCCCTTAATTTTGAGATTTGTCTGATCCTCTGCCCTAAATTTGATCAAAACTACTTATTTAAAAAATTAATTTAGCAGAAATTTATGGACTGTTGTGTTTGTGCCAAGAACACCACTAGATCACATGACAGGCATAGATTGGGCAGGTGGAGGGAGAGAGAATTAACCCACAGGGATCATGGGACGCAGCAGAGAGGATGGAGGTAGGAGCCACATGGCTGCATTCAGGGCTGGGCTTTCTGCTATCCGAGTGACCTCAGGCAAGCTTCATGTCTTTTTTTGAGCCTCAGCCTCCTCATCTATAAAATGGAAATAATATCACCCACTTCACAGAGTGTCAGGAGGATAAAATGAAGCATTACATGTTACATGCCTGGCTGATAGTCACCATTTCTTCAGGGCGTACCATGGGAAGGCAATCTTGTCATCTTAGCAGAATCCTCTCCTCCTTCCTTCCAAAGACACCCTCCTTCCCGGGAGAGACTGGGGTTTTTGTTGTTTGTTTGTTTTGACTGAGTACTTTGGTAAATGATAAGGGCTGCTTGAAAACACTTAATAGTTCAGAGTAACAGAGGGGATTTTAGAGTCCACGGTAGGGAAAAGAGTGAGGAGAGAGAATGGGGCACCTGGCTCAGGAGAAGCTTTGGGGGAAGAAGGGAGATGTTCAGAGGGGTTTCTTTGCATAATTTTGCCGTATGCTATGTGGAATCACCTCTGCTCTCTGCCTCCCAGGGCTGGTGGTAAAATCCACCTCACATGGACTGCATGGCAGTACCAGGTCAGTTTGGGGGAAAGGACCGGAAGCATGGAGACCACTTGGAGCAGCCAGGGGAATGGAACCACCCCCACAGTCAGCCAGGACACAACCAGATCATGTCACTGCCCGCTAGCTGCCTCTCCTGGGTCCCGCCACTGCATCACCCTCCAGGATCCTGGCACAAAGCCTTGCCTGTCCCTTCCCCTATCTTCCACCTCGTCATCCCCTCCCTGGCTCTGCTCCACTCCCTGCAGACCCACCTTGGTTTGGCAAGCCCTGGCCCCCACTGTCTGGCTCAAAGCAAACTCCTGTTCATCTTTTAGGACCCAATCTGAGCAGCTTGCCCGCTGAGAGGGTCCCTAGCAGCTCAGCATGCCTCCTTTGGTCTGTCTGTACCTCTGTTTAGCGTCAGGTTTTTTTCATTTTGTTCTTTTGTTCTAACTTGCCTTTTGTTTTTTGTTTTTTTTTTAATTGAGACCGAGGCTCACTCTGTCACCCAGGCTGTAGTATAGTGGCGTGGTTTTGGCTCACTCCAGCCTCTGCCTCCAGGGTTCAAGCGATTCTCATGTTTCAGCCTCCCGAGTAGCTGGGACTACAGGCGTGTGCCACCATACCCAGCTAATTTTTGTAGTTTTAGTAGAGATAGGGTTTCACCACATAGACCAGGCTGGTCTCAAACTCCAGACCTCAGGTGATCTGCCTGCCTTAGCCTCCCAGAGTTCTGGGATTACAAGTGTGAACCACCGCACCTGGCCTAACTTTCCTTTTATAACACGAATGATAAGGAAACACATCAAGCCATGCTCAAGTTAAAAATTGTCATCCATGCATTAAGCAATGCTCAAACTAAAAATTCCCATTTGTGCATCATAATGAGAATTAAAATTGTTGACCTGTGACAGTGCTTTTTCTCTTTTGATGCTGACACCAGTTATGGGACGGATAGTTACCATAATTATTCCCACTTCACAGGTGAGGAGACTGAGGTTCAAAAAGGTGAAGTATCAAAACAAAGTTCCTTCCACACCCCACCCCCAGGCTTCTCATTTCCACTGTACCCAGCTGTCCCCCTAGGAGAGAGTGAGCCCAGGGACACAGAGGGGTGGCTATTGGCAGGCACTCTGGGCGCCCCTGGTGGGTTGGCTCTGTGGGTGCTGCCACCCTTCCCCATCTGGACCCCGCTCACCTTCTGGATCATCTGAAGGTTTGAGCTGTGTCTCTAACTTGCTCTCTGACCTTGGGGAAACAGCTTCACCTCTCTGGGCCTTAACTTTCTCACAAAAGGAAGGGGCTGCACTTGGAATCCAGTGCAGAGGGAGGTGTTTCTATCCTCTGGGACCCTCCCTTCATGGAGACTTGAGAAAGCTCAGGATCATCTTGGGATGCTTTTCTCCTGTCAAGAAAAGAGCTTGCCACAGATTTCCTCATTGTCCACAAATTCTGAGGAGGTAGAGGGACAGTGATAGAAAAGAAACAAAAGGGACCTCTCTGTGGAAATTCAGGACCTGGGCCTAGTTTGCCTCTTTCCATGGTTCTGTGGCCACGGCCCCGTTCTAGAAGGAGCCAGTGGCCGGGCCCTTTCCGCTGTCCTCTCTGAAGTGGAGTGATTGCTGGTTGGTTATAAAGTTGGGCGATGCACACAGAACGCAGAGGAACTTTTATTCCCCCGCAGAACTACTGACTGGCAGTTCTCAAAGGGCCAGAAATTAACAAGTAGAGAGGTGTTAGGACAGTGTTGACATCTCTGGAAAAAACAAATGCCAAAAAGATTCGATTGAAAATCTTCTTGCCATTCAATAAGTCAGAATTCTTCAGAGTTACACATTAACATGGGATACAGAAGCCACAAATTAAATTTTTACTGCAATCAAATTTGTTGAGGAAGCCACATTTATGAGGCGTTTTGGGGCATGAGAGAGACTACTACCGAACTCAAGCCCTTAGGCCGTCCCCCCACCCAGGTCATCTCCTTGGTATGACTTAGCCTCTCTCTAGGAGCTGGAAGGAATTCAGAAAAGCAAGATAGATTGTTATGGCTTATTACATCAATGTGTGTGTGCAGGAGTTACTTAGAATCCAGCAATCAGCTCCTCAATGCTATCTTCCACTATTTTGTCAAGGTTCTAAATGAAGCGTCATCTGGTACTCAAGGGACCGTATTTCAAGAGTTCCGAGAAGTGCCACCTTTCCCCCTTCCATAGAATAACAGGAAAAGACGTGCTCAAAGCACAAACAATCCATTCAGTTCTCCCAGCTTGGATCAAGCTAGATGTTTGTTTCTGCAAGGGACAGATGAGCAGATAAGGAGTGTGAAGACCCTTTCCCTAGTTGGGAACTGTCCTACTAGGCCCAACAGGTCTTGTGTCACTGCAGGTCCTGTGTGCTTCTTCAGGAGGAATGACAGCAGGGCTTAGTCATACACTTGCCTGTTCCCTTTTTCCTTTCCCACTTACCTTCGTCACCCCATCTCGTCTTTTATCTTTGAAATGCTGTTAGTTTTCGCAGAAGGAATTGTTGAATCCTCACTGGAGGATAAATTATTTCCTTGCCTCCTAACGATAGGTCTCTGCTGTATTGGTGTCATTGTATTAGGCTGGCACAAAAGTAATTGCGGTTTTTGCAATTGCTTTTAATGGCTAAAACCACAGTTACTTTTGTGCCAACCTCATATGTGCACGGTTCTGTAAGAAAGGTTTAGCTTAGTCTCGTTCTGCCAACGCCATCCTCAGGGGCAGGGGTGGCCTCTGCCTCACCTGGCTCAGAACCTGATTCCTCCTGTGTGTGTTAAGGGTGGGGCCCAGCTTTTGAGTTTGTTGTTAAAAACTAAAGGGCACAGTTGTTGGGGATGACTGTAGTTTCCTTCATATTTAGTCTCTGTTTCTCTAGGTCTCAGTTTTCCCAGGTATAGAAGGTGCCTAATACGGGAGTGGCCTCAGGTGGCCCGCAGACCTGGCAAGCAATGGCTGTGAATTGTGCTCCAAGATGGTTACCCACTCTTCTTCTCCGTTCCCTTTCCTCTGCTATGTCTGGGAGAATGTCACCATTTGGGGCTAGCTCCTCTCCAACACTATTAAGTACCTGCCAACTGCCCTTTTTAACAAAGATCAGGCCTTGGGCCACCATGAGTAGGGAGTTAACAGTCATTGGCTGAAATGTAAAAACATTTTTGATTTTTAAAAAATTATTACTGGCAATTATTGCATCAATCCTGATTTCCTGTTTTATAAGTATAAGACAAAATGTATGTCTTAATACATTCATGTAAGTTCAGTTTACGGAGAGCTCTGCGATAAGTTGTGGCACTGACAGCAACCAGTCATGACAGCAGTTGCCCAGAGGGGCCAGGCACAGTGGCTCACACCTGTAATCCCAGCACATTGGGAAACTCAGGAGGTCAATTCTAGCCTGGGAAATATGGGGAAACCCTATCTCTACTAAAAATTTAAAAAAAAGAAAGGAAAGAAATCACCAAGAGGGACCATATGTGGCTGAAGTTGAGGAAACCGCACTCTGCAGGGTCTCTCAGGACGAGGAGGTCACGCAGTCAGGAGGCAGCTCCGCTTACATCCTTCTCCTCTGTTCCAGGCATGGATCCTGAGAAATTAGAACGAATCCAGCTCCCAGTGCCAAATGTGGCACAGAAGAACACCTACAACCATCCGTTGGCTGAAAGGCTCATCCGGATCATGAACAATGCTGCCCAGCCAGGTGCCCACTTGGGGTGTTGTCTGTCCACAGGGCTGCATAGTCATAGGGAGCAGGCCCCACTGGGAGCCAGAGCCCTGGGTGCTAGGCCTGAGCCTTCTGAGTTTCCGGGCCAATCCCAGACTCTCCCTCTGCCCCTCAAGCCCTGCATCCTGAGTCAGCCCTCCTGCCTGCCAGGACTGTATCTTTAGCCCTGGGTCTCCTTTTTCCATCCTGTCCCTGCTACCTGATTTTCTTCTGCTTCCATACCCCACCCTTCCTTTGCTGAGACTGTCAATGTTTGTCACTGCGCTCCCCACTCCCGGTGGCCCAAGGCAATACCGTGAGAAAGAACTAGGCTGGGAGTGGAGTGAGGGGAGAAAGTTCGAAAGGTTTAAGGGGCCAGTGTAGTAGAAGACAGAGTTTTGTTACCAGCAACAGTTGTGGATAGGTATGGGAACAGGTAGGAGTGAGACTGTGCTTAGAGCAAAACTCATTTGGAAGAGGCAGATGAAGATAGGGTGCGCTAGTGCTGGGTCTGGGTGGGGCGCAGCAGGGAGACCTGATGGAGCTGAGACCGCTCAGCCTTCTCCTTGATGGTCCCTGGGTCTTGTATTATGTTTAGGAAGACTTATCTTTCGTGATAGCACTTTTTCATTTTTTAAGTGGAATCCCTTTTCTCACATATTTTCACCTGACTTACAAGGCATTCACAAAGGGATGGGCAGGGAGGTGGGCAGAGGGGTGTATCTGCCTTTAGTTTTTTTTCCCAGTGACCCATCGTGGTCTCTGATGTTTCCAAGGTGTTAGAGGCATAACGTGAGGATGACCTCCTTTCCACAGTGGGACCTTTCCCCAGAAACAAACTTTAGACCCGCAGAGGAGTTTGCATAAGAGCAGTTGTCCTTAAGTCAGTCAGTTACAGATGCTTCTAGGAGAGATGCCACATGTGGGTTTTGGCATTCTGAGCACCTGCAGTCTACACTGCCCAGCTCTGAGACCCTGGATGAGTCACTTTGCTTTGCTGAGCCTCAGTCTTTGGAGCACTCATGGCAACAGGTTTTTATAGAGATTCCTTGAGGAGGTGTATATAAAGTGCTCAACATTATACCTGGCTCGCAGTAGTAAGTAAGTAATAGCATAGTAAGTAAGCTGTGTGAGAGCTCTGTTGCACTTGTTGGAAACCTAGCTCACTCCAGCTTAAACAGTACAGACAGACAGACAAAGCTGTGTTGGCTTTTAAAGTCTGCTGAGGCCTGGCTTCAGGCAAAGTTGGATCCAGGGGCTCAAACAATATTTTTCTACATTTGGTCTCTGCCACCTTCTGGGTTGACAAGATAAATGCAAGCCCTTCCAGCTAGCCCATTCTCCAGTGAGACTCTAGACTTGCTCTGTGGGAGATGCTTAGCTTTGGACAGTCTAGGTGAAAGAGAGATCTCAAAGTGATATTTGCAGAGTACTTGACAAAGATGAAAAATGCTGGCAAAGGTGAAGAGGTGGCCAATAGATTATAATGCTAGTGCCCTTCAGAGCCTCACCACAGTCCTCTGCTCAGCCCAGTACAAGGAGAATTTTTCTTACCCAGAGGTTCCAGCAAATTGTGAGGTTGAGCCTTACTGGCTCTAACTGACTCCCTTGCCTGGTTCTTACCTCGTCACTGGGACCAAGGGAATGGAGCACCCCATCCGACTGGGTGATGTGCCCAACCCTGGAAGGGGGGTAAGGAGGACCAGCTCCACCCAAATCACATGACCACAGTGGGACTGGCAGCTCTCTAAAGGAAACCGGGGTGCAGGGCCACTCTCCAGGCCTAAGTAGTGTTTAGTCACCCTTTTTCCTGTACCCCCTGCCAGTAAATGGACTTCAGGGAAGTATTTGGTATAGGCAGTTTTGATGGGGAACATTGAATTCTAACTGATTGGGAATGGTTTTAGCATGTGGGGTTCCCTCTGTGTCCCCACTGGATGTTGGGAGCCATGAGCAGTTGGTCTATCACCTGACCTGCTGAGCTCGACATGGATAGGCAGGAGCCTTGGGCTGCAGGGTGCTCCACCCTGGGTGTGCAAAGCTTACCCTGGTGTGCTCTGCAGATGGAAAGATCCGGCTGGCGACACTGGAGCTGAGCTGCCTGCTTCTGAAGCAGCAAGTCCTGACAAGTGCTGGCTGCATCATGAAGGACGTACACCTGGCCTGTCTGGAGGTGATGCCCTCTCCCCTCCTCCTTCCTGCACAGGGGCCAAGGGAGAGGGACAGGAGGATGGGAGGGCACCTGCTGGCATCCAGATAGGAGCCCTGGCCCATGGCTCCTAGCGAGTCATCAGTCACTAGCTAGAAGTTGCAGGGCCTGCTCTCCTGAGACCCCACTCCAGCCTGCTTATTCAGCATGGACTTCCTTTCAGCCGAGACTCACTGAATTGAGTCCACTTAATTGAGTTTTAGTAGTTTCTGTCACAGTTATTTGGTTCTGTATTTGTCCTCAGAATTTTTCTTTTGGTATTACAAAAGTTTTATGCACATAGAGACATATTCATGCATATACACACACTGATGATGGTTTTTGTGCTTAAAATATATATTCATTAAATTTTCAGTAGCTTTTATGGTACCCCCTCTTATTTTCTGTGTTGATTTTAGAAAATTTAGGAAGTACAGAGAAGTAAAAGTAACAACTATAGTTGACACTTTGGTTGTGTCTGTGTGGATACACACACATATGTGTATATATATACACATATAGCTAAATAAATATATTTAAGTATTATATAAGCAAATAATTACATATGAAAAGAATTCTATTTATACAATATGAAAACATACAGTATAAGTATATATTTACATATATAATGTGTAAATATATGCAAATGTGTATATATAAATGAAACATTTGTTTGCATATATGTAAATGCAAACTAAGTATGTATATAGGTATGTATAAGTATATATATACACATACATATAAATGAATTTGTCTTAACAAATGTAGTTGGGCCAGGTGCAGTGACTCATGCCTGTAATTCCAACATTTTGAGAAGCTGAAGTGAAAGGATCACTTGAGGCCGAGAGTTTGAGACTAGCCTGGATAGCATAGTGAGACACTGTCTCTAAAAAAGAAAAACAAAAATATTAGCCAAGACACACCTGTAGTCCCAGCTGCTCAGAAGGCTGAGGCTGGAAGATTGCTTGAACCCAAGAGTTTGAGACTGCAGTGAGCTATGACTGCACCACCACACTCTAGCCTGGTCCACAGATTGAGATCCTGTCTTTAAAAAATAAACTGAAAAAGGAGTCATAATGGCCATATTTTATAACCCGTTTTCCCCCAATGAGCTGTATATTAACAGCTTCTCGTGTCATTACAGTCGAATAACCTATCCATTCCCTGTTTTTATTTTGAACTCTGTCTCCTTTCCTCTCTCTCTCATTAAGAACTATTTTATAGGCCAGGTACAGTGGCTAACGCCTGTAATCCTATCGCTTTGGGAGGCCGAGATGGGCAGATCCCCTGAGGTCAGGAGTTTGAGACCAGCCTGGCCAACATGGTGAAACCCTGTCTCTACCAAAAATGCAAAAATTAACTGGGCATGGTGGCAGGCACTGTAATCTCAGCTACTTGGGAGGCAGAGGCAGGAGAATTGCCTGAACCCACGAGGCGGAGGTTACAGTGAGCCGAGATTGCACCACTGCCCTCCAGCCTGTGCAACAGAACCAGACTCCATCTCAACTAAAGGGAAAAAAAATGTTTTTTACACTAAGGATATTAGTCCAGATCTGTTTTATACACACTCATATTTTAGAATTTGTAGTTTGCCCAACTTGCTCACCTAGATGCGACCTGCCTCCTTCACACCTTCCTTCTCTTTTACAGGGTGCGAGAGAAGAAAGTGTTCACCTTGTACGACATTTTTATAAGGTAACTGGCAGAGCACAGATGGACGGCAGCATGGTGGGTCTTGTAGAAGCAGGAGTGTGGTGTCTGGTTCTACGCAGATAAATGTTGTGTGTCTTCAGTTATTTTTTATGCCTGTAGTTACTGAATAAAAATGCTCAATTTTATAGTCTCTAAGGCAGCAATATCTGAACTTTTTTCTGCCCATGCTCTTATCAGTAAAATTTTTGAGGACTCAACTCCAGTATATAACAGTTTGTTTCTCCGTTATACGTGGATTTGTTTATTTGGGAATAATTATATGTAAATTATGAACTACGTGCATATAAACACGTGAGTAAATTATGTATATATATGATGAGCTTATGTTCATGAGTTGTATATGCTTACACATATAAAATTATGAATTACCTATCAATTTATGAACTATATACATATTATTTACGTGAGTATGTGCTAAGGAACCTTATACAGGCTTCTAAACCTTTATTAAGTTTATTGAGATTTTGTAAAGTTCCACCATGACTTCCAGAATCTGAAAAATTTGCAGAGCTTTGTCTTCAGGTTCCAGATGGTTTAAAAAACATCTAATTGGGATGGTTTTGTTTTAGCTCTCTAAGGTATATGTTTTAGTTCATTCAGGATGCTAAAACAAAATACCATAAACTGGATAGCTTCTAAACAATAGAAGTTTACTTCTGTCAGTCCTGAAAGACGGGAAGTCCAAGATCAAGGCAGATTTGATATCCGTTGAAGGCCCACTTTCTCACAGATGGAAGGCTCACTTTCTTAGATGGCACCATCTTACTGGATGACCTAATAACCGCCCAAAGGCCCTACCTACTAATTCCATCACCTTGGGAATTAGGATTTCAACCTATGAATTTGGGGGGCCTGGGGAGCAGAAACACTCAGGCCTTGCCAGCCTCATGTGTCTTTCAAGGAAGGCTCATCACTTGTCAGCCATGATGGATGAATCCATAGGTCAAATAGTCATTTTCTGATTTGCCGGCCTCCAGGTCAGGTCTCTGCAGATCCTGCGAGTGATGGTTTTCCCTCTTAACGTGGCTGATGAAGAGCCTCCTACAGGAGGAAGGTGGCAACACTGCCATTTCCTCGTTGTCCCCTGTACTTCAGTTATTAAATCCTCTTTAAGCTGCTGTTTCTTTGCAGGAATCTTTGAGGCCACTATCCATTATTGTCAGTGTTTGCTGAGATAAAACAAGGTTATATAATTTGGAGATCCACCTTGCCAAGCTCAGATGACCCCGTCCAGCTGGAACAGTGGACATACCCAGGCAAGGGTGTGGCCCCCACATGCTGAGGAGGAAATCCCACTTTCCCCTTAGGATATCCCAAACCACACTTGGCCTCCAAGTGAGGATGCGCCGCTACTAGCAAAGCCCACAAGAGAGCAGGGGCTCTCAGGGCTGCGTCAGTCATCTTTGGACCTCTTGCCGGTATAACTGCCCTAAGTTTATGTCCCTTAGAAAGCTTTGGATTGCAAACCAGAAAGGCATATAGGTAGGCATTTTCCCAGAGGTTGTTCTTTATTATTAACAAAAGGAGAGCTCTGTTTAAATTCTGGATCCCTTCTCCCAACCCAGATTTTTCCTAATTTTATCCTATAACATTTATTATACTCTGAGTATAATTTTGCAGCAGTTTTTAGGTGTTTTCAGGAATGGTCTTCTCTGGTGGCAGTACTTATACCACACAAGAATATTCAAATTTAGTTGTAGTTCTGACAACTGAAAAAACATAAAAAGGATCTATTCCCTTTTCCACCCCAATTCTGTATGTGCGTGCGTGTGTGTGTGTGTGTGTGTGTGTGTGTGTGTGTGTGTGTGTTTCAGAACTTG
Source organism: Leontopithecus rosalia (assembly GCA_028533165.1). Taxonomy (NCBI): domain Eukaryota; kingdom Metazoa; phylum Chordata; class Mammalia; order Primates; family Cebidae; genus Leontopithecus; species Leontopithecus rosalia. Next base: position 96,659,667 of record CM052660.1, read on the forward strand.
TGAGAGAGATGCAGCTGTTGTAACGGTCATTATCCAGTAGAGATTATAATGACAGTGAGTGCTACACTAACCCACCCCTGACTGAGGGGCAGGCTCTGTGCCTCCTTGCCTCTCAGGTGCGTTAACTCATTTCATCGTCGCGATGCCCCAGACAGAGTTGGACTATCATGCCATTCTTGCATGACAAAGAGGCGAGAGGTGTAAAGCTAGATTTGGTTATGTGTCTCAGAGCCCCACCACCCTGTCCTAAAGGGGACCTCCTGGGCGGTCACGACCCTGAGGAATGACATAAGCCCAAAAGCACTCCTCAAAAACAAATGGAACGAGCCACATTCCCCATAAACACGGGGTGATGCTAACCTTATTTAGTTATACTCTTCCTTCCAGAGGTGTGGAGGCTCCTCTTTCTAATATGGTAACTTAACCAGGATTTTCCATTTCTCCAATCATTCTCCATAAACAGATGATGTTAAACACTTGAAATATTAGCCTTGTTTATGTTTTAATTCTACATAGTATTATTTTTGTTGTTGTTTTTTAATTAACTGCTTTGAGAGAAGAACTCTCCATGTACTTAAAAAAGGAGAAAATTTTGAGTAGTGCAATTTGATATTTGGTCTGTCATTTGAGCATGTGTGTTTGTGTTCACGTGTGTATTTTACTTCCTGGTGATTTACGAGAACTCACTAATGAGAAACAGATGGCCCCCAAAGCCACGAACTAGAGTTTATAATACTCTGTTGTTTATGGAAAAAAAAGTGTGAATGATATCCTCTTTCCTCCCTTCTTTTCTTTTTAGGGAGAAGATATTTTTTTGGACATGTTTGAAGATGAGTACAGGAGCATGACAGTAAGTGAGGAGCTGGGACACACTCGGGCTGGCGTGTGCCTATGTTCCTGCCAAGCTCACCCTGCCCATCCCGGAGGGGGGTTTTTTACTCAGGGCCTTCTGACCAAATAGCACAGATCGATGGGGAAGTGGATTTAGAATGGTGTCTTGTAGTCCCCATCACTGTTAAAATTTCAAACTGATTGTAAGTTTCCTGAGGCCTCCCCAGCAATGTGGAACTGTGAGTTAATTAAACCTCTTCTCTTTATAAATTACCCATCTTGGGTTTTTCTGCACAGCAGTATGAGAACAGACCAATTCAGTAAGAAAGGGACAATGGCAGTAGCTATTACTATTGGTTGGCATGAGGATGAAGACATGTAATCTGTACCATATATTGTACACATCCAGCACCAAGTAACTCCAATAAAATGATACTGCCCCAAATTACTATTCCTAGCAGAGTCTCTTCGTGACTCACTCTGCCTCTGGGCTTTACTTCATCCAGGGTTTAGATGAATCATTTACGTTTATTAAATGCCAGTGAAGGCAAGGAGCCTGTGTAACCTCCCCCAGCCCATTCCTACTCCCAAGTGAGGGACCTGCTTTGAGGTTTCCTGTGATGTCTCTTTTAGATGAAGCCCATGAACGTGGAATATCTCATGATGGATGCCTCCATCCTGCTGCCCCCAACAGGCACGCCGCTGACGGGCATTGACTTTGTGAAGCGCCTGCCATGTGGCGATGTGGAGAAGACCCGGCGGGTGAGTGAGCACAAGACCTGGCGTCGCCTGGGCCACTGTTTTCCAGAACCACTCCCAGACCAGGCAGGAAAGGGCCTCTGTCAAAGTCAAGACCCTACCCTGGACACAGCTTAGATAGCAGATAGAGAGCACAGACTTGCCACCAGGCGTGACTTTCCAAAGCATGTTGCTCTTTGGAAAGCGGGATTTGGCATTCCATTGCATTTGCCACCAAATGTTGGCTGCAGGCACGTAGCCTTCACCGGTATAGACAGACTCAAGCCCTGAGCTCAGGTTTCTGTGAACCATGGCAGGTAAGCACAGTACATCCAGTGCAGGTGAGGTTCGTATGAAATCTTAGTCCAGCAGCCTCAGGACCCCTAGAGATAGTGTGATATTGAGGCATCTCCCTGCTCTTGGGACACAGTCAAATGACATGAATCTCGCCAGCTGCGGGAGAGATGTGTGTGAAGAGATTAGTTCTCAGAACAGCTGCAGTGTGTGCTTCTGTTATCAGCCCTTTTTTTCTGAAGTAGGCGCTCTAGGAAGCAGAATTTGCAAGGCTGTTCATGGTATTTTATCTCCCAGTAAGATCAGAGTTTCTTTCTTAGAAAGCACCATAACCTTTTCCTAGAAAATCATTCCCTGGAGACATGAATATTTGTGGATAGTTTAGAGGAATTCATTTCATGCAGCTCCCCCTGTCAGCCTGTATCATCAGCATTAATTGGTATGTGACAGAGGTGTTTCACTTTTGGATTTTGCAAAGCGGGAATGACCTGTCATTTGCACCTCAGACACAAGGAGTCTGAACCTTCCTCCCCCCAGCTAGTGATTCTGCCTCAGAGGCCTGGGGGTGCGGAGGAAGTGGGACCATGTGTCTTGAGTCAATCTACATTTCCAACTGTCTGACCAAACCCACAAGCCTCACCGCAGGACCCACCCTGTCCTGGCCACTGACGCCTTCCTTCCATGTGCTCCCAGCCAGGCGCACGATTCTGTTAGTGGGTGGCTGTGTTTGCACTGGGCGTTCTGGCATCAGCTTTCACTGGGGGACTGGTTCTGACAAATGTCTGTATTGTTGCTTCCTGATGCTGACATGCTCACCCTCAGGCAGGGCTATAGCATCCTAAGCCTAGAAGGCCCTGCCTGGAAGATTCCCCCAGCCCCAGAGCCAAAAAGGTCCAGAGGCCTGAATGCTGAGCACTGCTCCTTCGGATTCCACTCTGCCCGTTTTTTTGGTGGCTACAAAGAGCTGTGATCCAGCCTGGAGTGCCTGGAGTGCAGTGGTGCGATCATACCTCACTACAGCCTTGAATTCCTGGGCTCCCGCCATCCTCCCACCTCAGCATCAGTAGCTGGAACTACAGGCGTAAACTACCACACCTAGCTAATTTTTTTTTTAATGGAGTGTTGCCCTGTCTCCCAGGCTATTCTCTCCAGCGATTCTTCTGCCTCAGCCTTCCCAGTAGCTGGGACTACAGGCGTGTTCCACCATGCCTAGCTAATTCTTGTATTTTTAGTAGAGCTGGAGTTTCACTGTATTGGCTAGATTGGTCTCGAACTCCTGACTCATGATCCGCCCACCTCAGCCTCCCAAAGTACTTGGATTACAGGTTAATTTTGTAAGTGTTTTATAGAGATGAGGTCTTGTTAAGTTACTCAAGCTGGTCTTGAACTCCTAACCTCAAGCCATCCTCCTGCCTTGGCCTCCCAAACTGCTGAGTTACAGATATGCACCACCACACCTGGCCCACACTCTGCTTTCTTTTGGTTCACAGTTCATCAGGGTTTTTCATACCACTTTTGTGAATACATAGCCTCTGTTATGAAGTAGATCAATTTAAATCAGTTCTTTATGTGTATTTCTTATTTTAATTCTATAATCATCCTAGAAGATTGACATTGTTATTATCCCCATTTTACAGAGGAAGAATTTTTTTTTTTTTTGAGACAGGGTGCCGCTCTGTCACTCTGGTGGAGTGCAGTGGTGCCAACTCAGCTTGCTGCAACCTCCACCTCCAGGGGTCAAGTGATCCTCCCACCTCAGCCTCCTGGGTAGCTGGGATTACAGGCATATGCCATCACACTCCACTAATTTTTATATTTTTTGTAGAGATGGGGTTTCGCCATGTTGCCCAGGCTGGTCTCGAACTCCTGGACTCAAGCGATCCGCCCACCTCAGCCTCTCAAAGTGCTGGGATTACAGGTGTGAACCACTGCACTTGGCCCACAGAGGAAGAAATTGAGGCATGGAGAAGTCCAATGATTTGCTCAGGGTCACCCAGCTAGTGAGTAACTGAGCCATGAGTCAGCCCAGGCAGTGTGGCCCCCAGAACCTAGACTCTTAGGCATTCTGACCCACTGCTTCCCACACTGTCTTCTTTAGATTGACTAGCTCTGCTTAGGACACAGGGATGTCAAAAACACAGCCCCAGTCCTGAAGGGATCAGAGTCTAGAAGGCAAAGTGAAGAGACAGAGGCAGGCCATGTGGCTCGGGCCCTTATTCAAGCAGCATTAGGTCAGGTCACTTATCCCTCCTGGAGCAGGAAGTGGGACAGACACCAGATAGGAAGGCACAGGCCCAGAGAGATGTGGCACATTCTGGCACCTCCACGGTGGTGACTGAAGCTGGAGCCCACAGTGGGATGCGATGGCACTGAGGGTGCTGGCAGGAGCCAGATCATGAGGGCCTTGGAGCCCCTTGAGAACCTTGGCTGTCACCTCTTAACACGGTTTCATGACCTCGTGGCCTGCTGGGCTGGGGCAGGTGGTCCTGACCCAAGGCGAGAAATGGGAGAAATACAGGGGTGAGTTTGTCAAACATGTAGCAGAGGGTATGTTGCCTCTTGTCTGCTTTGAGCTACTGTGTGACTTCATTTGTTAAGTAGAATGTGTCTGCCTTTCCAGAGTTATTGTGAGGACTCAGCAGAAGGCCAGTGACAGGTCTTGATGATAGTCTCTTTACCCCTCACATGTCACATAGTTGTAGCTTCCCCAGGCTATCTGGCCACCTCCCTTGCCCTGGATAGGATACACAGCCCAAGTGGCTAGCTGCAGCACGGATAGAGACCTGGAACATCTCAGCTTCCCTAGAGTCTCTTTGTCTGACCAGTTTCCAAAAGCAACTCTCAAGTCCTCCCAGGATCCCTGGGTAGGAGAATGATATAAAAGCAGGCAGGCTACCTCAAAGCCAAGGCATCCACTTCAGAAAAGCTTCCTTTGTAACTTTAAGAATTTATTTCTGAAGGGTAGCTTTGGCCACTCATCTCACTATAGTTTCTGTTCCAAGGTAGCCATCTAGAATCATCCAGAAGCTTAGCTCCTCAGTCCCACTTCAGAAATTGGAACACAGCGGTGTGCTTTGAATTTGAGCTAAAGGAAGTTACGTGGTTTAGCAAGCAATTGAGGGCTTATGTGGTTCGTTTCAAGTTTTTTGCTTGTGTCCAAAGAACATTCCAAGCTATCCCTTTGGATTCAAAGGTTTTCTTTCTTTCTTTTTTTTTCCCCCACCAAGTAGATTTTTTAAAGGAGGCTGACCCTTTTCAGAAACTCCACCCTTTATTTTCCTTAAGGATTTGTTAAAGAAGTTCAAACAATTCTTTCTGGCAAATCATTCCTAAATATTCATAGATTTATCAAAGAGCTGCTAGATTCTTCCTATATGCCAAATACTGTCTGCCTGGGGGTGCAGAAATGAGCAAGCCATGTCCCTGCCCTCTCTAGATCCCTCTCTTTACCTAGAGAGGTAAAGTTTATTAGCAAGTAAGTGAATAGCAAGTTTGGTATCAAAGCACAGTCAGAGCTTTAGAGGAAAGAAATAGCCTGCTATAGCCAGGGGCTGAGAAGCAGTCCTCCTGCAGGTAGAGTGATCGGGAGAGCCGCTCCGCAGAGGTGACATCTGAGCTGAAACCTGGAGGGTGAGGAGGAGCCAGGAAGGTTAAAGTGATAAAGGAAGCACTTTCCAGACAGGGAACAGCACATGTCCGGTCCCCGAGAGGCGACCAAGTATGGCTTGTTCAAGAAGCACAGCAAGTGAGGGAGGGGCAGCAACAGAAGAAGATGGTGGCAGCGCTTTGCAGGCTGTGGGAGGCATCTCACGATAAAGCAATTTTCCCTCTTGGTCTAACTGACGAACTGTTTTCCTTCTTTACCGCTTCTCTCAAGTCCCCCTGCCTGTGGGGTGGGTCCAGCCCAAGCCCAAAGTTCTGCTTGAATGTTCTCACTGGTCCCTAGCAGCTCCAGTGACCTTCATTTTTTATTTTTATTTTTGGAGATGGAGTCTCACTCTGTCACAGGCTGGAGTGCACTGGCATGATTTCACTGCAACCTGCCTCTCCAAGGTTCAAATGATTCTCTTTCCTCAGCCTCTAGAGTAGCGTGAACCAGCATGCCCAGCTGATTTTTTTTGTATTTTTAGTAGACACTGGGTTCTTCAGTCTGTTGGCCAGGCTGGTCTTGAACTCCTGACCTCAAATGATCCATCCACCTTGGCCTCCCAAAGTGCTGGGATTACAGGCGTGAGCCACTGCGCCTGGCCCCCTCTAGCATTTTAAAAACCACATCACTTTTCTTTCTTTCAACATAATGATTGCACATTTTCTAGGTATCAGACTCTGAGTAAGATGCAAGACTAGAACAGTGAACAAATAATATAAATAAGACCAAAACAGCAAGGGCGCTACTGAGCCATGCCAGCTAAGAAGGGAAATTCATGTTGAAATGAAGGTCACTGGAGTTGCTGGGGACCAGTGAGAACATTCAAGCAGAACTCTGGGCTTGGGCTGGACCCACCCACATGTAGGGAGACTTGAGAGAAGCGGTAAAGAAGGAAAAACAGTTCTGTCAGACCAACCTTGGGTCAAAGCCCAACTCTGGCTGCATGACCTTGAGCGAGTCCCTCTCCCTCCTGGAGCCTCGGGTCCGTCGTGTGTCCTACTTCACAGCTGTTGCCCAGGGTAGATGAGAGTGGCTGTGAAGCGACAAGTCCAGGGCCTGGCAGACAGTAAGCACTCAGGAAGCATGGCTGAACGGAAATGGAGCAGTCTAGTATCTAGGGTGGGAAAGAAAAGGAGTCTTTAATGATCTAAATCAACCGAAGCTTAATGCCAGACAAAAGAGAGTTAGGAATAGGAGTTTTTGGTGAATATCAAAATCCAAGTTTGAGCCACTAGCCATCCGTATGTAGTCATCTTGGAAGCTATTCTGAAACAAATGTATTTGCACGAGGTTTTATTTGGCAGTTTTTGTGTTTATCACTGATCTTAAGGAAATAGGAGATCTTGCTTTCTTTTTGGATGTGTATTACACAGTAAAGAAAATACAATAACATCTCATAAAACTTCAAAAGTAAAGGGAAAAGAATTTCTCATGATTTCATCACCCTACACAAACAATACTCAGACTTCTTTTGTGTTCCTCCCGTCTTTGCCTGTAAAGAGAATGTCCCAGGGTCTTGCTTTCATCCCTTCTCCTTTCTTTTCTTTTCATCGCAGCACAAGAAGTTCTTCATGTTGTCATAGTTCAAATAAGTCTGGTTTCTTATGACCTCATAAAGAAAGGTTTATCTGGCATTTTCCTGCAAGTAGACATTTTGGCTGCTTCCAGTATTCCATTATTTTCAGCTAAACTGTAATGAGCAGCTTCATGAATACAGTGTTTTTCTTTCTTTTGAATTATTTCTTTAGGATAAGTTCCCAGAAGTGGAATTTCTGGTTCAAAGGGTATGAACGTGTTTTTTTCATGACTCTCTGCACATTGCCAAATTGCTTTTCCAAGGGGCTGTGCCCACATTAAACTGCTTCGGCACTCTTTTAAGAATGACTGACTTTCACAGCTACGTGTCCTCAGTGGGCTTCTAACCTGAGAGACTGTTGCCTAAACTGGGTAGCTTGCACACGCAGCAAAGGAGAAGGGCGAAAACTGAGCCTTTGTTCCAAGCCAGCTCCTAGGCTCAGCGCATCACCAGTGCCATCCCATTGTACTTGCATGGTGGGTGCCCCATTTCCAGAGCACAAGCCTGGACTCGGCCATTCACATGCTTACCAAGCCCCAGCTTGAGCCACAGTGTGTCTTGAGCCACCCACCTTCCCCTGCTCACTGGACTGATTCCCCTGTGACATTGAGTTTGCCAGTTTGCTTCCAGACTCACCGAAGCAAAGAAACTGGAGAAATATCTTTATACTTGAGCTTGGTCAGCTGTCATCCTTTTCAAAATCTAACCTGTTCTTCCTTGGTCAGTCCTTCCTAGTATTCTGTGGAAGACTGAAAGAATAATAATTTCTTTTTCCTTTTTAATAATACTTTTACATTTACCTCTTTACTTAGCAAAGAAAAGCACTCAGTAAAACCCTGGGTCCCAAGCCTGAAATCTTCTGGAGGTCAAGGAGCGTGGTTGGTTGGAAGAACACAGAGCTTGGAATCCAGTTATTCATTGAGTGACCTTGGGCAGGCTGCCTGTCATTGCTCGGCTTTGGTTTCCCCATCTGTAAAACAGGAACCACACAGGGTCATTAAAAGGCTTAAATGAGACCACACTGTCCAGCTGCCATAGCACCTGGCAGGCCATGGGGAGCCAGAGAGTGGTTATTGTTTTAGGGGGTGGTCAGATGAATTGTACGGCTCTTATGCTCATATTTTAGCTTTCTTTTGTGAATTCACAGAGTTGTGGGGCTGCCCGATGTGACTACCAAACCTTATAACCCCCCTGTCCCCATGGGAGCCCAGCTTTTGCCTCTAGTGGAGCTCCCTGCCCTGTGGGAATCCGCCCTGCCCACATTCATGGGCGTGGCTTCTCATGTGTTCTTCCTTCTCTTAGGAGTTGGGACAGGAACCAGGAAAAGTATTGAGGGAGTTTATTGTACAGTCTTCCCTCAGTATCCATGGAGAATTGGCTCTAGGATTCATTCCCCCAAAGATACCAAAATCCGCAGATGCTCAAGTCCCTTATATAAACAGCATAGTGTTTGCATATAACCTACACACATCCTCCTGTCGACTTTAAATCATCTCTAGATTACTTATAATACCTAATATAATGTAAATGCTATGTAAATAGATTGTTATACTATACTGATTAGGGAATAATAAGAAAAAAAGTTTGTACTTGTTGAGTACAGATGCAACCGTCCACTTTTTTTTCGAATATTTTTGATCTGCGTTTGGTGGAATCCAGACATATGAAACCCATGGATACAGAGAGCCGACTATGTGTTTTATATTCTATTTTATATTTATGATGACTGTTGATTATTCGTGTATTGTTTGCAGGGCAAAAGCAGATATTGGCCCATATTGGGAGCCAAATTCTGAACTTTTAAAGTATTTATAGGAAGTTTACAGTTGTTCAGAGTGATGGGCTACAGAAAGCCACACATTTCTATTTTCTCACCCACCTAATCTGCTCCTGCATGAGTTACTTGCCTTCAGAACCCCGAGAGGAACGGAGGTTTGGGCATAGAAATGAGCATCTCCTTGACTTGGACCTGGGTGTGATGGGCCTTTTCCTTTCTTGCTCATCCTCGTGGTCATGACTTCTTGAGAGCTCAGGCTGCCGAGTATTTCAAGTGACCACCCAGGTTTTGGGCCTTTGTTACTTGGGCTGCCGTGGATGTTTAAGTTTCCTGGTGCACTTGGTTAAGCAACACAAGTGTCATATGTTCCTGAGTTCACGCCCAGCTCAGCCACTTCACAAATGTGTGAACTGAAATTGTCCCTCTAGCTCTGTTTCTTTCTCCATCAAATCTTAAAGTTACAATAAGATGTCCACAGTTCCTGCCACAGGAACTGTGCTTACTACATAGAAGTTCTTTTGAATGTTTTAATGGAACTATACTTTTTTTCTGATTGTTATGGATGTCTTTATGAAGACTGTACTTTTGAAAACTGTTAACAATCAGATATGAATGCTACCATCACCGTCGTCATCACTGTAACATGAGAGCTGATCTTTATCTCAGGCTTTATAGTTTACTGAGGACTGCACTGCAGGGACCAGGAGATAGGATTGCTCTTCCAGTTTCAATCTTAGGAGATTGCTCCAAGGTCTCCCACTGGTTAGGGCCCAAGGCAGCAATGGGCGCAAGCAGGCTGATCAGCTCCTCATTGACTGGGGTATGAGGAGGCAGTGTGAGGACATCTCTTTGCAGACGGTAATTTGTCCCCTTTGTAGTTTCGGAAGGCTGTATAGAGGGCACCCTCCCCTCACCTGGGTCCAGACTGTAGCCCTCAGAGCCATAAACAAGAAGACCCAAAGGTGCACTGGGATTTGACTTTGCAGCTCCCTGGTGGTGATAGTGGTTTGACCCCCTACCCCACTGTGCTGGCTGCTTTCCCTCCTGCGTTATCTCAGAACCTCCTAGCAGGCCTGCAAGCTATCCTGCCCATTTCACAGATGTGGAAAAGGAAGCTCACAGAAGTCAGGGGACTTGCCCAGCCTAGTGGAGCTGGGAATCCGATGTAGACCTCGTCTGTCTGACTCGAGCTGTCCCGCTCGGGCACTGCACCCTCAGTCAGGCCCAGCAGCTGTGCATCAGGGAGAGAGGCCTGCAGGTAGCCTCTCTCCGTGGACTGAGGCCAGGGACTGCCCCTCTGCCTCCTGGCTCTGGTTGGTGGGCAGGGCTGGAGGCTGCTCTCTGCACACACTCTTCTGGCTGCCGGGACTCTGCTTTGTTTCTGCTCTTTGGAAGTACCTGGTGGTCACACAATTCTGACCAGACACCACTTCCATGGGCCAGGAATCCCTATGCTGGCGGATCCACCTCTGTCCCTGCTCTGCTGGCTAGGAGGGCCTGAGGGGCATTCAGGGAACCAAGGTGACCGCCCACCTGCCAGGTGCAAGGTCTCTGCCCCATCAGCAACACACTCCTTGTCACAAGACCAAGGGACCGGGAGTTAAAGAGACTCGCCTGGGGGTAGGATTTTTCTCAGGTAGCAGGCCCTGCAGACCACAGGGATTTCATTTCACCCTCTTCTGTCTGCCCTACCCCCATATTCAGTAGGTAGGAGCTTGAAACACTTTTGGAGTGACTGGGTTTTCCAGAGTCCATGCTGGTTTGGTTGGGACAGACTTGGGGTATAGCCCTTGCTAGAAGCATGGCTTGGGCAGGTCACTTCACCTTCTTAGATCTCAGTTGCCCAGTCTAGGAAATGGGGCTGACTATTGGGCAGGGCTATTACAAAGGTCAACTGATACTTAGGGACAAGGTTCTGCCAGATGACAGTGCTCAGTTCAGGTAAAGTAACCCAAACCTGAACCTGTGGATAACTGAAAACACGCTACTCCCCTTTTGATTTCTTTTGTCTTGCTGTAAAAGCAAACACCAGAATCACAATACCTGAAGCAGTGGGCTTTGTGGTTTTTCTTTCTTTTCTTTAAGTAGAGAGTCATTGTGTAATTTCTTGATGTGGGACATCTCACTGAAATGACTCTGCAATCTCACTCTGCTGTGCTCTCTGAACTGTTGGTCCAGGCCATCCGGGTGTTCTTCATGCTGCGTTCCCTGTCACTGCAATTGCGAGGGGAGCCCGAGACGCAGTTGCCGCTGACTCGGGAGGAGGACCTGATCAAGACTGACGATGTCCTGGATCTGAGTGAGTTGGCTGCTCTGAGTCACAGCAGGGGGCTGGGTGACATGGGGCACGGGACACCACTCTGCTGATCACACATTGCTGGGAGGGTCAGTGTGCAAGCTACATTTTGTACTGTCGTTGAACTGTGACCATGAGCCAAAAGTGTGCGTGTCCCATGCACTTTTTGAAGAAAATGCCCCCAGGTGCTTTGAGGTCAGTCCGAGGTTCTCTTAAAAAGGTCTGGTTCTCTTAAAAAGTCTCTGCAGGGCAACTGGGGGCTCAAGCAAGGGTGAACAAACTCCAGGGTTTCTGCCCTCCCTGTAAACATAGTGGCACCAGTATGGTTGGTTTTATATATTAAGCATTTTCTATGATTCCAATGATCAAAGCGTTCTACTGCTAAAGAAAGAAACTTGTAAAAAGCAAATCACCAGTGTTGAGGTAAGGACGAAGGCTTTGGAGGCTAGAGAACCATGTGCTCAGCCCATAACCTTGAGCTGCTTGTTCTGCTGTGTAGTGCTACCTCAGTGTTCTCATCTGCAGCATGAGGCTGAGCTTTAAAGGAGACAGTGGGCATAAAGCCTGACCATGCTCCTAGAATGCCTCTCGTATTTGTATAGCTTTCTCTTTCCTCCATTTGCTACAGGACACAGGCACACCAATGAGCGGCATGGTTTTCTGTTTCTTAAGGGCATTGTGGTATATTAGGAGTCTTTGGTTATATGAGACAGAAAACCCAACTTAGGCTGGCTTAGAGAAGAGAAAAGGAAATTGGCTTATGTCACTGAGAAGCCCAGGAGTTAGCTGCCTTCAGGCATGGCTGGATCTGGGTGCTCAGTGTCATCAGGAAGCTGCACTGCTCCATCTCAGAGCTCTGCTTTCCTCTGTTCCAGCTTCATCCTCAGGAGGGTTCTCACCAGGTAGTGGCAAGATGGCCATGAGCAACCCCAAGGTTTGCTCAGCCAGCTAAGCAGCCCTGATGGAAAGAGAGCTTCTGTCTCCCTTTAATTCTTTCAAAGTCTGGGATAGAGATGTTATTGGCCTCACTTGGGCCATCCCTGAACCAGCCAGTGGTCAGAGGAATGTGACTCACTGATGGCCTAAGCTAGGGATGCATGCCCAGCTCTGGAGTTGGGTGGGGGGCAGTTCCTTTTGAACCCCATCACTTGAGAGGAAGGAGACAGCCCTCAGAGGAAAATCAAAGAAGGGATGGTGACTGAGTGGGCAGAAAAAGCTCAGGCCCCTCTCTGTCGGGTTCTTGTTGCTGTTTTAAATCAACTTTATGGACGTGTAATTTACACACAAAAAAATTTCCCCAAGCGTTAGTATGTAATTCAATGAGTTTTGACAAAACTATGGTGTTGTGAGCTAGACCCTGCTCTGTGTTCCCTTGAACAAATGACTAGACTGCCACAGCCTGTTTCCTCTTCTGTAACATGAGATGGTCTTTCTTATAGAACAGAGTTGTTTTGAGGATTGAATGAAATAGCATATGAAATATCTGGCCAAGCGTGGTGCCTGCTGTGTAACTGTACTCAGCAAACTGTAGTCGGTATCACCGGAGATCGTGCGTGTGAAGAGCATGGCACGCCGCCCGACACGTAGAGGTTCTCAGTGAGTGAGGATTGCGTGTTACCTGGGTGTCTGGTTTCTCTTTCTGGCCTTCTTGTTACGTTTCATCTTTCCCTTGGAAGAATAAAGAAGCCGGGATTTCTCTCCCCCGCTGCTCGTCTCCTTTGGCCCTTTCACCCTTGAGAAATGGCCACAGGGACCTCTCTAAGGGTTTAAATTGATCGAGCTGACTGCAAAGAATCGTAAACCAGTCTTTCTCTGATTTTATTCAAGGAGAGAAAGTCTTGCTTTAAGGGTGGGGGCCGGGGGCGCTTCATCAGGGCAGCAAGAATGTTTGCATCCGTGAAATGGAATTAAATTTTACGCCGGGAATTCACATTCCTTCCGTCCTCCCCCTAGAATGGCCTGCTGAAATAAAGGTTAAAAGTTTTTCACTTATCAATTTTAATTGATTAGATTGCTAGTTTAGATCACTTAACTGAGCCTTTTTGGGTAGTTAGCCATTAAGAAAGTAATGGCTGTTTGTCTTTGCCCAGCCTGATTGCAAATTATGTCTTTTGCTAAGGAGGATGACATTCAGAAAATACTAGGGATTATGGATGTTGAAAGCACATGGTACTAGAATAAGATATGCCTGTGTTGTTGTTTTTGTTTTTTTGTTTGCTTTTTTTTTTTTGAGGGAGGAATTGTAAATACTGGAGCTTCTCCTCACCTACCATTGTCGGGGAGAATCACCGTACTCTGCAGTCTGACCAAATGCCTTCTGTGTGTACAAAATACAGGTGAAGCCGTTCTTACTTGCTGCATGACTGGAAGCTGGGCATGCTTTTGTCTCCTTGATGAGCTGGAGAAAGCTGACTCAGGGAGAATTGTTAGGGACTGGTCACCGTTCTCCTGACTCGATGTGGTCTGCTAGGCTTAAAGGCGTGCTGTCTCCACACGGCAGGAAGACTCGGCATAAAGCATATTCACTGCCCTTGTCACACTTCAGTCAAAAATGACAGCATAAAGGATATTCCCCAGAAGCCACCACAAGTGCTTGCTGATCAGCAGCAGGTCTCCAGGCCGGGTGTGACAGGCGAGCTCTGACATAAAAGGTAGCTTCTCAAAAAAAACAAAAAACAAGAAAAAGGTGGCTTCTCACGGGAAGCCTCAAAGACATGGTCACCACGCAGGAAAGAGGCAAACTGGTCATGTTTAAAGTGAAGCCTGTTTTGTTTTTCACTAGAAAGGCGAGTGTCACAGGGCAGGTGTCGGGAACTGGCAGCCACGTGTGCCACATCTGCTGGAGTGATGGGAGGCTGGAGTGGGAAGAAAGGAGGGAGGAAAGTGGAAGGAAGTTGAAGGGCGGGAGGGATTGGAGGAAGAAAGGTTATGGGAGGGAAGGGAAAAGGAGAGGAACCAGATCAAACAGTAGATCTCCATACACCCAGCCCTCAGCTTCAGTTGTTTTTACTATTTTGCTAAGTTTGATTTTATCTGCCCTTCCATCTATTTTAAATACACCACTCACGCAGGCAGTGTATTAAAGCAAATGGAAGACATCATATTACTGTATGTAGAAATACCTCTCTCTAACAGAGAAGGACTTTGCATGGTTCCTCTCAATGGAATTGGTTGCCACCGTTTGCAAACGGAGTGCTTCCCAGCCTCAGCTGCCGGTTTGGGCTGGGGCCAGGGTGCAGGGGCCCTGTAGACAGGGCCTGTGCTTACCTGTATGCTGGTCTTGTTGACATTTGATTTTGCAACCAATCAGCTTTGCAATCTGCCCCAGAGTCTTCATGCCTGTAAGGCTCAGTGGCCTTGCCTTTGAAATGGTTCTAGGGCTGGATGTCATGGCTCACACCTGTAATCCCAGCACTTTGGGAGGCCGAGGTAGGAGGATCACTTGAGCTCATGAGTTCAAGGCCAGCCTGGGCAACATAACGAGACCTCATCTTTACTAAAATAAACAATAAAATAAAATAAGCCAGGCATGGTGGCACACGCTTGTAGTCCCAGATACTTGAAGGGCTGAGGTGGGAGGATCTCTTGAATCTGAGAAGTCGAGGCCGCAGTGAACCCTGATTGTGCCACTGCGCTCTAGCCTGGGCAACAGAGTGAGATCCTCTCTTAAAAAAAATAAAAATAAAACAAAAAAATGGTTCTAAAAGACTTTCCAAGGAGGGCTGTTGAGCTCAAGTGATTATCACGTGTAAAGCCCACAGCACCATGCTTGGCACTTAGTAGGTGCTCAGTGAGTGGGAGCTGGCCGCATCCCTGCTACGGGTGCTGAGCACGCAAACTGTGACTCATCCCGCTGGGCTCCATGGGGCTGTCATTTTCTGCTGAAGCAACACTCTGAGGACGGTATCTGAAACATTCAAGTCATCGCCCAGATGATGGCACTGTTTTGAGGGGTAAGAAAGATACCTCTGGCTGCTTTGGCCAGAGGAAGGGAGCTATGTCCCATAGAGACTGTGGGACTCACTCCCTCCAGTGTGCTCCTGACCAAGGACAAGCAGGCTTTGAGGAGAAACCACAGATTCCTTGGGATTGACCTCAGAGCCTCCTTAAAGGATTTTGCCTGTTTCCGAATATCATGAGCAACCACAGTAGGGGAGAAATCCGTCCGTTATCCATACACTCCAAAGAGATCCCAGCAACCAGGCTTGTTCAGCGGCCAGTTTCCTTGCAGCCTTCTTCTTGTGGGCACCTGACATTCACACAGTTGCGGCCATAGCATGTGCTGCTTGTATCCAACTTGTATTCTAAGTTCTAAACTCCATTCATGAAGCCCATTCAGTGAAAACCCATTCATGCATTCAGCTATTTGTGGAGCACCTGCTGTATGCCAAGGCACAGTGCTAGGAGCTGACATGTGAGAGTGAGCAAAAGCCAGACTTCGCCTCTGTTCTTGGGGTGTTTCCATTTGTGGGGGAAGGGAGAGGATGGAAGGAGCAGAATGGTGAGGAGCGTGGACTTGGGGGCCAGACTGTGCCTGGATGGGATTCCTAGCTTTGCCGCTTTCTGCTTGCCAGCTGTATTACCTTATTACCTTAAGGGAACTGAGTCTCCTGGCGCTTCCCTTTCCACATCTGTAAAACAGGACTTGCTGGGAGGAGTAGATGACTATTATCTGTGCTGTGCCTAGAACAGTGCCTGACAGAATCGTGGAGAGGCCATTTAGGAGGTTGTGGCAGGGATCAGGGGTCAGTGCTAGTGGGCAAAGAGGGATGGAACAGTCTGGATACATTTTGTGACAGTTGGCAATGATGTTGCTGGAGAGCTCTGTTGACTCTGGGGTTCTGAGCTTGGAGCAATCCAGGTGGCAGGGGCTGTGAGGATGGTGAGTTTGTCATCAGCAGGGCTGGTCCTGGAGGAGGAGCTGGTTCCAAGCTGAAGGTGCTGAGGTTGGTCGGGCAGCCAGGTGAGAAGTGCTGTGAGGGAGCTCGGCCGGGATGTCTGGGGGGCAGGTCGGAAGCCTCCTCACCACTTCAGAGATTTCAGCATGCTTGTGTTTAGTAGCCTGCATGATATTCTGTTCTCTGAGCCTTCTGACATAACCACTGCGGTCATTTCTACTCTCTCCTGGCATAACCTAGCTGGCTGTCCCTCAAAATACCCTCACAACAGTGTGTGAGAATCCTGCATCACGTGGTGTGTAAGGGAAGTCCTGAAACCTGCAGAGAAATGTCTGTGCATAAGCAGACTTCTCTCTGTACACTGGGTCTGGCACTCTCTCAGACTTGGACACACTCTCCAGGGTCTGGGGGCCTGGACCCATGAAGTACAGAATAGTGGGTCCCAGACCTTAGGATATCATAGCCCGAAGAAGTGTCGCAACAAAAATAAAGCAAAGCTTTTGGGGACAGATTGCCAACTTTGTTTACCATGTAGTCATTTTTTTAAAAAGCATTTATAAAATTTCATAAAAGACTTTTAATATTGTTAATATTGAGTAGGGTGCACATCATTTCAGAACGAGGTCCAGTCTTTCCAAGAAACAACAGTGGCAACTATATACCCACATACTGTGCTTTAATGGGGAGTGGGTGTTGTTTTTTTTTTAAAGCAAGAACAGACCAATTACTAGAGCAAAAGCCCATGTCTCTGTCTTTCCAAGCTCACAGTCTTATGGGAAGGCAAACCCCAATCACGGCAGCATAGATCAAAGTCAGATGGCCACTGTGTTTCCTGTTGTAAGAGCAGGTGATGGGGTTGACCTGGCTGGAGGTCAGGGAAGCTTCTGAGGGAGGGACCCATTTGAGGGCTGCAGCGGGGTGTGGGTGCCAGGAAGTATATCTTAGATTAGTTTCTGACATTTTAAAATCAGGATATTTTGTCATAAGAACCTAGGTATCACTTTGAATATGTGACAGTGCCAGTCTGTCCACACAGGGCTGGCATCCCCACAGGCAGCAGTCAGTTGCTCCTCTTCATGGGGTGAACCCTTCTCCAGCTCCCAGAGTCTCTGCTGAACTCCAGAACTGTTATTCAGCTACTAGCCTGGCATTTCTTGGTTACCACAAACACGACTTGAACTTTCCCACAAAACCTGCCTCCCTGCAGCCTTCCCAACTCACTTGGTGGCAGTTCCATACTAGTGGCAAAACCACGGGCTCATCTCTGACTCCCGTCTTTCTCTCAAGCTCAACTTCCTGTTGGTCAGCAGACCGGTTCAGCTCCTTCCCCAAAACACAGTCAGCCCTATGTATCCTTAGGTCCTGCATCTGAAGATTCAACCAACCACAGATTGAAAACATTTCTATTTTTAATTATTTAATTTAAAAAGTTTATTTATTTTTTGAGATGAGTCTCGCTCTTTTGTCTAGACTGGAGGGCAGTGGCACAATCTCAGCTTGCTGCAACCTCCACCTCCCAGGTTCAAGCAATTCTTATGCCTCAGCCTCCTGAGTAGCTGGGATTACAGGTGCATGCCACCATGCCCGGCTAATTTTTTTTTTTTTTTTTTGTATTTTTAGTAGAGATGGAGTTTCACCATATTGGCCATGCTGGTCTCAAACTCCTGGCTTCAAGTGATCCTCCTGCTTTGGTATCCCCAAGCACTGGGATTATAGTCATGAGCCGTTGTAACTTGCCATTTATTTATTTTGAGAGAGGGTTTCACTCTGTTGCCCAGGATAGAGTACAGTGGTGTAATCATGGATCACTGCAGCCCCAACTTCCCAGGCTCAGGTGATTCTCCCACCTCAGCTTCCCAAGTTACTGGGACTACAGGTGCGCACCACCCAGCTAAGTTTTTGTATTTTTTGTAGAGACAGGGTTTCACCATGTTGCCTCAGCTAATCTCAAATTTCTAGGCTCAAGCAATCCACCCACCTTGGTCTCCCAAAGTACTGGGACTATAGGCGTGAGCCACTGTGTCTGGCCTATTACTATTACTTTTTTTTTTTGATACAAGGTCTTGCTCTTTGATCCAGGCTGGAGTATAATGGTGCAGTCATACCTCACTGCAGCCTCCAACCTCCAGGCTCAAGCAGTCCTGCTGCCTCAGCCTCCTCAGTAACTGGGATCACAGGCTCATGCCTCCATGCCCAGCTAATATTTTTTAAAATCTTTTGTAGAGGTGGGTTCTCACTATGTTGCCCAGGCTGGTCTCAAATTCCTGAGCTTAAGCAATCCTCCTGCCTCAGCCTCCCAAAGTGCTGGGATTGCAGGCATGAGCCCCCATGCCCAGACTGAAAATATTTTTAAAGACAAACAAACAAAAAAAAAAACAAAACAATATAACCATCCAAAATGAATAAATTTTAAAAACAGTGCAGCATAACAACTATTTACGTAGCCTTCTCATTGTATGAGTTACAAGTAATGTATGGATGGTTAAAGTATGTGGTAGGATATGCATAGGTTATATGCAACTATGATGCCATTGTATATCAAGGACTCGAGCATCTGTGGATTCTGGTATCCTCTGAGAGGTTCTGGAACCAGTCCCCATGGATCTGGAGGAACAACTGTATAGTCAGGATCTTACCATCTCTCCCAGCTTCTCCCAGCATTTTGTTTGAACTGCCATCATCATCTTTTTTTTTTTTTAATAGAGATGGGATCTCACTGTGTTGCCCAGGCTGGTCTCAAACTTCTGTGCTCAAGCAGTCCTCTCACCTTGGCCTCCCCGGGTGCTGGGATTACATTCATGAGCCATCTCATCCAGCTGTGCCATTATCTTTTTCCTGAATTACTGCAGTAGTCTCTTGCCCAGTCACTTGCTTCTGCTTTGTCCCCTAGAGTTTATTCTCAGCAGCATGAATTGTCTTCCTTTTAAAGAAAAAGCCAGATCATATTCTTCATTTGTTCAAAGTGGGCTCCCATTCTGGATAAAAAACAGAGACCTTTACCCCCGAGGCTGATCGTCATCTGGCACCACCTCCCTGTCTCTGCTTCCGTGCTCTTCAAACACACCTGGCATGTGCCCACCTCAGAGTCTTTGCCTTAACTGTGCCTTCTCACCTAACCTGCAAACCACTTGTTCCCCAGTACAAGTACACTGGAGGGCACCACGAGGCCCTTCGAAGCTCACATGCAAAAACCGTACCCCAAATTCTTGCTCCGTGTTTGAAATCGCACCCACATCGCCTCTTTTTTATTCTTCATTTGTGGATGAAAGGGAGTATCCTAACAATTCTGCAGACTCCCGGTTCCTAGCTTTCTGTGTGCTTCACCCCAGCTTCCTTGCAGACAGGAGCTTTTTGGGTAGATGGGAAGTCCCTGGCTATTTTCATCGGATTGCCTGGAGATTCGTTTCCAGCAAAAGTATTATAAAGCTCCCCAAGCAAGTATGTGGTTTGACTGTCAGTCTGTGAAAATGTGAGCTCATTGATTTGTTTCTCTTGAAAGCCAGTACTCGTTTTGTGGTCCTGTCTGTGAGTTCTGGAGAATTCTGCACGTTGGTTTATTTTGCTGATGGCCCAGGCATTGTCATGTGCCCCTCATCCTAGTGAAAATGCGAAAGTGGCATAAATTAGAAAGACAATGAAAAACAAATCCAGAATGTGGAACATTTCAGAAGACAGCCGACTAGAGCTTTTCCAGAATGTCAGTGTCGTGGAAGACCAATAAAGAGAGGGAGGGAGTAGGAGTACTGTTTCTAGATAATTGAAACAGACAGACATGACAGCTGTCAGCCTAGATTGATCTTGGATTGAGGGGGAAAAAGTAGCCTTAAAGGACATTTTTCTGCAAATTGAGGAAATTTGCATATGGATTGTGTGATTGAATGATATAATGGGGGTCAGTATTACATTTCTTTTTTTTTTTTTTTAAGAGATGGGGTCTTGCTCTGTTACTCAGGCTAGAGTGCAGTGTTGAAACCTCAAACTCCTGGGCTCAAGCGATCCTCCCACCTCAGTCTGCCAAGTAGCTGGGACTACATGTGTGTACCACCACACCTGGCTAATTTTTTTTTTTTAAGATGAAGTTTTGCTGTGTTGCCCAGGCTGGTCTTGAACTCCTGGGCTCAAGCAGTCCTCCTACCCCAGCCTCCTGAGTGGCTAGGACTACAGGCAGAGCCCTCAGCCTGGCTAATATTACATTTCTTGAGTGTGATAATGGCATTGTGGTTCTGTGGGAGTATGTTCTTGTTCTTAGGAAGAATGGGCTGAAGTGTGTAGAGGGTCAGGTGTCTGATACCTCTAACATTGGACTGATTCAGAAGATAAAACCGTATGTGTGTATAATGAGAGAGCAAATAAATACAGCTGACTGTCAACAAGTGATGAGTCAAGGGAAAGGGTACATGTTTGTCTATTGCACTGTTGTTTCTTTTTGAGATTGGATCTCATTCTGTCACCCAGGCTAGAGTACAGTGGCACAGTCTTGGCTCACTGCAGCCTCAAACTCCTGGGCTCAAGCAATCCTCCCACCCCAGCCTCCTGAGTATCTGGGACTACAGGTATATGCCACCATGCCTGCCTATTTTTTTTTTTTATTTTTTTGTGGAGACGGGGTCTCGTTTTGTTGCACAGGCTGGTCTCCAACTCCTGGCCTCAAGTGATCCTCCTGCCTTGGCTTCCCAGTGTGCTGGGATTAGAGGTGTGAGCCTCTACACCTTGCCTGTTATATTATGCTTTAAACTTTTATGGACGTTTGAAAATCTTCAAAATAAAAAGGAAGGGACAAGAGAAAGAGCTAATCCAGTCCTTGAAAATCCAAGATTTAATAGGTGGGAAGTATAATGTTTAGGAACTGGAGCCCCAGATTTAGAAAAGCCCAAGTTTTAATTCCTGCTGTGTGACCTCAGACAAATTAGTTAACCTCTCTGAGTCTTTCTTCCTCATCTCTAAAGCAGGCTATTATTGCCTACCTCAGGACTATTCTGTAGATTAGAATAGAAAATCCATGAGAAATACTCGGCCTCATACCAAGTGTACACAGGTGTTTGTAATAGAAACAGTCACTAGAATTCATCCTCTTGACTGCATATTGGGCACTGAAATGTGTCTGTCCTCCTTGGAGGGTTCTTTGTAGGAATCCTAACAAAGCACAGCGTCATGACTGCTTCTATCCAGGGGACACATTAAAAAGCGGAGGAGGTTACACAGGCTCGTTAACCAGATGATAAGGTTCTTGGAAAGATGACTTTCAGGAAAGTGGGTGCCGTCCGATTGAAGAGCTGAAACCACAGGGTGGGATGGGGACTTGAATCAGACTCAGATGGCTCCTTGGGGGCAATTTAGTTCAAGCATCCAGGCATGGGGCCCTGGAGAAGCGGTTTGCTTAGTGCTGACTCTGAAGTGGACTCATGTTAACGTGAAACCCGAGAGGCAAGTTTGTTTATGGCATTCGAAGAGTTGGATTGCAAGGCGAGTGTGGTTTTGTGGCACTTTGGCCTGTTCTCTGTCCCCACTCCTGAGGCCCCATGTTTTGTCTTTAAAGGAAGCACAGTCTGCAGTCCTCATGGGGTCACTCCACAGGTAGACATTTAATGGAGCAGCTGCCCATCATCTGACCTGCTGACTTGGAATCACTCCCAACCCTCCTCCCTCCTCCAACCTCACAATATGGGGGTCACCACTTCCCTGGGCTCGACAGCTCTGCCCTATCACTGGTCTGGCCTCTCCATACCTCTCCCCTGTCTGGTGTCTCCCCTGTTCTACCCCAGCCCATGGCCTTGCCCCATGCTGCTTCATCCACCCTGATGCCCGGTTTGTAAAAGGCACCTAACCTGCCATCATGCTGCTGCTTGAAAATGCTCAGATCCCTGCAGTGCAGCGGCCTGAGCTAGCCTCCACACTCCTCGTCTGCTGTGTGTCTTACTGCATCTGCCTGTGCAGTGCCCAGCATTGCTCACAGGCTCCTGGACACACTGTCTGCCCTTGTCACCACTGCCTGGACGGCCCTCCCAGCCTCCTTCCTCCTGCTCCTTGTATACATTTCACACATCCCCTTACCACTCTGTATATCCCTAGGGCCTGGCTCAGGGCCTGGCACATAGTAGACACTCAGAAAAGGCCTCTTGGATTGAACTGATTAAAGCTTTAGCAGTCCCTGTAATTCTTCATAAACAGTGAAGGATTTTCATTAATATGGAAGCAGCATTTCTAAATCTCATCTTGAGTAATTTAAGGCAGTGGGATTGTGAGTTAGAAAAATGATGTTTGTTCATTGTTACCATACATTTGAATAATTAGGTTCCCACTGCAGACTTTTCCCCCTGATAATGAAATATATAAAGAATCTTAAAACCATCTTGGCATTTTCTAAAAATGTAGATTGTTTTGATTTCAACAGTTAAACTACCCCAAATTATTTAACCTCTCTCAGGGCTAAAATGCTTCCTCTTTCTTTTTCTTTATTTTCCTTTCTTTTTCTTTTTCCTTACCCCACTCTGAAACCAGCACCCTGAACTTGACAGATTGGCAAAAAAAAAATCGTGTTTCAATTAAACCACCAATTCTCTAAGGAAACGGAAAACATGGAATTCACAACGTTTCCCCTCTCTATGATTTAAGCTTCTTCCCTGTGTACTTGACGAATAATGTTTCTGGCCACTTTTCAGAAATGAAGTAGAAATATGGAGAAATGAAATTTGTATCTTATAAACTGACTGGAAATGTGATTATAATACAGCTGTCAGTTTTGTTCAAGTGGAAAAATTTTAAGTAAATCCAATTGCAGCATTATTTGGTTCTTTTAAAGCAGGGTGATGGAGCTGTTTCCTGCATATTGATTATTTGATTGGTACCTGTCTGCTGGCCCTATTTTTTTTTTTCTCAGTAGCATTCATTGATGTGGTTTAATGTATATTCCTGTAATCTTTCCCTGTTTTATAAACTTACAATCATAATTGAGCCACATTAGAGAGACATGTTCTGCTGAGATCACAAGGTCACCTAATGACTGTGCCCTCTTTTGTTCGTGATTTATTGAAATGGTTCTAGGACAGTTCTTCTGAAAAACACATGCACGCATGAGCACACACACACGCACGCGCGCACACACACACACACACACACATTATTCTTTTTCTTCCACAAAGCAGGATTTCTAGATTCAATTCTGTGCATTGGAGAAATGAGGCATTTGAGTAGTAGAGACTGTTTAAGCTTTTTTGCCTATTGAAATTATTGTTTTTAAACCAGGCACAGTGGCTCATGCTTATAATCTCAGCACTTCGAGAGGCTGAGGCAGGAGGATTGCTTGAGCACAGGACTTGGAGACCAGCCTGGGCAGTATAGTGAAACTCTGTCTCTATACAAACTTTTTCAAAAATTAGCAGTGAGCTGTTATTGCACCACTGCACTCCAGCCTGGGCAATCGAGCAAGACCCTATCTCAAGGAAGAATATATATATATTGTTTCTGCTGAAGACACTCTACAATTTAAATACTTTTTCAGAATACCAGTCCTTCCCACACATTTGGAAATAGGACCATGGTTTTGATTTCTCACATATGAAGGGACTTAATGGCTTAGATTTGCTTAAAAAGCAGCGACTTCTGAGGCACATCAGCCCTTGGGATGTGGACAGGTTCTGGGTACAGTGCATCAGAGGGCTTCCACAGAGGGTCGGGGGTCCTGCTGGCAGTTGAGTCCTGGCCCAGCAGTACTGTGACCTTGGGGGTGTGCGTGTGTGTGTGTGTGTTTTGAGACATGGTGTCACTCTGTTGCTTCAGCTGGAGTGCGTGGCACAATCAAAGCTTTATGCAGCCTTGAAGTCCTGGGCTCAAGGGCTCCTCCTACCTCAGCCTCTAGAGTAGCTGGGACCACAGGCATGCACTACCATATCCAGCTAATTTTTAAACATTTTGTAAAGACAGGGTCTTGCTATGTTGTCCTGGCTGGTCTAAAACTCCTGGGCTCAAGCGATCCTCTTGCCTCAACCTCCCAAAGTGCTGGGATTATAGATGTGAGCCTCTGCATCTGGCCTTGGCATGTTTTTTGACCAAGGGGAGGATGAGCTGCTTGGGAGGACAACGTGTCAGGAGGATGAGATAGTGCCTGGCATCTTGATAGAGCACAGTTGACAAAGGCTAGCAAAGAAGCTATCTTTGGGTTTCTTATCCAAACCCCACTACTTCTCTGTCAAGAAATCACTCTAGTTGTTCAGCCAAACCTTGGAATATCCTTGTTTTTTCTCATCCCTGTGACCAAGCTCTTGGTAAATTCTGCCAGCTCAAGCATCACATAGATAGAGAACCCAGCTCCTTCTCACTGCCTTTACCTCCCCCTGCAGCTGGTGGGTACTCTGGCAACTGTGTCTGGGGGACCAGCTTCCTCCTCTGCCCTTTCCGCACCATCAGCCAGTAGCATCCTTTTAAATAGACGTCAGACCCTTCAGTGGTCCTGGCTTTCCATCATGGTATCAGCTCACTGAACTATATATACCTCTCATTTGCTCCTCACTGTGCTAGCCCAGTCATACAGAGCTTGGGAGATTTCCACCTTGGGCTACCAGCTTCGTGGTACCCCAGAACCCCCACTCTGCCCCACAGGACTACCAAAGCCAGCCTCCTTGACAACATCTGGCTGACGGGGAGGGGAGAGCAGTGAGAGCTGCCACAGAAAACAGGAATTTGTGGGGGAGTGGGGTTGAGGATTAATGTTCAGTTTCAAGACGTCCCTCACTCCAGCCCACTCTGTGAGCTGTCTGGGGCTCTGCCTACACATGGCTCCTCACCCTGAAGTTGCTGGGTTCCCCTGTATCACACGCCCACCTTCCCCAGTGAACCCAGCCACCAGATTTGACACAGGATCCGGTGACTGCTCAGGCTTCAGGAGGGGAGGGTTGCCTTCTGGCCCTGATGTCTGATCAACCACAGAACATCCAAAACAAATCTCAAACCGGTGACAGACAGTGCGACCTTTAAGAAAGGTGTAAGTCAGGAGAAGGCCATCTCCCCTATACATCATGTCTGCCAGCCCAGGAAGCCAGCCTGCCACTTGCCCCAGAGCCTGGCCCAGCTGCCGACCGAGTCCACCCTGCTCTCAGCCAGTCCACACCCTCCAGCGCACCCCAGTGCCTGCTGGGGAGAACGGGAATCAGGAAAGATGGAGCAGCACTTCCTCCTGCCCTCCTGTGGGAGGGAGATGGGTTCTATGCAGATTAGGCAGAAACGCTGAGAAGTATCACCTTGAATCCAAATAAATCCATCAAAATCGAGGCTTGGGAAGCACCTGACATCACATGGACTGATCATCACAATTTCTTTATTTAAAAACAAAGAGCAGGGCCAGGCACAGTGACTCAGGCCTGTAATCCCAGGGCTTTGGGAGGCCGAGGTAGGAGGATCACTTGAGCCTAGGAGTTCAAGACCACCCAGGGCAACATGACGAGACCTTTTCTCTACTGAAAATGATAAAACATTAACCAGGCATAGTGGCATGTGCCTGTAGTTTCAGCTGCTCAGGAGGCTGAGGTGGGTGGATCACTTGAGAGCTGGGGAGATTGAGGCTGTGGTAGTGAGCTATGATTGAGCCACTGCACTTCAGCCTAGGGGACAACATGAGACCCTGTGAAAACCAAAAAGAGCAATGTCCTGATTTAAGACTTAAGAACTCTGCTGGAGGGTGTGAGGGTCTCTGTGTTATTGGTGACCAGCAGAATGCATGCCGCTGCAGGCGACCTGGACAGATTTTCAAATGAATGTCAAATGTTGTTCACGCTTCTAAACTTTTAAGAAATGTACAGAATGCGGCTGGGTGGGATGGTGCACGGCTGTAATCCCAGCACTTTGGGAGGCCGAGGCAGGCAGGTGGATCACTTGAGGCCAGGAGTTAAGACTAGCCTTGCCAACATGATGAAACCCCATGTGTACAAAAATATACGTGGCGTGTGTGTGTGTGTGTGTGTGTGTGTGTGTGTGTGTGTGTGTGTAGAGAGAGAGAAATGTAAAGAATACTAAGCTTGGGACATGTAAAAGCATAAATTGTCATTTTTACTTTGACCTGCCTGAAAATAGAAATGAAAATGTGTTTGCCACAGGGGAACCACTCTAGGGGCTTCTGATTTGCTCCTAGGCCAGGGCTGTGGCCAAGGGTGAAGGTGGGTGGTGGGAAGGCCCGTGGTTTCTAACACAGCAGGACTTTGAAAACAATCTGTACCAAGGCCCCACTCCAGAAGGTTCTGAGTCACTGGCTCTGGGAGGAGCCCTGGCATCTGTATTCTCAAATGTTCCCTAGAGGATTCCATTGCATAGCCAGTGTTGAGAACCACGGGGTTAGACAGAGTGAGGAATGTTCTGGAACTCAGCACTCAGTGTCTACTTTGCTGCTCTCCATGAATTCTGGTTCCCTCCTTCAGCCAGAGGCCATGAAGGAGGCTGGCTTTGGTGGCATGGGACAGCAGTCACATCTAAGTTCTGAAATCAGTCGAATAGGTGGAAACCACCTGCCCTCCCTGTCACCCTCACAAATCCCTCATGGGAGAGTGACATTTCTCACTGAGGAGTGGGTCCAGCACAGCCAGTCTGAACTGCAGGGCTGCAGTAGGCCCTGTCGTTGAGCAGGTTTTAGAAGAAAAGATTGGCCATATCAGATAAAATCCTGGTATCTTTACCATGGAGTATCATGCCTGGCACTTTGAGAGGCGTTCAAGGGAGAGGCAGGAAGAGCCAATCCCACGAGAGAGGCAGATTCCCATCAGCCCCTAAGGCTCCCTTGTGGGTCTGGCAGCCAGAGAGGACTGTGGTATTTAAGCTGTTACGCTTCTCTCCCTCTCCTGTCCAGGATGTGCTCCTAATTGAGAACCACCTTCCTAATTGAGTTTGTGGAAGTTAACTTTGCACACAGTGTGCCTCTACGTGATTTGAAGACAAATCAGTTGCCCTCTTCAGCCTTGGGCACCTGACTGAGAGAGGAAGGGCCTGGGTAATAGGTTGGGCCTCCTGGATGGCTCCCCAGCCCTGCAGCCCTGCAGCCCCACGCACAGCTACATGTGTGCTCAGAAGGTAGCTGAATACGCTCTGTGCTCGGCCTTGTTTATAATCACTTGCTTGGGCTGGGCAGGAGATTCCCTTGCAGAGCTTGAAACTCCCTGGAGCACTGAAACCCCACCCATCCCAATCCCTTGTGGTTGTCCGGAACCAGTGCCAGTGTTGGAGATGGTCTGTTCTGTTTCAGGCAGAGTCATAAAAATGCCTTAGGAGCCGAGGCTGTCCAGGCCAGAGTCAGACAGCCAGACCAGGGAGGCTCTGAAATCGACTAGGCTGAGCTGGCCTTCCCCAGTCCTCACAACTTTTTAGTTGTTTGCTAATAATTAACAGCTAAAAGTTCTCATCCCATCTTCCCTCCATCCTTTGGACTGACTGGGATGCCACCATTTTTTATACAAGGTTCAAGGTGAGATAGACCTTTCTTTCCTTTTCCTGCCAAATTCTCACGTAGAAAAAAGTCCCGTGCAACTTCCTGCTTTTTCAACTTGGCACGTCCACATTATCTTTTTGCATTTATCTTTTGTTTTCCCCTTACCTATACCTTGGCCTTCGAATTTTATAATATGCTTTGCATTTTTCTAAATGCAACTGGGGTTTTCCAGAGCTGTGCAAAGCCAGGAAATATGCATGTCATTTAAATGACTCCGGTTAACCTTTAGCCTTTAACTGGTTTCTCATAAAACTCACCTCTCTCCCAGCTATGGTTTACATTCTCCAGAGCAATAAAACTGATACACATCTACAGCTTTCACTGTTCCCTGCTGGGCCCCCTTCACTTTGCTGCCTCCAGTCTGATAAGCCATGCTTCTGGGAGTCTGAGCCCTTGAGCCAAGGGTTGTTCTGAGGAAATGTGAGTTCCAAGCAGTGTCTAGCAGAAGGTTCCAGGCCAGATTTATGCAGCCTTTGTCTAGATTCTGGGAAATGTGAGTCCCAGGCAGTGTCTAGCTAGATTTCCAGGCTCGATTTATGCAGCCCCATCGCCACTTCCCAAGGTCTCCCAGGGCCCCTGGCTTCAGCAGCTTCCCTTCCTATCATGGCATCCTGTTTCTGTCATAGCACAGTAACAATAATAGGTCCCATCCATTTCCCACCAGAAACACAAAATCCAGACTACAGATGGCACACTTGACTGTAGGCGGGGACTCCGAGTGTTTCCGCACCTGCTCCTGTGCCCATCTATCCATCATTTGCTGTGTGGTGGGTACTGTGCTAACCACCAGAAACATAAGGACAGGACACAGCCCTCTTCCTTTCAGGCATCTATTCAGCCGATGGGTGCAGGTCTCTTTCCTGGAGCAGGCACTGTTGTAAGCATTTCACTCAGCTTAACACATTTGACCCTCACAAACTTGCAACGTAGGTCTTGCTATTTTATTTTTGAGCCAGGGTCTCCCTGTCACCCTGGCTGGAGTGCAGTGGTGCAATCACAGCTCACTGCAGCCTCGACCACCTAGGCTCAAGCGATCCTCCCACCTCAGCCTCCTGAGTAGTTGAGACCACAGACACACACCACCACACAGCTAATATTTTGTAAAGAAAGGATGTTGCCCAGGCTGGTCTTAAGCTCCAGGCCTGAAGCCATCCTTCTGCCTTGGCCTCCCAAAGTACTGGGATTATAGGTGTGAGCAGTAAGTCTTGTTATTACCCCTGTTTTATAGACGAGGAAGCTGAAACACACCTGCCCAGTGTCAAGCTCTGCCAGCGGGTCGGGGAGCCAGGACACAAGTGCAAGATCCAGACTGCAGATGGCACACTTGACTTTAGATGGGGACTCCAAGAGTTTCCTCACCCGCTCCCGTGCCCATCCCGCCATCATCTGCTGAGTGGTGGGCACTGTGCTAGCCACCAGAAACACAAGGACAGGACACAGCCCTCCTCCCTTCAGGCATCTAACACCGAGGCACTTCAGCAGGCAGGTACAGGTGCTCTGCTGGAAACTGCAGGATCAATAAGAAGAATACAGAGTAGCTGGGCCCTTGCCAGGGGTGGTGGATAAACAGGGACAAGAACTGCTTCTGGGAGTGCAAGCCTTTGAGCCAAGGGTTGTTCTGAGCCAGGGTGCCACAGGCAGACAAGCTGGGGAAAGGTCTTCCAGGCAGAGGGCCATCCACAGTGAAGACACACAGGTATGTTTGGCTACCAGGTCAGTAGCCCACGTTGGAACAGTGGGCGGTCCATTAGTTTCCTATGGCGGTTGCTACACATTTCTACAAACTGAGTGACTTAAAACAACACCTCTTTATTCTCGTACAGCCCTGGAGGTCAGAAGTCTGCCACGGGTCTCACTGGGCTAAAGTCTGGGTGTTGGTCCTTCCTGAAGGCTCTGGGAGAATCTATTTTCTTGCCTTTTCTGGATTCTAAAGGTCACCTGTGCTTGGCTCATGGCCCCTCCTTTCATCTTAAAGCCAGCAATGGCAGGATGAGTCTTCACACTGCATCATTCTCACCTCCTCGTCTGCCTCATTCTCACTTTCAGAACCCCTTCTGATTAGATTGTGCCTGTCCTGGTAATCCAAGATAACCTCCCCCAGCTCAGCATCTTTAATTCAATCATACCTATGAAATCCCTTTGGTAAGGTAGCATGTTCACAGGTTCCAGGTATTCAGGCGTGGGCATCTTTGGGGGTTGTTACTGCCCACCCCAGGTGGGATGTGGAAACTGGCAGCAGATGGGGCTGGAAAGGTAGGCAGAGGCTCTACAGGACACGCTGCAATTGAAGCAGCCCAGAGAACCAGGCAGATGAACAGGCAGGGGACAGCTACCCCTCGGTTGCTCTTCAGTTGTATGGCCAGGGCACCACCTCCTGCCCTGTTCTTGGCAGATCCCTCTGATCTTGCAGCCCCAGTGCAGGGTGGAGGCATGCCCAGTGGGCCCCTACGTCTCAGAAACAGCAAGCTTCTTTTGTCTGAACGAATGAGCCCCACTTTGGTGGTACAAGTTAAAATTCTTCCCTCAGCCTCTCTCTACCCTACTCCCATCTCTAGGATGCCCCTGGTCTGTGCCCCCTGACATTCCCAGGTTGCCTCCTCAGTCCTGGACACCCAGCCACATCCTGCCCTTCTTGCCTGTCTTCTCCATCCACTCATGCCCTTGCTGCTGGGGTGCCTCCAGGTAGGGCCCCCCATGTAGCTTCCTTTTTGCCCTGAAAGGCTCAAATGCCCTCCTCTATGGCCGTCTGACCCCTCCCCTCCCCAACCTAGTCACAAGGTACCCACTCCCCGGATTCCTCAAGCTAGAGGCCGCTGTCATTTCTTCGAGGACAGCAGTTCCAAGCTAGGAGAGCATAGGGGTTCTCTCCAGCCAATTTGAGCCAGGAGGAATTTTAACTAAAAGCTCAAACTGGCTTTTGAAAGAGGCCTTTCTCCAGGAAAGGATTAGAGAGTTCCAGTCGTTAGATGGTCCACTGCAGAATGCCAGTCCTTGACCAAAATAGTTGGATTTTTAAATGAAATGAAATAAATATGACTTTTTGTTTTTTCAAGAAATGAGAACAAAAACAGCAAGGTGTGGTGGTGTGCACCTGTAGTCCCAGCTACATGGGAGGCTGAGGTTACAGTGAGCCAAGATGGCACCACTGCCCCTCAGCCTGGGTGACAGAGCAAGACTCCGTTTTAAAAAAAAAAAAAACCAAAAACAACACTGTGAACCATGATGGAAGAACATTCTGATTCAGGCCTTGAGTGTATGTATGAGAAATGAAGTCCTGCGAAGGTTCACGCATGTCTTCCTTGATTTTGATAGCTCTTATTAAACAACAAACCCACGGTAACCTTAGAAACCGGCACATGTGCGGGTGTGTGCGTGCATGGGCATGCATGTGTGTATGTGCACGTGTATACACATGGGAAATTGTGACAGCATCCTCTGTAGAAGTGCCGGTCTGCTCGTGGACAGTTCCCCCTTAAAGGCCAGGGCCCTAGGCTCCCAGGTGGCTGCCACTTCCCCATTGACGCTATTCCTTGCCAGAAGAGCCAGGGCCTGGTCTTTCACTTCCCTTCCTCTGTGAGGAAAGTGTTTCTCTTGAAAACGAGCCAGCCCACCCCTACTCCTGATACTGGGTGATACCAAAGACAGGAACTCTTTTGGGTTAAAACTTGGGGGGCGAGGCGGGTGGATCACGAGGTCAAGAGATTAAGACCATCCTGGCCAACATGGAGAAACCCTGTCTCTACCAAAAATACAAAAAAATTAGCTGGGCGTGGTGGTGTGCACCTGTAGTCCCAGCTACTTGGGAGGCTGAGGCAGGAGAATTGCTTGAACCCGGGAGGTGGAGGTTACACTCCAGCCTGGCGCCTGGTGACGGAGTGAGACACTGTCTCAAAAAAAAAAAAAAAAACCTTGGGGTTACAAGTAAGACTTGATGAGTTTTCTGGTGAATTGGGAATGAGTGATGTGTAAAGGCAGTGGAGCAGCTGTGCATGAGGTCAGCAGCTGTTTACGGAGGCCCTGCTGTGTTCCCGGCCGGGCCAGCCCAGCCCTGGGGATCCAGCTAAATTGGCCCTCCCTCTGCTCTACATCTCTCTTCTGGAAGGAAAGGAATGCTTTCTTTCTTCCTTTAAGTCCTGAGACTCACAGCTGGATTGAGGTAAAAGTCCTGCCTGCCCTGAATATAAAATTTTAAAACTTCCATATTTGGCAGTTCTATACCCTAGTTTTGTTCAGTTGTGTGTGGGTGTGGGGTTATATTCAGCACTGGAAATTGTGGGAGTCCAGCTGTGCATGAACAGCTTCTCCACCCAGTTGGGGAGAGCGGGAGCTCCCCACCTAGGTTTAAGGTTGCAGCTCTTCCTCCCATTGAGTTGTGGTTTACCCTCAGCCCCAGCCCCTGCAAGAAGTGACCCCTGGAGAGCCCAGACAAAGGCTCTGAGAAGTCCTGAAGACCCACAGCTGGCCGAGGGGGTTTGGTTAATAAGAGCTGTCCCTCCTCAGCAGCTCACCATGTGGGGGGATTGCATTTTTGTGTGTGTGTTTTGTTTGTTTGTTTGTTTGTTTGTTTGTTTGAGACTGGGTCTTGCTCTGTTGCCCAGGCTGGAGTGCAGTGGCACAAACATGGCTCACTACAGCCTCAAACTCTTGGGCTCAAGCATTCCTCCCACCTCAGCTTCCCAGGTAGCTGGGACTGTAGGTGCACACCACCACACATGGAGAGTTTTTTTTATTTTTCATAGAGACAGCCTTTTGTCATTTTGCCCAGGCTAGTCTTGAACTCCTGGGCTCAAGTGATCCTTCCACCTGGCCTCCCAAAGTGCTAGGATTGCAGGAGGGAGCCACTGTACCTGGCCAAGGCAGCTCATCATGTGCCAGGCACTGAGGATTTATGTGTCAGGGCCCCATATGGGAGGGGCCCAGGTAGCAACTGACCCCAGGGCCACTTAGCTTCAGTGTCCTCTGTCTCCTCCTAAGCCTCACCTCCTCTCACTCCACCCTAGCATCACCCAACAATTTTTCTTTTCTTCCTCAGCCCAAATAATAACATCTGCCGGTTTTCCGCATCACTGATTTGGGCTGAAGGAGCCCAGAATAAACAGGTGGCCCTGGCCCTAAACCCCAGTCCTGTCCTGAACTGGGACAAGCCTGGGATGAGCCTTTCCCTCCCAGCCTCCTGCTGCCTGTGGCGCTCCCCAGTCTGCTGGAAAGGCAGGGAAGCCGACCCAGGGGAACCTGTCATGGAGAGTCTGTCTCACGGGGGTGAGGGGATGGCTGTGGTCTCCCCTGGCCTGTGTGTGTTCTACCCGGAATGGAAACCAGCTTTTCACCTTGTCCAGGAGGTTGGGGACCTGGGAGGGACACAGCTGTGCCTCTGTCCCAGTGCCCCATTGCTGGTTTTCTCTCTACCAGCAGAGTCCAGGGCCAAGCCCTTAGGGCCCCAGCAGGGCCTGTGTGACCTGGTGCTGAGCCCTCTCTCTAGCCCCACGGCCCGGCTCTGGGACATACCCACACTACCCCTTTCAGTCCCCTGCCTACTGAGTGTGCCCCCTTCAGCTCTGGGCCTTCATACTGGCCCATCCCTCTGCCTGGGGCATTTATTCCTGCCATCATGGTCCCCTGTGTTCGTTTGGCCAACTCCCCGACACCTTCAACTCTGCAGATAGCTCACTTTCCAGCCAAATCTTCTCTGACTGCCAGATCACTCTGTTTTCATGGTATTTCCCACTGTGTGTGATTTTCAGTTTTTGTGTGGTTCTTTGGTTCGTGTGGGTACCAAGCTGCTTGGAGGCAGAAACCCCAACTCCTTTGTTCATGGTTGCATCCCAGGGCCCACAGCATAGCAGGTACTCAGTGAAGACAGGCCAGATGTGAATGAATGGAAGTGAGAGTGGGTTAGGGTCCGAGCCCATAAATGAGGACATTGGCCTTGTGTTCCTAAAACAGGTTGTGACTCCAGGGCCCTAGAGGAAGCCCGTAAACCTCCCAGTCTGACACACTTTGCGTGGGTCTCTTTCTCCACTGAGAAGTTGGAATAAGATCAAGACTTAATTCGAAAGCCCAGCATTAGTCTTCTGAACTTGCCGGCTCTATGAGTCATCTCCACAGTGGAGGGAGGCAATTTTAAACTGGAAAGGTCAATCGATATGTCAGAATATCTAGTAAATCATTCGCGTTCCACCTGGTGCCCCTTCCATTCCCCTGAAAAGCCTGTCCTTGTTCAGCGCCCCTTGAAGACACTTCGGAGAAAGAAGCAGCCTGGGCTGGGTGGTGATTTACCTTGAGGAAAATTAATATGGTGCCATCAATTCTGAAGGCAGAAAGGGCCCATGGCCAGATGGTTGTGCGCAGTCTGGAATAACTCACAGCCCATGAGGGCCCCGAGTTTGGGGAGGCCTCTCCTTGGCCCTGGATATAAATCAGCAGCCCTTTTGCAGAGAGAGAGTCAGAGTCTTTGTCAGGCCTGGGGGGAGGGATCCAGCACCAGAAGCCCCTCTGAGCCTGTTGTTGTCTGAAGGGTTGAAAGGCCACACTTCTCCGCCAGCACCAAACACTGGACTCCATATGAGTGAGGCCACGAAGCCCCCACCCTGGGTTTCAGGAGGATCACGGGAAGGGACTTTCAGCCCGGCTGTCAGAGAAGAATGTGACAGGCCCATTTTCACTCCACAGGCCTTAATTGGATGGTCAGAGGGCACATCTGTGGCTTATAAGAAACGGGCGACTGGATGAGTTAGTAAAGGAGAAAGCACGCTTGCTTGAGGTCGAGCGCCCGTGGAGGGGCTGGGGCAGCATGTTGGCAGGCAGGCAGACTCGGCCACGGCCAGGCTTTGTCTCGCACGTGAGGCCTTGGCTGTCCTCTTTATCTTTCCAGGGGTCTGTTTCTTCAGCTGTCAAATGGGGAGGATAAGGCCCAATGACATAACAGGGAGGCTTGGTGAGAAAATGTGTTTGAAATGGCTGAAGACACTGCCGTGTGTTACTAAGCTTAGCGATTGTTGTTGTCCTGCGGTAGCCTTGGGTCTCCAGAGCCAAGAATAGCCTCAGGTTTGGATCTGAGTGGCTTCATCCCATTGTGTGGGACCCTGGTCCCGAGTGTTGCATATGAGTAGTTGGGACCACAGGTGTGCGCCACTGCACCCAGCTAAGTTTTGTATTTTTTGTAGAGAAAGGAAGTCACCTTGTTGCCCAGGCTAATGTCAAAGTCCTGAGCTTAAGCGACCCTCCCACCTCTGCCTTCCAAAGTGTTGAGATTACAAGGGCAAGCCACCGTGCCTGGCTGGGAGTCCATTTGAACCTGAGATTGGGTAGGGACAAACCTTCAAACCATATCACTACCCGGGGGAAGTGACTTGAAGGCCTCTGAGGTCTTCAGTTTGTCCTCTGGGAAGTAGAGAGAATCCTAAGGAATAGCTGCTTCACAGGGAGGCCGTGAGGATGAAGAGTGTGGAGGACACAGCCACTGTTCGTTGAAATTGCACTGTTATGATTATTGCCATTGTTGTCGTTATGGTTGTTTGGATGATTCTTTCCAGGGAGCTTTGGCTTCCTTGGCTTCTGGGGTGTGCACACAAGGACCAGATCCAGGACGAGGCTCAAGTAGGTCCCTGGGCTCATGCCCTGGGTTGACGGTGGAGGCCATGGGGGTGGTGGGGAGGAGCATGGGCCTGAGGCCACCCCACCTGCCTCAAGATCCCCACTCGCTACTTCTGTGACCTGGACAAATTCCTCCACCTCATCTGTATATGGAGATGGAACTATTTCTCCCTTCCTGTGGGATTTAATGAGGCTTCAGTGATGCAATCCATGTTGTTTTAACAGTGCTTTGCTGTAGTAAGGCTTCAGATAGTAGCTCACTGGTAGATAATTTCCCCATGAAGGACAGTCAAGATGTGTGGAATTTAGATAGCGATGGTGAGAGCCAGTGCTTTTTTTTTTTTGAAATGGAGTCTCACTCTTGTCACCCAGGCTGGAGTACAGTGGCATGATCTCAGCTCACTGCAGCCTCTGCCTCCCAGGTTCAGGCAATTCTCCTGCCTCAGCCTCCCAAGTAGCTGGGACTACAGGCACCCATCACCACGCCCAGCTAATTTTTTGTATTTTTAGTAGAGACAGGGTTTCACCATGTTGTCCAGGCTGGTCTCGACCTCCCGACCTGAGGTGATCAAAAGCTGAGACATTTTATGCCACTGCCCATTTCTTGCCTTTCCAGAGCCTGGTGTCATCTTTTAAGTCAGTGCTACCCCATCTCCTTCCATTCATTTCACATCACCTCAGCTCGATGGAGGCAGTTCTGCGCCTGGATGTTTGCCGTGTCAGAGAATCAACTGTGGGGTCACTTACTTAGTATTTTTCTTTGAATCTACTCACAATTTATCCCCCTCAGGGCAAGATGAAGTAGGTTGAGCTACTCCAAACCTACACCCATGAAATCAGATCCATAAACTAAATATGTATTTTCTCACAATATCTGAAGCTAAATAGAGAATGAGACAAAATTAAAAATCATTCACACAGTTCCCATCTAAAACCATCTTAGGTCCCCCGGGCCCCCATTGTCTGCAGATAGGGTGGACTTGTTAAGGCTCCCCTGGGACCCCTGCCTGCCCACAGAGCCTCACCTGGTCCCAAGTACCAGGCCTCTCATGTCCAGGAGGAAGCCCTGCCTCCCCAGAGGGTTAGGCTGGGATTTTCATCGTACAGCACAGGGAGAGTGAGGCAGTTTACAAACCACATTTAATATTCACTGTTGCCAGTTTTAATTTGTGGGACGAACCAAACTGCTACTTGTTTTTTCATGCTCCTATAGATATTTAATGTGGACAGATTTTGCTTGGCAGACCATTGGTTTAGCAGGCTGGGTTTAGCCCTGTGTTTGAGTAAAAGTGGGATTCAATCCTGGGTTTTCTTTGGCCCCAGGCAAGGAAGTTCTATACCTGCCTCACCAACACTTCTTTCAGGTAGACAGAGAATCAGATAACAGATTATTTCTCACAATCACCAGGAATGTCTGCAGCTGTGCTGGACAGATTCTGCATTTGTTGCCAAGCTCCTCAGTCTCCTCTTACATGGGTACACCAAGGCCCAGAGAGGAGGAGGGGGCTTTCCCAGGTCGCTGGCCAGGTTGTTGTGCTGTTTCCACACAAGATGGCTGGGAGGAAAGGGCTAGCCAGTTTGGGGCAGGAAGTGTCCAAGAAGCTGGTCAGAGCTCCCCCGCTGTGCAGCCGCCCTGGAAGCCCTTAAGGACAACTCTGAGAGCCTTTGACACCTCTACAGCCTGAGA
This sequence comes from Leontopithecus rosalia, assembly GCA_028533165.1. Classification (NCBI taxonomy): domain Eukaryota; kingdom Metazoa; phylum Chordata; class Mammalia; order Primates; family Cebidae; genus Leontopithecus; species Leontopithecus rosalia. The sequence continues at coordinate 96,696,470 of CM052660.1, forward strand.
GTTTCACAGCTCCTACTACCTTCGGATCCTGTTTCTGTACAGAACAGCCTGTTAGAGCTTTCTGAGAGCTGGGGGATCTCCTTCTCCAAAGGGGCCTCTGCACTGAGAGCCCCCAGTCTCTCAGTGTGGATTCCACACATGGCCTTGCCCTGTTGTGCCAGGTGCTTGACTGGGCCCCTGCTGAGTCAGATGAAAGAAATCCTCCAGAATCCTCCTGTACTTCCACAGCAGGTTAACAACTTTGTTTTATAATTTTGAGGCCAGAGGCTCCAAGAGGTCACATGACCAGCCCAAGCATCCACAGCTAAGATGAGGCAGAACCAGCTCATCCTTGCCAGGTGGAAGGCAGGCTGCCCTCAGCCAGGGGGTCTGAAATGTTTCTGCTTCAGGTGCTGTGGCTGATGCTCTCAGGCCATTATCCATGTACCACGTTCAGCTGGGCATGGGTAAGAGCCTCGATGGGGATGGGTCCAAGAAGACCTTGGCGTATTTCTCACCCCCAAAGACAGCTGCCGAGGAAGGCCCATGGTGACCCCTGGGTGGGAAGTGCGGTGCTCTCAGGGAGTGGGATTCGTGCCTTCTGGTGCACAGCCTCGGGCAGGCAGTGGATCAGGCCCCCAGCCATGGGAGTAGACCTTCTCCAGAGAAGGCTGTGATGTGCAACCTCTAGAGTCAGTGCTCAGCACACCTGCTCTTTTCACAGGACCCAGAAGTGGTGCCAGATCAAAACCTTAGCATTGGCTGGGAAACTGCTCACTTATTGCCATCTGTGCCTCTCACCTACCCATGGAGTGGGCGCCGTCCTGGGCCGCATCAGGTTGGGTTCTGCCATTTAGTTAGTAATTTCAGGTTTTCCTTTTATTGTTTAAAGGCATATTGTTGGCCCACCAAGTAAAATAGAAACATATCTACATTGTAAAAGGCTCAAATAATGCAGTGTGTAAAAAGTGAAAGTGCCCTGCATTTCCCCAGCCACCCACAGTACCCCGCCAGGGCAGCCTGCCTTTGCAGCAGGAACTCCCAGCCTCCTTCCCAGGCAAGGGGAGGGTGCCCTTCCGGACCAGGCTCTTCACATGGGCACACACATGTGTTCCTCTGGGTGGATAGTCTCAGAGGAACTATCCACCCAGTCTGTCTTGTTCACCACAGTCACTCCAGCCCAGGCACAGGCCTGGCACTTAGTAGGCACCTGGTACATTTTTACTAAATGAATGATAATAGCAGTAGTTTTTGCATGAATGGGATCATGGACATCTTGTTCTGCAACTTTTGGCACTTTAAAGTGGGCTTTTCCTGCATCAGGGTGCCAGGATATGAGGGTGGGCTTCTCTGCCAGCCCTTATTGCATTAAACGGAAGCACCTGAGGGACTGTCCCTGTGCTGTCGCCATCGTCGACGTGCATCAGCTGTGTCTAGTCATCTACCTCACAGAACCCTGAGCATCAGCCTTGGGAGCAACTCAGTTCGCAAGCACAGCACTTTGGTAGGAGGGAGTCTTAGCTGTGAAATTGCTCAAATTGCCCTGCATAAAGAAGCTGCCCATCAAACCTCCTGCCAGCAGCACAAGGAAATGCCCGTTCCTCCCCTCTTTCCCACACTGGCCCCTGTTGGTCTTTACCCATCTGCTGAGCGTGTTCACCTGGTTTCCTGGTTACGTGATCAAAAGTGGCTATGAGAATTCCTCCTTCCATATATCACAGGTGGCCAGGGAAGTGCCCAGCTCAGGAAGTGGCATCAGTCAGAATGACAGGGCAGCCTGCTGAGGGGCACTGGGCATGGCTCGCAGCATGGGATGGCTCACCCAGCCTCCACCAGGCACTGATCCAAACCAGTCAACCCTGTGCTCTGCTCTATTTTTTCCATCCTTGTCTTTGCTCATCAAAGAGGTACCAGAAAAGGCTTCCAGCAGTTGGAATTCCTGCCTCCTTCATGTGTGTTTGGAGGCCACACAGCTGTGTTCTCTCAAACTTCCACCATACTTTACACTCATAATATCTGTTTAGACATTCCTAACTCTGCTCAGTCATTGTTTATTTTAAAATAGTCCTAAAATAAGCTTATTTAGTTTTCTACCAAACACTCCATTGCATAGAATCATCATCCCCTGCATTCTGGTTCCTCAGAAGACCGCAGAAATGGGGACCTGCCTCATATGACCAGGCTGCATCAGTCATGTGGGAGAGCCGTTAGACAACCACTTTTTTAAGAATAGAAACAGGGTCTTGCTATGTTGCCCAGTCTGGTCTCAAACTCTGGACCTCAAGAGCCGGGAAGTTTAGGACAGAATTTCACTTTGAAATTCTTGGCTTGAAGCAGAGCTTAAGAGTGGGCTGTTCCTTTCCTGTGTTTGTGGATTCATTGAATGATTCTTAGGAGCAATTGTCAGGAAAGGGACCAATGGCAACCCAGCTGGAGTTCTTCTATACCAAATGCCCTTAGACAGCAGAGTGACCTTGATGGCCATCTGCAGCATTGCTTGGGAGCCTCTGTGGGGAGCCTCTGTGTGGAGCCTCCACAGTGGGCCACATTTCTCTGGCAAATCCATACCTACCTACCCATCCTACCTGGAGGTCCAGAGAATCTGCAGTCCGGTGTCTTAGGAGCCTCTCTGGATTTTTGCTTCTATTTTATTTTATTTTGTTAGTTTTTGAGAGAGTCTCGCTTTGTTGCTCAGGCTGGACTCCAGTGGCTTGATCTTGGCTCACTGCAACCTCAGCCCCCTGGGTTCAGGTGATTCTCCTGCCTCAGCTTTGAGTAGCTTTGAGTAGCAGAGGCAGGAGAATCATGCCTGGGATTACAGTCATGTGCCACCACACCTGACTAATTTTTTTTTTTTTTGTATTTTTAGTAGGAATAGGGTTTTGCCTTGTTGGCCATGCTGATCTTGTTTGTTGATCCACCCTCCTCAGCCTCCCAAAGTGCTGGTATTACAGGTATGAGCCACTGTGCCCTGCCTATTTTAATTTTTTTGAGATGAGGTTCACTGTGTTGCCCAGGCTAGTCCTAAACTTCTCAGCTCAAGCAACTCGCTCACCTTGGCTTCCCAAAGTGTTGGGATTATAGGTGTGAGTAACTAAGCCTGGCCAGGATTTCCCCTTTCAAGCTCCCAACCTCCTTTCTCAGTAAAGACAGGAGGTAAGCAGTTTTCCCTCCTGTGTTTTTATTTACCCCAGCTCACACTATGAGCTGCTTCTATTAAAAGACACAGGAGATGGATAACTGGTGTTGAAAATGATATCATTTATTTCAAAGGGTAAAAGAGAAGTTGTATGTGGCTTTCAGTAAAAGCTCACAGGCCCATTCGGTGTCGGCCACTTGATGAAGAAGCCTTACTTTGTGGTGGGTGCCCCCGGGTGTGGCCCTAGTGGCGTCTGAGAGGCAGCAGGTAGAGGCAAGAGCACGCTCTGAAGGCTGTGATTCACCCCTCGGGGCGGGTGGGGCTGTGTGTCCTGGCAGCTTTCTGCACCACTGAGTCTCAGGCCTCCCCCACCTCCGCTGGGCTGTCCTGAGTGGCCAGCACCGCACAGAGCAGGGCGCTGGCTCGGAGACAGGTAGAGTTAGTAGGAATGTGGGTTCTCCCCAGAGTCTGGAGCATTATAGCTAGCTCTGCTGCTTGCCAGCCAGGTGACCTCAGCACATCGTTTAACCTAAGCCTCAGGTTTCCTTCATCTGAAAACCAAGGAAAATTGTCAGGGATGCTTTGAGCACGATGCCTGAACACAGCAGGCCTCTGATAGGTGTGAGTTCAGGTTCCCTGAGGCAGGGTGCAGATGATCTGCTAGGCTTTCTGGTAATCCACCTGCGGCCGAGCTTGATGCCTGGGCTCCCCCTCATAAGTTACTCCACTTTCCTTTGCAGGAAAGATGTGCTTAAGTGACAGGTACTCGGGAGGGGTGTTCAGACATCCCGGGGCCACCATGGCTTTGCTTCCTCAGAAGCCTTCCCCATTGGGTGCCCTCTCTCACTGTAGGGTCTGCCTGGCCTCAGTGTGCAAGAGCCCGCTGTTCTCGATGGAAAACAAGCTCCTTAAAACACACTTAGGCCAGGCTGGTGGCTCATGCGGGTAATTTACCCAGCACTTTGGGAGGCAGGCGGGCAGATCACTTGAGGTCAAGAGTTCAAGACCTTGACCAGTCTGGGCAACATGGCAAAACCTCAGCTCTACAAAAAATGCAAAAAGCTGGCTAGGTATGGTGGTATATACCTGTAGTCCCAGCTACTTGGGAGGCTGAGGTGGGAGGATCACTTGAGCCCAGCAGGTCAAGACTGAAGTGAGCAAGGATCATACCACTGCACTCCAGCCTGGGTGACAAAGTAAGACCCTATCTTTAAAAAAAAAAGGTAAACATGCTTAATTAGCCAGGTGTGGTGGTGGGAGCCCATAGACTCCAGACTATTCTGGAGGCTGAGGTGGGAGGATCGCTTGAACCTGGGAGGCAGAGGTTGCAGTGAGCCAAGATCACACCACTGCACTCCAGCCTGGGCAACAGAGCAAGGCTCTGTCTCAAAAAGAAACACACACACACGTGCGCGCACACAAACACATGCTAAACTAATCCCTGGCTTGCAGGCACTTCCAGCATTTCCTTGAAAGGTTTTGCAAATCCAGATTTTAACATAATTGATTTTAGTTCTTGTCCGCAAAACTTTTTCTTCCTTCCTTCCATCCAGGCACAATGGTAAGAGTAGATACTCTGGAGTCAGAATCTATCAGGGTTTGAGGACTGGGTTTGTTGTCTATGAGCTGTATGAACTTGGCCAAGTTCCTGAAACTCTGTGGGCCTTGGTTTCCTCATCTATAAAACAGGGTGATCATGATAATTAAATATACTAAAAAGCATTTAACCTGTAATAGAATCCCCAATGCATGTTTACTGTCATCATCCTCATCATCACGACTGTCCTCAGTCTAGTGGGAGACAGGCCAGGAGCAGGCAGCTCTCCTACCCCAAGTGTTGAGGTCCCCATGGAGCAGGGAGGAGCTCGGGTGATGACCATCCTTACCTGAGCCATCTGTCCAGACCCATCCCAGGGGTCTCCTCCTCCTGTACCCTCCACCTCCACTTCCCTGCTGGCTCCTACAGCCTTTGCACCCACCCCATTCTCATGGTGCTTTCGGGGCATCACATGGAATGCACCTTCATCTCCTATGAGTTCAGCTAGACCTGCTCAGCACAGCAAAGTGAGAAGGCACTTGGCTTCACTGGAGTGGCCCATCCCAGCCGTCCCTCGCAGTGAGCCTGGGCCCTTGATGAGGACGTTTGGAGAACAAAGCCACTTTTCCCCTGCCAGTGCGGTTGCCATGGCCATTCTCAGTCCTAGTGAGTATGAGTCTAGGACTCAAAAAGTGCTTCAGTGCCTCCTAAACCCCCGCTGACACTTCCTGTGGCACTCAGGCAAAGGAAAAAACCGGCTTCCAGTACAGAGGCCAGGAGCACATTCTGCTGGACACTTCAGGGATTCTGTCCGGACTCAAGGAGTGGAAAGTGGGTAGTGACTGGTCACCTTTCTCTTCATATCTATGCTGCCTGGCACTGAGGAGCCACCATATAAATCTCTCTTAAAACAAAGGGGGTGTATTTTTGAAGAAGTAAACATCAGCCAGGCTCCAAGGGTGAGGGTGGGCATAGTCACCCTGGGTACAGAACAGGGTGGAAGAGGGCAGGGCCTGTGCAAGACTGAGCAAGAGGAGGTAGAAGGCGAGCCAGAATATGAGGGTGTGGCAGTGCAGAGAAGGGGCCCTTCTGAAGGAAAGGAAAGTGGGCTGGAAGCAGCTCCAGAAAGCCCACCTCCACGGCACAGTCAGCCAGGATGGCATAGCAAGACTGGAGGTGGCCACTGGTGGAACATGCCTCTCATGTTCACCCAAAGGGAGAGGACAGACACAAGTCACGGTGCGTGCAGGGACGGGGCAGCCTTGGTTAAGAGGCAGGACCCACAGGCTTCCTAGCCTGTTAGGGTGGAGGGGTGACGAGGGCCTTTGGATGATAGGCAGATACCATCATGCCCTTGCAGAAGCCATGGTGGTTCATTTCTGTCTTCTTTTGTAACTGTGGCATTAGGAAGCCGGACTGAACCCATTCTTCTAAATGATGCTGTGGTCTCAACCTTTTCTCCAGGGTACTTGACAGTTGTACAGGGCCCCTTCCCAGCCCGTGGCTGTCCTGATGAACCACCTTGCTGTGTCACCTTCACGTGACCAAAGATGCAGGCTCCAGGGGCTCAAAGGGGAAACCCAACAGTAACATGATTCAGGGGTTCCTGAGTCTTGACCCAGAAGCTCCGCACCCATCCTGGGCAGGCGAAGCCTGATAAGTTTCCAGCCCTAAGGTGTGACTGCAGTAAACCAGACACAAGGTTTGTGGGAGGAGGCAGGAGTGCTCTTGTGGCTGAATGGGCCCTCTTGGCTCCAGCTGCTCAGAGAGGCAGCTGAGAGTCACAGGATGTCTTGCCTCTGAAGTTTGAAGCATTTGCAGGCACCTTCCCCCTTCAGCTTCCCCCTACAGCTTTTTCCAGGCCACATCAGGCAGTTCCCTTCTTAAGAACTGACCTTGTATGTCTCTTTTTGCGTCTAAGTTCTTTAGAAAAATCTCTCTCCCTTTTTTCCTGGGGCCCTGCCTGCCTGCCTTGGCCCCACTGCCTAAATATGCCTTCTCTCTTTTCCCTCCTGCCTCTGCCCTGTGGTTCCTCAAATGTGAAAAGTTAGGTTTGCACGGTTGCCATGAATTTTACGTGAATCACATTTAAATCAATGAAGTCTGTAGAATGAATCAAGAATTAGGAAGAAGTAGGGGCTATTTAAAGGGGCCGTGGGTCTTTAAGCACATAATGGAAAAAGTTTCCTACTACTGTACGATCCCCGATAAAACCCTTAACCTTTTGCAGCTCTGGGCTCCCTCTGTACCTGAGATGCCTTTGAAGTTTCTACTTTCTTCTTAGGAGGTGTGATCAAGCAGAACCAGAATGAAAGTCACATTTTCCATGACTTGTTTCTTCTTTGAACAGTTGCTAATTTTTTTTTTTTTTTTAGTGGGTAGTGTTTTAAATGACATTCTGTTTCAAATGTGTGAGCTTGGGATCTTTGATGTAAATAGCAGGAAAAGGTGGGCGGTAATGTTATGGAACGTGGAAAGCCTGCCTTTTCTAGGTCTTGCTTTCAGAGCAAGAACCAGAGAGAAGAAAGGAAAGAAAGAAGAGAGGAGATGAACAAGAAAAAGCCTGTGTAGGGGTCACAGGTGGAAAGGCCCTCATCCTAGCCTGGCACATCATGTTCTGACTCTGGGTCCAGGGCTCTCCCCACCTCCCCATTTTGACGTTGATTAGTCCTGGCAATCTGTCCACAGGCCAGCTCTGGTCTGTGTGTTGGGAATGACCACTCCAGGAACAGAGGCCAGGCAGTCAGCATAGCTGAGGGTTTGCCACCGTGTTCTGAACAGTTGAATAAGACAGGAGCTGCGGCCGGGTATGGTGGCTCACACCTGTAATCCCAGCACTTTGGGAGGCCGAGGCAGGCAGATCACCTGAGGTCAAAAGTTCAAGACTAGCCTGGCCAACATGGTGAAACTCTGTCTCTACTAAAAATACGAAAATTAGACGTGTGGTGGCAGCTACCTGTAATCCCAGCTACTTGGGAGGCTGAGGCAGGAGAATCGCTTGAACCTGGGAGGCAATGGCTGCTATGAGCCAAGATCACACCACTGCACTTCAGCCTGGGTGACACAGTGAAACTCCATCTCAAAAAAAAAAAAAAAAAAGACAGGAGCTAGAAGCATGGCTGTGGAACAAGATTGGTACCAAATGAGCCTTCACTTTGGAAGTTAATGGACTCAGACTCCTGGGTTAAAGCAGTCCTCCCACTTCAGCCTCCCAAGTAGCTGGGAATATAGGTCCACACCATCACACCCAGCCATTACCTTTTTTTTTTTTTTTTTTTTTTTTAGACGGAGTTTCGCTCTTGTTACCCAGGCTGGAGTGCAATGGCGCGATCTCGGCTCATCGCAACCTCCGCCTCCTGGGTTCAGGCAATTCTCCTGCCTCAGCCTCCCGAGTAGCTGGGACTACAGGCACGCGCCACCATGCCCAGCTAATTTTTTGTATTTTTTTTTTAAGTAGAGACGGGGTTTCACCATGTTGACCAGGATGGTCTCGATCTCTTGACCTCGTGATCCACCCGCCTAGGCCTCCCAAGCCATTACCTTTTAGTTACACAAATAATGGGCAAATACCTTGTCCTTGTAAGAAAACACAACCAAGGCCAGACACTATAGCTCACATTTGTAATCACAGTACTTTGGGAGGCTGAGGTGAGGGTTATAGGGGATCACTTGAGCCCAGGAGTTGGATACCAGACTGGACAACATAGCAAGACCCCATCTCTAAAAAAAAAAAAAGGAAAAGAAAAATTTATGGTGGTGTTCATCTAGTCCCAGCTGCTCCAGAGGCTAAGGTGGGAGGATTGTTTGTTTAGGAGGTCAAGCCTACAGTGAGCTATGATGGCATCACTACACTCCAGCCATGGTGACAGAGTGAGACCCTGTCTCAAAAAGTAAAATAAAATTTAAAAAATGGGTAGTTTCTACCCCCGTCCCCTCCCCCATATCCTCTTTCCCTGGATAACCACAGGCATAGTGGGTATGTTTTCTTCCGTATCTGTCTCCCAAAAAGCACACAGAGACCCACAGGAGAAATATAGACCATTGATGGTTTTCTAAATGTACTTTCTGATTAGAAAAGCATTATCTAGGGCTGGGCGCAGTGGCTCACACCTGTAATCCCAGCACTCTGGGAGGCCGAGGTGGGTGGATCATGAGGTCAAGAGATCGAGACCATCCTGGTCAACATGGTGAAACCTCATCTCTACTAAAAATACAAAAAATTAGCTGGGCATGGTGGCGCGTACCTGTAATCCCAGCTACTCGGGAGGCTGAGAGGCAGGAGAATTGCCTGAACCCAGGAGGCGGAGGTTGCGGTGAGCCGAGATCGCGCCATTGCACTCCAGCCTGGGTAACAAGAGCGAAACTTTGTCTCAAAAAAAAAAAAGAGCATTATCTATTCACTGTAGAAGATTAAGAAAAGAGAAACAAGCATTTAAAAACCACTTGTAATCATACCATAACCCAAAGAGAGCCACGAGTTCATTTTACAAAAATGAGGTCACCCTGTGCGTGCTGTTTGATAACCTTCATTTTTCATTCCAGGCCTTGGGGGGGTGCCTTGCCCCTGTCATCACCAAGCCCTGTGTCTCATCGAGACTTTTCCAGAGATGGTGCCTGACGCAATTTTTTGGTTAGCAAACGTAGGAATAATAATTTCCTTCCCTGCCTTTTACTTCCTTCTTTACCTGAATCATTAATGGCAAAGAGCGTCAACACAGAACTGAGTTCAAGGCCGTTCTGATTAACTCCTGGGGATGCTATAAGCAATCTGTCAGTCCTGGGGTTGCATTACAGCCTTCATATTTACTGGTGTTTTTTCAGTGAGCTTTCTCTGCACGTGAGAAGTCCAGCAGCTTTTTGGCCCCATTGCTTGACATCTGTTTTATGAATGGCCTGAAACATCATGCCCCAGTGTCTCAGAGTGAGATGAGGAGGATTTTGTGCTTTGCTTTGTTTTTTAATTATCCATGGGCTCTGATCCTTGCACTGTAAAAGCAGGAACACAGCCTTATGATCACACTCCACTAAGTTCAGCGTTGGCTCAGGGTATGACCTTGGGCAAGTTTGTCTGCTCAGCTGGCCCACAGGAGACAGGTTTAGGGAGGTCTGCCTCCCCCAGATGATGCCAAAAGGCCAAGTAGTATGCAGACTTGGCTGTGTGGTAGAGTCACTTGGAGAGCTTTAAGGCTCCCAGCCCAGGTCATACCCCACACCAATTAAGTCAGACCATCTAGGGGCAAGAGCTGGCATCTGTGTTTTCAACAATCCCAGGTGATCCCACATGCAGCAGTTTGGGAGCCCCTGCTCTAAGGATTAACCGAGGCCTCTGCAGCACATGCCAGCATGGTGGCAAACACAGTGAGTCCTCAGTGCCCACCCCTCAACAGAAAAGTTAGCGGGTGGACACCCAGGAGTAAGATCCCGCCTGTCTCTGAGGAAGGGCCATGTGAGAATGTGTGCCTGTGTGCACCAAGGATACAAGAAGGGACGGAACCAAGTGGCAGATGGCCTTTTCTTCTACACTGCCACCAGGTATTTGCATCCCAGGCTGTAAAATGTTGCTGCTGAGTCCCCTCCACCTACAAAGTTTGTCAGGCTCCTCAGTAAGGAAACGCGGGTCCAGGTTGTGGCTTCCTAAGAGCTGAGCATGAGGGCCTTAGTGTGGCCATATGTAATGATATTTGGGATCTGACAGTTCTCCAAACCACATGTCCATAGACCCCCCAGGGCTCTGCACCCTGAGAACCAGCCTGGTGGGGCTGGAGTCCTGAAATCTATACTTTGTCTCAGTGCTGGGTGCCCCGGGCTGCCAATGGGCCTCCCTTCGAGGAACCCTGGATCCCTCCCAAGACGCTGTATGTGAGCTTCAGCCTTTCCAGTTGCCTGCACGTTCCCGCCCAAGTGCTATGTGTGGGAGTAACATTTCAACTCCTTCATTCAAGAGCCTTTCCCGCCCCTCCACTGGGCCCAGCCCTTTGTGGGGGCCAGGACAGAGAGATGACCAGGCAGTGAGCAAGTCAGATCCTGCTCATACTCAGAGGCCAGGGTGGAGGGAGGCAAGTGGCCCATGAGGAATCCCTTCCGCTATGAGACCCGTGGCACCCCATGCCCATTGATCATTTCAATTGTACGTACTGGCTCTGTGACGTGGAGCAAGAGCTGTGTGGGAACGTCCTTTCTGTGCACTCTACAGGGAGCATGGTGGCTAAAGTGAGGCATGGGAGCTGTAACAACCACGCTGAGTGAGCCGAGAGCCAAGAGTGCATATGGCCAGAGCGCCCCATTCCTTCCAGGTCAGGGAGCTCCAAGGCCCTGGGCCAGGCTGCTTCATGCCACCCGGGTTTGCCGGGACAGGTCATTCTCATGCAGGGCTCATCAGCAGACACGGAGTAGAGCTCTTTCCCACAGTCCCACACAGTGGGCAGAGTCTCCTCTTTCTTCCCCCTAACCCTTCGCTGTCCAACACAGTAGCCACTTGTGACTATCTAAATCTACATTCATGGAAATTAAATTAAGGTTAAATGAAATTAAACGTTTCTGTTCCACTGTCAAACCACATTTCACGTGCTTAGTAGTCATGTGGCTAGCAGGACAATGGAAAAATAATAATTGTATTTAATTAATTGAAATGCAAATAGCCACATTCGTGGTGTCTCCCTACTAGACAGCACAGTCGTAGGACATTTCCATCAATGCAGAAAGCCCTATTGGGTAGCAGCGCTGTGTAGCAGGTGTGGGTAAAATCAGAAAACAAGAAAGGCATGGGTTTGGAGTCTTTCAGAATCACAGCTCCATCACTTTCTAGGGTGCGGATGCACGCTGTCAACCCTGCTGGGGCCCAGGCATCCTCCCCTGGGACTGAAGGCCCAGATTTGTGTGGCTACCTCTTCACCTAGGTGTGAGGATGGGGCAAAGCAAGGATGGTAACAGTAGCAGAGATGTGGACCATGCACTCGCTGTCTGCTTTTATTCCTCCCTGCCTGGGACCCATGTATTGTTTTCGCCCCTGTTTATAGATGGGAAGATAGAGACCCAGGGACTACATTGTGTTTAAGTGCCCAGCATGTGGCAGGAAGCAGAGACAGTGGGGATTGTGATTCATGTCCATCTAGCCAGAGTTGCCCCTGGGGGTTAGAGGCACAGCTGACCGCGTGCATAGGCTCTACACCCCTGCCAAGTGTCTGACTACGGTGGCTCTGCCTATGCCACACTTATTTACTAGTGGATGACCTGACTAGTTCTTTTCTTACCTTTTGCCTAAAAAAATTCAATCCATGGTTTCCCAGCTCTGTGAACCTCCTTCAAGCTTAAAGGTGTGGGAATTTCAGAGCCAGTCATACTTTAGCAGGGAGGTAAGACTGCGGCTCACTCAGCAACTTGGAGTCTGGGCTTTGTCACCACCTATTATGCCCTCCTACGGTCCTGCCAGAATCTCCTGTCTTTCACCTTTCTCTTTCTCTGCTTGCTGGGGGATTTCCTCTGCTAAGAATTTAGCAAGAGCAGCTGAAGGCAGTGATAAGAACACGGCCTGGCCACAGTGAAGTCACTGCCGCACCTGCGCTGAGAGCTGCTGATCTCTTAGCACAGGCAGCTAAATATGGTTTACCCTTCTAGCCCAGATTTCACTAACTTAAAGTGGCCCAAAGAATCTTTTTACAGGATTGGGGTTTGGTTTCAAGCACATGGAGGGACTTGGACCTGACTCACTTGGGCATTTCCTGCTTGGGGTCCTGGGAATTGACCTCCCAGAAGATGATAACATTAGCAGCACAACCTCGGGTCAGTTATTGACCCTGTCAGGGTCTCAGCTTTCTCATGTTTAATATGCAGATAATGGTACTGCCTGGGCTGGATGGTTTTCAGGGCTTAGCTCAGTGCCGGGGGCTTATTAAATATTATACTGTAACTGTTATTACTGAAATTAGCATAGGTATATGTTTGCAAATGGATGGAACTTTTGAAAAGAGTTTATTTGCAGAGTTTGCAGATTAACTTTTAAATAAAGTTTACAGCAGATTGACTACCACCTTCCCATTTTGCTGGCACAATTTATACTAATAGATTTCTCTCAGTTACTGCTTTATTACCTGTCTGGTCAGATTGTGGCTGTGCGAGCGCCAGACCTTTATTTTCACTCCTGCAGCCCTAGTACCTGTGACTGTGCTTGGCGCATAGTACATACACAGTAACTATTTGATGAAGTAATAAATAAAGGAACAAATGTTTTGTTACCTTTTTTTAATATGCTTAGTAAACTCTTTCTTCATGTTATAGTTTAAGTTCCAGTCCAGGTCCTAATTATAAACTTCTAATTCAGGGCCTGAATTACATTTCAGTGAATAATCATAGGCAAAAACCTTTAGTTCCTGCAGTGACCTTCCTACTGTCCCTAGTTCCCAGGCATCTGTTTACCAGCCACCCTTGATGATGGGTCCCCATCCTCTGCAGCTTCACCCCCACCTGCACTCACTGCCCTCTTTCTCGAATCCCAGCCCCAACAAAGGACAGCAGTTTCCCAAACTCACCATGTTCCCTCCTGCCTCTGGCCCGTGGCACATACCCCTTCCCTGCATGTCCTTGATTGTCTCACCCATCACACTCCGCACGTCTCATTCATTCTTTTTTCTCCCTGCTGGGCTGTAACCTCCTTGCAAGCAGGGACTGAGTCTTTTATCTTGTCTCTCCAGCACCTTGGATGTCCAAGGTGGGTATCCCTGCTCTCCACAAATGCCTAGTGAGCACATACTGTGTGCCTGGCTACGAGCAGTCAACAAAAATAATAAAAATCTTTGCCCTCATAAAGCTAACATTCTAGAAAGTACTTCACAAAAGTTTATTGAATGACTAAAGTAAAATGAATGAATGAAGCTCCCTTTCTTATTTTGCCCTTCATGAATTTAATAGGGTAGTTCATATACAAGTTGATTTCTTTTCTTTTCTTTTTTTTGAAATAGAGTCTTCCTCTGTCACAGTGACACGATTATGGTCACTGTAGCCTTGACCTCCCTGGGCTCAGGTGATCCTCCCATGTCAGCCTCCCGAGTAGCTGGGACCACAGATGTACACCACCACACCCAGCTAACTTTTGCATTTTTTTGTAGGCATAACATCTCACCATGTTGCCCAGGCTGGTCTCAAACTTCTGGGCTCAAACGATCTGCCTGCCTCAGCCTTCCAAAGTGCTGGGATTATAGGTATGAGCCACCACACCAAGTTCATTTTTAAAGAAGAAAAAACTCAGAGGGAAAAATAGTTGAGATTCTCCATTTTTACCATGCTGAAACATAGTTTCAGTACAGCCATCTGATTGAGTGTGTGATACCTTATTGCAAGGAGTAATGCTGATGAGATTGCATTTCACTTAAATCATATGCTTTGAGAACGTTGTAAAGCAGGGAATTTGGTTTGTGAGGTATACAGCTTTCGTTTGAGTCCAAAGGTACAGCTTGTCTCCACCAGAGGTCTCCTATATTTTACTGTTAATGTTTGAAGTATACTGAATTCCCACAAGCTAATTAAAAATCAGACTGCTATGCCGGTAAGCATTCACTCTGTGAACTAATTTCTGCCAAATGGCTATAAATGTGTCCCCTGGTATGAAATTTAGACGTTCTTTCCCATCAGAAAAGAGGCATGTGGTTTAGTTTGACCTCTTCATTTGAGTGACAGAGAAGCTGAGGTCCACCCAGAAAGGTCAGTTGCCCTGACTGAGGCCACACAGCCTAGTAAGTGGCCCCGCTGGGCATCAGACCTAGACCCAGGCCCAGGCCCAGGCCCCTTCTCCTTCTCACCTCAGTCTTCTCCCCACCAAACCTTGCTGGTTCTTGCTGGGTGGAACTCAGACAGCTGCTGTTATTCCTAAGTGCTAGGCACTATCCTAGCACTTTACAAACATTGAGTTATCATAGTAACACTATAGGGACAGCACTGTTATTATCACCTCTGTTCGCTGATGAGGTGACCAGAGGGGAGGCGGCAGCAAGCTGAGGGTCCCACACTGGTAAGGGGCAGAGCTCGATCTAAGACAGTGAGCAGCCTGGTCCTCACTGTGCCTTCACCATGAGGCTGGGCCGTCCCTGGAGGCTGAAACTCAGGGACAGACACAGAGGGAGGGTCTGTGAGATGAGCAAACAAATGCCCCTCAGGCCTTCTGACAGAAATGAGGCGAAGGGCCTCAAACCCCAAAGGTTTGGTGGAAAATGGGAGGCTAGTGCTGGGCCCACAAGGGTCAGATGCAAGAATATGCTGGGGGGAGCTGGCAGCCCCCCCAGAGAGGCCCAATGGCACCGCACTCCACCTCTGCTTAGTCCATTGCTGGGCTTCGTTCAGGATTCAATTTAAAATGTACCCCCTCAGCTGGGTGCGGTGGCTCATGCCTGTAATCCCAACACTTTGGGAGGCCAAGGTGGGCATCACTTGAGGTCAGGGATTTCAGACCAGCCTGACCAACATAGTGAAACCCCATCTCTACTGAAAATACAAAAATTAGCCAGGCGTAGTGGCACATGCCGGTTTTCCCAGCTACTCAGGAGGCTGAGACAAGGAATCACTTGAACCTGGGAGGTGGAGGTTGCAATGAGCCAAGATTGCGCCATTGCTCTCCAGCCTGGATAACAGAGCGAGACTTCGCCTCAAATAAATAAAAATAAATCACCTCCTGCAGGAAGCCTTCTCTGACCCTTGGGCTGTGTCATGGCCCCTCTTCCAGGAGTCTACATTTTCCTAGTCTTCCCCTGCTGTGGCTCTTGTCACATGGCATGTAATTGTCACTTGTTTGGGCTCCCACAATAGACAGGAACCCCTGAGGGCCAAGAGTTGCTCATCTCTGTGGTCCTGTTTGCCAAGCACAGAGTCCGGCACCCCCAGAAATGTTTGAAAAGTCTGAGGCAATGGTAAGTGGGGTATACCAGTTCCATCTATGAAGACTTTTCTTCCCCACAACTGGCCTATCTCAGAGGAGAGCCTGGGTTGGATGTTAGCAGGAGAGAATGCCTACTTGCTTAGAAGAACTTTGAATGCCAGTCTCAGATCCATTTGAGCAGAAGAGCTCCCTGAGGTCTGGCTAGCATCTGTGGGTACCAGGATCCCCCACAGATGTGTGAGTGGCACCCATGTATGCCTTCTCTAACAGTGTTAGTAATATAGATCGCAGAGGTGAGTTTTGTTTTGTTTTGTTTTGTTTTGTTTTTCCAGACAAGATCTCAATCTGTCACCCAGGCTGGAGTGCAGTGGCACAATCTTGGCTTACTGTGACCTCTATCTCCTAGGCTCAGGCAATCCTCGCAGCTGAGCCTTCCAAGTACCTGAGACTACAGTCATGTGCCACCATGTCTGGCTAATTTTTTTTTTAATAAAAATGTCTTCATAGGAGACATAGAGATGGGGTCTCATTATATTGCCCAGGCTGTTTTCAAACTCTGAGCTGAAACGATCCTCCCATCTCAGCCTCCCAAAGAGGTGGGATTACAGGTGTGTGCCACCACATCCAGCCTATCCCAGAGGATTTAACACACTCTCTAGACTATGTTCTCTGCCTGGAGGACCTCACCCCCAAAGGAAGGAGAATTCCCTGGGCCAGGATCTGCTCTCTGGAATACCCCTGTGTACTTTTCTGACGAGGTACCTTATAGAGGAAATCCAAGGGAAAGAGAAGATGTAACACTGTTGCTAAGAACCTTCCATCCAGGGGGAGGAAGGAGTAGTAGGCCCATACCACAAAGGTGGAGAAAAATCACAAGTCCTCTCTGCACCCCAGCTCACTTGTTCCCAATGGCATTCCTACAAAGTAGGGGTGTTCTCATTTTTCAGGTAAGGAAACAGCCTCTGAAAGGTTACCCAGAGTAAGGATGCACCTCTCTCCTTCGTCCCTGTAGCCCAGTACCAACATACCGTAGCCACCAGGCAAATCCAGGGTAGAGAGACTGACCACATCCTGTGGAAGGGTCTAGAGCAGAGCCACCACAGAGGGCTCCTGAACACCAGGATACCCTTGTTCCCAGGCTGCCAGGCTGCTGGGCTGCTGAGCAGCAGGAAAGAGGTGCTGGGTGAACCTTGATTCCATGTGACTTTATCTAGCTGCATAATGAAGAGCTTAGGTATTCAAATCTTTTCTTGGAAATCTCAAGTATTCCATTCGGCTGCCTCACAGAGTTAGGTAACTTTATTTACTCATGCTAAACAGGGCCATTTTCAGAGAGGAAATTATGCAATGTACTATGCAAATGTGGCATTGGAGAGCGAGTGCAGAGATAAGTGTGGTCACTGATGCATTATAAGATCAGATCGGTGCCTGTGGCAGCTGGGTGTCACTTGATAAGGGGATACGCCAGGCTGTACTTGGAACTGCTGCTCCTTTGGACTCTGTTTCTGGTAATTATGTTTTCACCAAGTTGTCAAGCTGTGAACTGCATGTATTGAAGAAGGGGAACAAGGAATGAAGCTTTTGCAAGCTGCTCATTCCCACGTAGACTTCAGCAGTCATGGGGGCTGCCTCACATGTTCTGGGAACAAGAAGGGTAAAATTCTCCTTTGTTCTCCCAAGAAGAGAGTCTTAAAATTGGACACGGGGCAAAGATGAAGACACACAACTGGTTTTCTTGGTGGCTTTGTGAAAACCAGTCACCTCATTTTACTAGACATGGCATATGCCTTTCACACTGAGAGAAAGGAAGTAGCTGTGGAAAACCCCACCTTTGGAAGCAGACAGAGCTGAGCCCAAAGCTAGCCCTTCCCCCAGCCTGTGGGCATCTGGGGATGAGGCACCCAGCCTCCCCAAGCCTTGAGCTCCTTGGCTGAAAATGGCACTTTGAGTTAGTTCTTGCTCCTGGGCCATATACCAGTCACCAAGTCAACCAACCCTTCACACAGTCACTGCTCAGATAGTTGCTGAATGAGCCAGTGACACATTTATCCACCTCTGTTTGTGAAGTGAGCATTGATAGAGTTTCCTCGGTGGCCCTGGATCCCCTGGGAGACATGAAGATTCTACGGGGTTAAGAGATTGAAGAAAGAGTCCTACAGAGGACTCCATCCAAACTCTTTCTATTCAAATCACTGCTATTCCACTTGGGAACCAAGTGGATTTTCACAATGATAGGATCCTGTAGTCATCACACAAAAGTGATATAAAGGAGGCCAGAAAATTAATAATTAGAGTACAGGTTCTACGTACTGACCAGTCTCTTTGTGTCAACCCTGTTGTAATTTGCCTGATCTTCACAACAACCCTAGGAAGTCCATTTTTCCTCCAGCATTTTATTTTGAAATCTTTCAAGCATACAACCAAGTTGAAAGAATAGTATGCTGGACACCCTCATGCTTGTCTGCTTGTCTTACTACATATTTACTTCTCTGTCCACCAAACTTTTTTGAGGGGAGGAGTTAGGGTGTCACTTTGTCATCCAGGCTAGGGTGCAGTGTTTTGATCATACCTCACTGTAGCCTTGAACTCCTGGGCCCAAGCAGTCTTCCTACTTCGGCCTCCCAAGCAGCTGGGATTACAGGTGTGAGCCACCACATCTGGCCCTTTTTTGTTTTGAGATGGGGTCTTGCTGTGTTTCCCGGGCTGGAGTGTAGAATTCTGGCCATGTTAACCAATCTGGAGTTTAAGGTTTAGTCTTGGTGCTGGAGCCTCAAACTCCTGGCCTCAAGCAATCCTGCTTCAGCCTCATGAGTTGTGAGACTACAGTTGCACACCACCACACCTGGCTTCTCTTGCTGTTTTTTTTTTTTTTTGAAGACACTTTTTCTTATAGGTGGGGAAGTGAATCTTACTTTTAAAAAATTTATTTCAAAGTAAATTGCAGGCCTCAATACCCTTTTCCCTAAATACTCCACCTTGCATATCATGAAGTAGAGCTATAAAATTATTTTACGACTCACCCACCCCCCCCACAGTCCCCCCACCCGCCCACCCCCGCCTATAGATGAGGCAACTGAAGTGAAGTCACATGCCCAGGGTCACCACAACGAGAAGGTGACGGAGTTGCCACTCAACTCCAGGCACTTGGCCCCAGGCCCGGCTTGGGACTGTTCCCCCGGTATGGCTTCCCCTGCATTCAGACCTGTGCTTCTGAGTTGGGAAGTGGAGCTGGAATGTGTTAGGAGAGCACAGAGTTTTCGTAACAGTGCTCTCTCGGTTGCTCTTGGTGCTGTGGGCAGAGGGGCGTAGAGAGGCAGCCGAAGCCAGGACATCAGTGTAGCACCTATAGCAAGAGGCCAAGAGATCTCAGCTCAAATCTTAAAACCAAACATTAGTTCCCAGTTTCCCGGGTAACTGAATTTCAGCAAATACCCAACTACCTGCATACCTCATTGCTGGTTTCCTTTGCAAATCCCAGAAACGCCACCAGTACATTTTTTTCCTCTTCGGATTCTTAGAGGGTGCGGCTCATAGGCCTGGCAGTAGAAAGGTGCCAAGACCCACTCTCCATCCAGGAAATATCACACTTCACAAATGCCCCCTTCTTGTGCTGGGAAGGAATGCTTTAGGGAGCCACAAAGAAGACGAAGTAATTGATTGCTACTTGCAGCAAATAACCCATAAGCTGTTGCTGGGTTGATGGAGAAATGGTTACTTAATTTTCTTCGAAGGATTGATTTGACTGTCAGGGGAAGCAGCCAGCCTAATTGAGTGTGCTGGTTCACACTCTCTGGTGGAAACAGTCTCAGCTCTTCTTTCTGCTTCAAAGTGTCCTGGATTATGAAGTCCCCACTGGAGTTAGTCAAGGCTCGGGAAGGTCCACATGTCATAGCACACTGTTCTCCCTCCTTCAGGTGATCTGTAGAATTTACCAGGGCCCAGTTCCTTGTCACTCCAGCTCTGCTGGGCTTATACTGGAATCAGCTCTGGCTTCCTTTGCAAAGCACTCAAGTTAGCTCCCAAGGAAACGTGATTTTCTTGTGCCCCAGAATGGCTGTTATTTTCAGTTTTCAGTGGATTCTGACAGGGTGGTGACATGGGAGAGATGCATTGCACTCTCCTGCTGGAATGTTGATGGACCTCTTGGACCACCTAGGCTTCCCATCCCCTCCACCCCGCAGTGAGCTGTGACTCACCAGGCACTTCCCAGCCCCAGCGGTGCAGTACTGGTGGCCAGGGCCCCTCCTGCAGCTACATTCTGTCATCAGAGAGGCATGCGAGGCTAATTTTCCCTCAAGTTGACAGTGTAATTCTGTGCCACAAAGAACCATCTCCACAAAAACTTGAGGCTGATGCCCCAAGTTCCCAGCAGCTTGGAAGGGCAGCCATCCTTCTGCTGGTCTGAAATACCATGAGGGCAGGCCACTGACCAATCTTGCTAACTGATGGATTCTAGCATCTGAAAAGAGCCCAAGGGGCAGACACCTAGCATCAGTTTCTCCTATGTGCCAGGAAGAGAAACTCTCAAGGGTGGAAGAGAGACAGCATTTCCTAAGCCAAAGAAGGACCTAGGTCTGCGCTCGAAGGGTCCAACATGCCCTGTGAAAGGGGGACCTTGCCAAGGGCAGTCCAGGAGCATGGAGGTGGTGTCAGGTCCTCGTCCTCCAGGGAGTTAAACCCTTGGAGCTTACCTGTTGAGAGCTGACATCATTTGACTGTTCCCTTGCCAGAACCAGCCTGCATCTCCCATCCTCAGCAGCTGGCCCAGGTGGAGGGGGCACCAGGCTGTGAGGCAGATGAGGGTAGATCTTCTCTCTGGCCTCACCCAGGAGACTGGAATGCCAGGTTTTAGATCAGCTTGTTCGGGAGAGTGTGAAGTTCACATGGCCATCTGGCTCCATCCCTTCGCCATCACTCATCAGTTTGTGTCATTGGGGAAGTCACGTGGCCTGTCGCTGTTTCTGTTCACTTCATAGGATTTGGGACTTTGTCAAGTGGAAACTCAGGGCTTGGCATATAAAAGCACTTTATAAAGGTTGGTCTTGGTGCCAGCAGCAGTTGTCATTGATAAAACCACTGGGAGCAAGGGCCTCGATTCAAAACTCAGCCCTGACTTTTTTTTTTTTTTTGAGATGGAGTCTCTCCCTGTCACCTAGGCTGAAGTGCGGTCGTGTGATCACAACTCACTGCAACCTGGAACTCCGGGGCTCAGAAGATCCTTCCACCTCAGCCTGGGACCACAGGTGTGCATCACCAAGCCCAGCTAATTTATTATTTTTTTTTTTTTGAGACAGAGTTTCGCTCTTGTTACCCAGGCTGGAGTGCAATGGCCCCATCTCGGCTCACTGCAACCTCCGCTTCCTGGGTTCAGGCAATTCTCCAGCCTCAGCCTCCTGAGTAGCTGGGATTACAGGCACGTGCCACCATGCCCAGCTAATTTTTTGTATCTTTAGTAGAGACGGGGTTTCACCATGTTGACCAGGATGGTCTCGATCTCTTGACCTTGTGATCCACCCGCCTCGGCCTCCCATCTAATTTTTTTAAATTATTTGGAAAGACAGAGTCTTGCTACATTGCCCAGGCTGGTCTTGAACTCCTGGGCCCAAGCGATCCTCCCACCTTGGGACGGATTACAGGTACTAGCCACCTCACCCATTCCTGATAATCTTTCAGTACATGGCTTTAGAGAACCAAAGCCTAGAATGGTGCTGCATCCCCAACTCCAGTGAAAACCAGCAGCGCTCAGTGTTTTTACCCTCCCTGCGCAACCCACAGGCCACTGTAATTCCCCCTCACTAATCCCTGGCACCAGTGCAGACTCTGGAAGAGAAACAAGTTAGGCTGGATGGATGTGCGGAGGGGCCAAGATCACAGCCCCTCACAGGTGGAGCCATGGGCCTTCCCGATCTCCTGTCAGCTCTTGGCCCTGTTCTTGGAATTCCAGGGTAAGCCTACCGGTCCCTCACAGAATCAGTGTTCCCTGTTCCTCAACCCCTTCTGACCTCTGATTAACCACACGTGCTTGAAAGATGTGCTAATGTTTACTCAATTGCTAATTTAAATGCCACCTGTGGCCTAAAACAGGCTATTGGATTTCAAAGCCTTGGAATTCTGCTGGCCTGGAGATCCCCCTGTAAGGAAAAAGACTTCCATTCTAAATGCAGTTGGAGCCACCAATGCTAAGAATTAAATTATGGATTGGCATCCATATTTTATTATGAAAGGATTATTTAAATACAGCAAATATCAGTCAGCCCATCTATTGCTCAGTAATGAGCTACGGCCTGTCAGAGGGGACTGTGGGGGAAGGCTTTAGCCCAGGAGCTAAAAGAACAGTTGGTTGAGAATTCCCTGGCCTCCAAATGGGAGCACCAAAAGACATTAGCTTCCCTCTATCCCATCCACAAATACTTCAGCACCAGCCATTGCCCAGACCCCCTACAGGGGGTACAGCAGCCAGTGATACCGATCGGAGCTCCTTGTTTTGGGGGCTTACAGTGTGGACAGGGATGCTTCCACATGGTCAAGAAAGGCAGGCACTGGGGTGGGGCTGGAGACTGGGAAAATATAGAGAGGGATTGGGGGAGGGGGACCAACCAGGGATGAGGGATCAGAGGAGGCCTCTCTGCAGAGCCCAGGGGGCCTGTGTATCTTGAATATTCCATGACCTTACAGGAATTCTGAAAAACAGCTGAAAACCATGATTCATTTTCTCCCTCTGAAGAGTCATTTAGTCAAGAGCCTACATTCAGAAAGCATGACTACCCTAGGCAGAAGAGTTCTGACCAGAGAGTCATAGCTCCACAAATGTCATGGCGCTTCCGAGCAGTTTGACTTGCGCTGGGAGAACACTTTGTCCACTTCTAACAACCATAGCTTGCTTCCGTGATGCATGCTGGGCACACCCCCATGCCCCTCCCAACTACCCTGAACAGTCCTGCAAGTTATTGGTTAAGTGCTCTTTTTATAAGGCAGAAACCTAAGACTCAGAGAAGGCAGGTGATCTGCCCAAGGTCACACAGCTTAATAACTGGCAGAGCTAGACTTTCAACCCAGTCTCCACAGCAGCAAAGCCCAATGTTTTTATCAGGCCAAGTTGCCCTGATTCTGCTCTTCATGGTAACAGCATGCCTTTTTTTTTTTCATGCTTTTTCCTTTTCTCTTCCTTCCCAGCATCTTAAAATTCTGTTGGGAAATGGTTGTACTAGTTTTCGGGCATTCTGCTTAATACTTGCAGGACCTTCTGAGCTACCCCAAACAGCCAATCCTGAGCTCTTTCTCTAGGCTGGTCTTGTGAGATGTAGCATGTAGTTCCTTGGTGGTACTGAAAGAATTTTAGAATTTTAGATGTGCCTGGATACAGTGCTAAATTAAATCACCATCACAATTACCTATTACTGAGTAACCAATTAAATTAACTTCATGGCTTAAAACAACTATGGAAATTCATTTTGCTTGCAAATGTATAATTTGCCCAGGCTCAATAGGAGTAACTCATCTCTACTCCACATGACATTAGCTGGAGTGGTTGGACGCGGGGCTGGGTGTGGGCCTGGACCTTGGTTTCTCTCTGTGAGTGTCTCTGTGGCTGCTTGGGCTTCCTCGAGACATGGCGGATAGATTCCAAGAACATTTTTATGACTTCGCCTCAGAAATCACAGAGCACCACTTCCATTGATACTCTTTCAGTCTAGACAATCACTGAGGTCCATTCAGCTTCAAGGAGAAAGGTAGACCCCACAACTCGATGGGAGGAGAGTCAAAGTCACACTGTAAAAAGGACATGTAGGTAGGAAATATTGCTGGGGCCACCTTTGGAAAGTATAGTCCATAAGAAAATCCACTTCAGTGCCCCTTTGGTCTATGCTGTTACACCAAGGAGAAGGTCTCAGACTAGGACTAGTTTGTCTTAGAACCTCTATAATTCAGATTTCCCTTTTTTTAATCAAAAGAGCAGGTATTAGGCTATAATTTAATAAATAATCTTTTCTCTTTAATCAGTTTTCATGTTTACCTTAATGATTGTAAGTAATTGTGTTTTTCCATTCAAGGTAATAACATGATGTTTTCTTCTTAAATTTATTTTAATAGAATATGAATGCTTTAGAGAGAAAAATTAAGCATAAGCTCTCCTTTGCTGCTGTAAATACTCTTGCAAGTGCAAATGAATAAGAATGTTCCTTTGAATGTTGTAGCAAAGCTTATAAACACTCTGAATGTCCTCCAGTTGGAGAACTGTTAAATGATGTAGAGTTAGGGAGAAGCGTGGGAGAGAATGCAGCTCTGAAAAATCACAAGGAGTGTCTTGGTGCTGATGTGCCGTCAGGAAGTATCAAAAGCACAATGTAGGCAGTGTGGGTGATATGCCACCATTTAAGAAAGGAAAGTCGGGGGAGAACATAGCCCCAAGAGTGCTTGAAAATACACAGTGGACAGGTAACAAGAGTCTGTGCTGTGGTTCATGGGTTACCTCTGCAGAGGGCGATGGGAGCCACTTACTGTCCACTGTGAAAACATTTTATGCCTTTTAAAATGGTAAACTAGGATGTGTTATCTAGTGAAAGTGATTGATAAGTTTACTATTTTCAAATAAAATAGAAAGGGTCAGGTGTGGTGGGATTACTCCTGTAATGCCAGCACTTTGGGAGGCCAAGGAAGGAAAACTGCTTGATACCAGGAGTTTGAGACCAGGCTGGACAACATAACAAGGTGCTATCTCTACAAAATAATAATAATAATATTATTACCTAGGCATGATGGCGCACCTGCAGTCCTAGCTACTTAGAAGACTGAGGCAGGAGGATTGCTTGGGTGCAGGAGTGTGAGGTTGCAGTGAGCTATGATTACACCATTGCTCTTCAGCCTGGGTAACAGTGAGACCCTGTCTCAGTCAGTACATACATACATATAACATGCAGCAAATTTTCTCTCCTCCCCAAAGTAAAATAGAAGGTAGTGCCTGGGAGTCGGAGGGCCATGTCACCTTTCCTTGGAACGAGGTTCCGTTGGGAGACACGCCATACCTTCAGGGTCCTGGGGACGATGGACATCTGCCATCCTACCTTTTGCCTGTGGGGCCTGGTTCCTCCCCAGAATGGAAGCTTGATCTGCATGGCCTTTCATGGTCCTTAGCCTCCCACTGGGGCCCTGAACTCCTCGAGGTGGGGGCCAAGCCTCATTCTCAGTATAGGTACTTAGTGCCTAGCACAGAGCCTAGCCCCAAGTGGGCACCAGACTGTGCACTTGCACATGTGAGCTGAGCTGGACGCCAGAGCTCCTGAACTCACAAGTCTGATGGTGAGAAGACCTTCAGCTTGGAAGCATCCACAGCTATGCCCAAGGGTACTAGTAGAGAGCTCTTGGCTTTCCACTGTCACCCAGTTCTAAGTGATTGTCTGTCATCTGCATGATAAGGCTGAGCCTGGCTGGCCAGCAGCTTGGCCTAGTGCTGTTCTCCAACCCTGGCTGAGCCTTATAAAGACCTGATCCCTTTGTGTAAAGCTGTGAAAAGAGACTCACCTATTTATTCAATTTTAGGTGTACAAATAACATACCTATTTTCCCTTTGGATAATCAGAGCAGTGTGTAGAAACTAAGATCAGCCTGTAATCCCAACACTTTGGGAGGCTGATGGGGGAAGGTCATTTGAGCCCAGGAGATCAAGACCAGCCTGGGCAACATGGCACAATCCCATCTCTACAAAAAATCAAATATTAGCTGGGTATGGATGGTGTATGCTTTTAGTCCCAGTAACTTGGGAGGCTGTGGTAAGAGGATCACTTGAGCCTGGGAGGCTGAGGCTGCAGTAAGCCATGATCGCACCACTGTACTCCAGCCTGGGTAACAGAGTGAGACCCTGTCTCAAAGAAAAAAAAAAAAAAACTCTCTGGAGAGCAGATTCATCCCATGTCATTGCCCCTTGGTTTTACACAGAATGAGTAAACACATTTTAGTAAGACTTTCCCTTCTGCTGGATGTTTGAGTCTTCACAGTCTCATGGTCCACGCGTGTGAGTGTTTTTCTTGGGAACATACCAATTTCTAGGTCATAGAATGTGAAAGTTTCAGTTTTAATAAATAATGCTAATTTGCCCTTCAAAATGACTATGCTAATTTATTCTCCCACTGGCAGCTTTTGAGAAATGCCAGTTTCTCTGCACATCCTCACAATACCTGATGTTATCACACATTTTTATTCTTGCCAATCCTGTGGGCAAAAGATGATATTTTGTTTGGATTTGTTTCCTGATTTCCTGCGAGGATGGGCATCTGTGTGTTTATTGGCGGTCCCCATTCCTGGCTGCCCCCTTCCCCTCATCTATAAGTGGCCTATGGAAATCCTTCACATTTACTGTGGTATCTTTTGCCTCTTAAATCGTACAGATAATTGAGCTGATCATTGTCTTCTGGTAACTTTCTTAATAGAATCCTGAGCCCCACTCCTTTAGAATTGGAAGTTCGATGGGCAGTGAGATCTGGGGATGGCGGATGGATGACCAGGAAGCCTTGTGTCACCTGTCACCTGCACTGGCCTCTGCTTGCTATGGCCACTCCTGAGTGTCAGTCAGGGAGGCTGCTACATGCCACGACAGAGCCGCCTGCCACCAAGTCCTTCCCATGGTACCTTAGCACTCAGCATATTCCTGCTGCCTCCCAAATGCACACATGAAGGCTGCAGGCAGAGGCCTCGGAGGGTAGGCCGAGTGGATTCCATTCAGCAGTTGTCTGCTGGATTCCTCCTCAACCCAAGACCCCATGGCAATCCCAAGGTGACCAGCCTGTGTCTCCTAGGGTTCCACAGCCAGTGTGTGGAGCAGCCGAGGGCTGGAGCAGGGTACAGGAGTTCCCTAAAATGATACCTGATGGGCCCACAAAGGAGTCACCCCAAACCAGCATTTCCTTGGTCTCCCTTGCGGATGGCATTTGCTTGTAATCCATAGAAGCCACTTCATTTCTCCTTAACTGCCCCACAGCCCCTGAAAAGCGAGAGGCTCCCTCCCTGGGATCCTTTCTGTCTCACTGGTGCGGCCGCATTTTAGTTTTCTTAAGAAATCTTTCACTGTGTTCTCACAGGGCTTTGATGTCTCAGTTACATTTCTGAAAGCTGTTCCGTTCTGGGGTTTTATCCTTCCTTTTTTGTTCTTTGTGGTGGAGGTGGCAGGTCCGTCTTCCGCTGAAGCCCCTCAGGCGGGCTCTATGAGGGAGTCGCACTGCCTGGGACAAACCCCACTGACGCTGACACATGTGACTGTTCTTTTTCCCAGATCAGACTCTCAGATGAACTTCTTTTGTGAATGTGAAAACAGAAAGTAGTCAAGTTGTCCTGTGTAGAGCGGGAAAAGGGAAAGGAGAGGAGGGGGAAGGAGGACAGAAAGAAAAAAAGGAAAGAACGTGTTTATTGTTTTTGTTCTATTTTTACAGAGTGTTTTTTTAAAAATTCACATTGAGGAAATGTTTTAAGTTTGGTTTGTTTTGAAACAGGGCTCAGTCTGTCACCCAGACTGGAATGCAGTGGTGTGATCATGGCTCACTATAGCCTCAACCTCCCTGGGCTAGTGATCCTCCCCGCTCGGCCTCCTGAGTACCTGGGACCATAGGCACATACCACTATACCTAGCTAATTTTTCAACTTTTACTAGAGATGGGGTTTGCCTTGTTGCACAGGCTGGTCTGGAACGCCTGGGCTCAAGTGACCTGCCCATCTTGGCCTTCAGAAGTGCTGGGATTACAGGCATGAGCCACCGCCTCCGGCCTGTTTTAAGTATTGAGTAAAGAAAACAAACCCTACCTACCACAAAGAAAATGTTTATAAGAATGAATATGATGACTTCCATTTTTGAAAATATAGAAGACTAGTCATCTAGAGGATCATTCAGTATGAAGCTAAAAATTCAGCATAAGATAAACATGTTGTTATACATTTTATGTTAATACTACACATTTTATAATATATTAAAACATACATATTTTATTTTAATTTTTTTTAGAGAAAGAATCTCACTGTGTTGTCCTGGATGAACTCTTGGGCTCAAGTATTCCTCCCACCTCGACTTCCCACAGTACTAAGATTACAGATATGAGCCACCATGCCAAGCCCTAAAATATATTTTTTTAAAAATATTTTCAAATACCTGGCTGGACTGCTGGGAATGGAAAGAAGATTCTTGCTGTAGATTATAAGAAAATACAAATGGGCCAGACATTATAGCTCATACCTGTAATCACAGCACTTTGGGAGGCCAAGGCAGGCAGATCACTTGAGGCCAGGAGTTCGAGACCAGCCTGGCCAACATGGTGAATCTGTCTCTACTAAAAATGAAAAAATTAGCCAGGCGTGGTAACGCATGCCTATAATCCTAGCTACTAGGGAAGCTGAGTTAGGAGAATCACTTGAGGCACAGGTTGCAGAGAGCTGAGATCGCGCCACTGCATTCCAGTGTAGGCAACAGTGAGACTCTGTCTCAAAAAAAAAAAGGAATAATACAAAGTGCCAGATTTACTCTGAGGGTACCTGGCTGACCTTGGGGGTTGTATGTTAGAGAGAATAGAGGGAAACTTGAGTCCTGTAAAGACCGAGGGGACCAGCTGGCCAACATCCACACTATAGCAGAATCTCAGATAGGTTACACTGTCAGAGGATTGAACTGAGGCGTCCCTTGCTGGGGTTGCCCGAGAAAGGCAAGATTTACCTACGCTTTTAGATCAGGATGAAAACTGAAAAAGGAGTGGGGAGAAATCCTTGGAGAATGCATGAGCCCAAGTTTGTTATCGTGTATTTCGGCCAGATTGATACCATCTGTCTTACCTTTCTCCTCCCAGAATAAAGTTGAGCCAAATATCTGGTTAAAGTGCTCCCAGCAGAACTTACTAGGGTGATAGAAGTATTCCACGACTGGGATATAGTCATGCATAGCTGTAAATGGCACTAAAACTCAGCACTACCCAAAATAGCAAACTCACGGAGTCACCCCAGGCACCCATCAATGGTGGGCTGGATGAAGCATTTACACTATGGAATACCACACAGCCATAGAACAGAACAAACTCATGTCCTCTGCAGGCAACATAGATGCAGCTGGCAGCATAAGCAAATTAATGCAGGAGGAGAAACCAAACACCATGTGTTCTCACTTGTAAGTGAGCTAAACATTGGGTACTCATGGATGTAAAGATGGGATGTATAGGCACTGGGACTGCTAAAGGCAGGGAGATGGCAAGGGTTGAATAACTATTGGATACTATGCTCAAGAAAAGAAAAATTACTAAAACTCAAACTGTATACTTAAAATAGGTGAACTTCATGATATATAAATTATACTTGAATAAAACTGTGAAGAAGCAACAAAATGTGTCCCCTACCCTCTACTTATCAGAGACTTCTGTTCATGTTTTGGCACATTTTCTCTGTACTAGTATTTCTTTGTAGAGACACTTTTTCTAAACATGTCAAACTCATGGTAATAACATTTTTATCCTATTTCATTTAAAATTATAATGTTTTCCACAGTCATTGCAATTACTTGTAAAATTATTTTTAACTTGGGCTTATTTTATGTGTTTCAAAAGTATGTCTTGAATACTTTCTCATTTTAAGGTAATTTTAAACAGTAGAGGGGGACATAGAACAAAAACGAAAGTTCTCTCCTTAGTACTTCTCCCACACACACACTCCCATCCCCAATTCTCACTTCACACCTCATGGGCAACCACTGTCCACAGTTTGGTTAAACAAGTTTTAACTGGGCATATAATTTTGCATCTGGTGGGAAAGACAATTATACTCAAATAGTTCTCCTGTTTGAGGACATTTAGGTTGTTTCCGGACTGAGCGCTCTCATTTAAAACCTAAGTGGCAGAGGGTCGCATATACCAATAGACCTTAGATTTAATGGTCCTGTGTTACTGTGGTGGCTTCCAAGTCAAGGATAGGCATTAAATTAGATTTTGAATTTGAGGATAGCTTTTTTCTTTTCTTTTCTTTTCTTTTCTTTTCTTTTTAAAGACAGGGTCTCACTCTGTTACCTAGAGTGCAGTGGTACAATCATGGCTCACTGCAACCTCTACCTCTAGGGCGCAAGTGATCCTCCCGCGTAAGCCTCCCAAGTATCTGGGAGGCTTATGTTTTTCTGCTTTTTGTAGAGAGAGGGTCTCACTATGTTGCCCAGGCTGGTCTTGAACTCCTGGGCTCAAGCAGTCCTCCCACCTTGGCCTCCCAAAGTGTTGGAATTATAGGCACAACCCACTACACCCAGCTGGGGACAGTTTTCAAATAAGAGAAGGAACCTAGCATATGCAGAGGACACCTATGCGTTAAGACCCGTGCTTTTCCTGCCTTTTCTCATTTAACGCACCAGCCAATTCAAGATAAGGAACGTGATTCTCATTTTACAAATGGGAAAACTGGTTCTGAAGGGCCAAGTGCCATACACATCCAGTGCACATGCACATCCACATACAACATCCAGTGCCGGACTTGGCTCTAAATTGTCACACCCTGAGTTGAGGGCTTGGTGATTCTGTAATGGGTCAGGGGACTCTTGCTTTACTGTCTTTACTTAATTCGGTGAACTTGGTTTAACCATCACAACTGTAAACCGCTATTAGTCTATACAGAAGCAATGAAATGTTACTGAGGTTCTTGGTTTAAGTTCCATTTGTCTATTTTTGACTTTGTTGCCTGTGCTTTTGAGGTCTTAGTCAGTCATGCATTCTTTGCGTAGACCAACGTCCAGAAAAGTTTTCCCAGGATTTTCTTCTAGGATTGTTATAGTTCTGGGCCTTACGTTTAAGTCTTTAATCCATCTTGAGTTGATTTTTGTATACAGTGAGAGATAGGGGTC
The DNA here is from genome assembly GCA_028533165.1 of Leontopithecus rosalia. Taxonomy (NCBI): domain Eukaryota; kingdom Metazoa; phylum Chordata; class Mammalia; order Primates; family Cebidae; genus Leontopithecus; species Leontopithecus rosalia. The sequence goes on from CM052660.1 coordinate 96,726,825, forward strand.
CAGTTTCACTCTTCCACATGTGACTATCCAATTTTCCCAGCACAATTTATTGAAAATAGTGTTCTTTCCCCAGTGTCTGTTCTTATGAGTTTTGTTGAAGATCACTTAACTGGAAATATGTGGCTCTATTTCGGGTTCTCTATTCTGTTCTGTTGGTCTGTGTGTCTTTGTTTTTGCTGTTTTTTGAGACGGTCTCATTCTGTCACCCAGGCTGAAGTGCTGTGGGACGATCTTGGCTCACTGCAACTTCTGCCTCTCAGGTTCAAGTGATTCTTCACCTCAGCCTCCCAAGTAGCTGGGACTACGGGCACACGCCACCACGCTCAGCTAATTTTTATATTTTTTGATAGAGACAATATTTCACCATGTTGGCCAAGCTGGTCTTATAACTCCTGACCTCAAGTGATCTTCCCACCTCAGCCTCCCAAAGTGCTGGAATTATAGGCACAACCCACTACACCATGCGCCACAGGGCCCGGCCTTTGTGTCTATTTTTATAGCAGTACCATGCTGTTTTGGTGACTACAGCCTTGTAATATGAAGTCAGTCAGTATGATGCCTCCAGCTTTGCTCTTTTTTGTTTGTTTTGAGACAGGGTCTCTGTCACCCGGGCTAGAGTGCAGTGGCGTGATCCCGGCTCATTGCAGCCTTGAACCCCTCTTGGCTCAAACCATCCTCCCAGCTGGGCCTCTTGAGTAGCTTAGACCATAGGTGTGCACCACTACACTCAGCTGAGTTTTTGTATTTTTTGTAGAGATGGGGTTTTGCCATGTTGCCCAAGCTAGTCTCCAACTCCTCAGCTCAAGCAATCCTCCCACCTCAGCCTCCCAAAGTGCTGGAATTACAGGTGTGAGCCACTAAACCTGGCCTAGCTTTGCTCTTTTTGCTCAGGTTTGCTTTGGCCATTTGGGCTCTTTTTTGGCACCATATGAATTTTAGGATTTATTTTCTAATACAGTGAAAAATGATTTTTTTGATAGGAATTGCGTTGAATCTGTAGATTGCCTTGGATAGTATGGTCGCTTTAATGATACTGTTTCTTCTGAGCCATGAGCATAGGATGGTTCTCCATTTGTGTCATCTTCAGTTTCTTTCTTGGGTTGTTGTTGTTGTTTTGTTTTGTTTTGAGGCAGAGTTTTGCTCTTGTTGCCCAGGCTGGAGTAAAGTAGCATGACCTCAGCTCACTGCAACCTGTGCCTCCCAGGTTCAGGCAATTCTCCTGTCTCAGACTCCCGAGTAGGTGGGATTAGAGGCGCGTGCCACCACACCCAGCTAATTTTTTGTATTTTCAGTAGAGACGGGGTTTCATCATGTTGGCCATTCTGGTCTCGAACTCCTGACCTCAGGTAATCCACCTGCCTTGGCCTACCAAAGTGCTGGGATTACAGGTGTGAGCCACCACACCCAGCCATGCTAGTTGTTTTTAAGCTATAGTTTGAGCACCTAACATGCAGTACATATTGGATAGATGATTTATGTACCTTAGTTCTAACTAGTAGCAGTTTGGGGGAGTGGGCATTATCTTTATTATCCAGATGAGGGATCTTGAGGTCCAGAGAGGCAAAGAAACTTTCCTGGCGTAACTGGCAGAGAAGACTCAGACCTAGGTCTGTGTGACTCTAGGCCTGGGCTGTGACCACTGAGCTCTGCTCCTGGTGGAATGAGAGCCAGCTGTGGTGTCTCCATCAGCCTGGGCAGCCAGACTGTGCCTCATCCTCTTCCCACCTTCTTCCTCCCAGATAACAGCGACTTGATTGCGTGCACTGTGATCACCAAGGATGGCGGCATGGTCCAGCGATTCCTGGCTGTGGATATTTACCAGATGAGCTTGGTGGAGCCTGATGTGTCCAGACTTGGCTGGGGAGTGGTCAAGTTTGCAGGCCTTCTGCAGGTAAGATGGCCAGGAGCTCTGGAATCTCTTCTCAGTTGCCCCCCGCCACACACACACACACACACACTATCATCTTTATCGTTAATTTCTAGTGATGTACAAGGTATATGTGAACACATTGTAACCAAAAAAAAGCTAAAATATCACACATATGCACAGATGAAAGTCCTCTTTGACCAAAACCCTCAATTCTTACACCTCCCCTCCACAACAGATAATCTTTATTATCAGTGTGACCTTTCCAGATCTGTTTTTCTGCCGAAAGCATATATAAATGTAATGATGTGTACTATTTTTTTTTTTTGAGACGGAGTTTCACTCTTGTTACCCAGGCTGGAGTGCAATGGCGCGATCTCGGATCACCGCAACCTCCGCCTCCTGGGTTCAGGCAATTCTCCTGCCTCAGCCTCCTGAGTAGCTGGGATTACAGGCACGCGCCACCATGCCCAGCTAATTTTTTGTATTTTTAGTAGAGACGGGGTTTCATCTTGTTGCCAGGATGGTCTCAATCTGTTGACCTCGTGATCCACCCACCTTGGCCTCCCAAAGTGGATGTGTACTATCTTTTAAAATGAGATGCATATACTTGAGAGTGTAGATGTGTGTCTTTTATGATGCCACTTTGAATGTGTTCTAAACTTTGCTTTTTTTCATTTAATATCATCAGTAGTATGTCTTGGAGAGCCAGCCACGTTCATACACACAGACCTCCTGGTATTCTTTGTCACTGCTGTGCAGCTATAACAAGCCATATTTAGCCCATGCCCTGGCGGCTATTTCCAGTTTTCTGCCTTTCCAGAAGGTGCTACCATGAACGGAATCACTCTTACTTCTTTAGGCACTTGGGTGAGATTTCCCTAGGCTGGTACCAAGAAGCTGAGGTGTACTAACCTTAAGTGTTAATAGACACTGCCGAAATACCACTCTAAAATGATGATTGCCACTGGTATTTTTGAGAATTCCCTTCTGCTCAGCATCACTCCAGCAGAGCTAGGCTCTGACTTGCCAGGCACCAAATTGGGGCTTGGGTTTTGGGGTTTTTGTTTTGTTTTGTCTTTTGTTTTTAATATTTGCCAACGTGGGCTGGGAGTGGTGACTCCTGTCTATAATCCCAACACTGAGAGGCCGAGGCAGGCGGATCACTTGAGGTCAGGAGTTCGAGACCAGCCTGGCTAACATGGTGAAACCCCTTCTCTACTAAAAATACAAAAATTAACCAGGCTTGGTGGCAGGAGCCTGTAATCCCAGATACTCAGGAGGCTGAGGCATGAGAATCTCTTGGAACTCGGGAGGCAAAGGTTGCAGTGAGCTGTGATCACACCACTGCACTCCAGCCTGGAAAGCAGAGTGAGTCTCAAAAAAAAAAAAAAAAAGTTTGTCCATGTGATGGATGCCTAGTGTCAGCTCATCGGATGTATAAAGCAAAGAATCAGAAGAGCTGAAAGCAGCCTCCCAGGTCACCCCTCTGCCATACCCCTTGTCCCTGGATGTCCAGCTGACACTTCAGGCTTGAGCATTGCCCTGCTTCAAGGCAGTCCATTTCTTTGCCAGCCAGCCCTGGTTTCTGGAAGGGCCTTACCGAGGCCCCCAACCTCTGCCTTGCCACAGCCTGACCTGCTGTCTGTGTCCCCCCTCTCTGCAAGAGCCACCCACATACTTGAAGCAGCTGTTACAGCCTCTTCCCCAACCTCCTCCTCTTCAGGATCTTTCTATTGTAAAAGTGTCTTTTACAAAGTGTGATGTGAGAAACAACTATAGAAAAACCTTTCATTTAAAAAAAGCACTCCATGTAAGACATTGTCCATTAAGTGACTTATACTTATCTATCTAGGCTTATGATTAATTACCTTTAGAATTTAGTGTCAGGAAAGTGTTTTCCTCCCCTGAAGAATTAATACACGTGTTCCATCAGACAATGAAAGCCACATAAACCTTTTTTTTTGGCCATCTTCCAATAGCTACTATTTGTCAGCTCTTTACTCTACCACGCTCTCTGCTTTAAATGCAGAATACCTCATCTAATCCTTACTGCCAAGTTTTGATGGGGTGTTATCTCCAGAGAGCCCATGCCAAATGTAATGCCTGAGAACCACAGCCACCTTCCTCTGTGAGCCTTTTCCAACATTGTCCCCGCCTCTTTTCACATTTCGGACTTCTGTGTTCATCCCCTCTCAGGCTTTTATATCAGATCACCTCAAACCTTGATGGGAGCAGGTTCTCCATGAAGAGTCCACTCTGAGGTTTTAGACTGGGTTCGTCTTTATTATATTTTGCTGCATGCATGTTTGTTTCTTCTCCACCTTCGGAACACAGCTTCCTTCACATCTCTGCTTGATTGCTTTCCCGATCCCTTTCTCTTTTTTCTTTTCTTTTTTTTTTTTTTTGAGACAGAGTCTCACTTTGTTAACCAGTCTGGAGTACAATGGCACGATCTCAGCTCACTGCAACCTCCACCTCCCAGGTTCAAGTGATTCTCCTGCTTTACTCTCCCAAGTAGCTGGGATTACAGGTGCACACCACCATGCCTGTTTCTATTTTCAGTAGAGACAGGGTTTCACCATGTTGGCCAGGCCGGTCTCGAACTCCTGGCCTCAAGTGATCCACCCACCTCAGCCTCCCAAAGTGCTGGAGTTATAGGAGTGAGCCACCGCGCCCAACCCCTGTCCCTTCCTCGGGATTAGCTTTTCTCTTTTGGGACCAGAAATGTCTCAAAGATGTGCAAATGCCAATGATGTCCCATTCTTAGAAGAAATAAGTAAGAAATTGATGAGTAGATGAGTGATTATATCTAAGATCATGCCAGATGGTGATAGGAATTTTGGTTCATTATTTCTGGCTCCTCAGAAGTAAGAGTTTGCCTGTTGTGTTATCTGTAGCCTCTTGAAGAAGCCTGTGGTACCCTCTTATTCATGAGCTGACCCAAGTCCTCATGGCACCAGCCACCACCTCTCACATGCTCTTTTTTGGGGTACTCTGTGCCTCCCACATTGTCTTCTCCCACTGGGCCTGGTCTGCCTTGTGACCATCCTTGACTCTGTTGGACTTGGGAGGCTGATTATCTTAGATCAAAAGCAGAGTTGAATTTGGACACCTCTTTCTAGATGCCACATGATGCCACAGCTTCCAGCCACCCCCCTCCCAAACCCAGCAAACACCTTTCTTTTGCATCTCACTTTGCAGGACATGCAAGTGACTGGAGTGGAGGATGACAGCCGTGCACTGAACATCACCATCCACAAGCCTGCATCCAGCCCTCATTCCAAGCCCTTCCCCATCCTCCAGGCCACCTTCATCTTCTCTGATCATATCCGCTGCATCATCGCCAAGCAGCGCCTGGCCAAAGGCCGCATCCAGGCGAGGCGCATGAAGATGCAGAGGATAGCTGGTGAGTGGCCAGGCCCTGGTGGAGTGTCCTCTGGGCACTTGGTGGGGCAGGGATGTCCGTGGTTCTCACACAGACTTTGAGAACCCCCATAGCATAGAAGAAGACACCAATGATTCAGAAATTGTTTTATATGAATACCAGGAATGTCCCATTTCCTGGGTGTTTGGTTTCTGGTGAATTTTTCGGGCTTCATGGAAGAGAAGGGGAGCCCTGCCTAGCAGCAGGAGGCCAGGAACAAGTAGACGTCACTGTGGGACCACTCTTCTCAGCCCTTCACACTGAAATTCTCAAGCTTATGCTAACAAAGTGCTTTGACATTCCTCTACCACCTCCGGTCCTTGAAACAACTCTCGAGATCTGTAGGGACTGCTCTGCCCATTTTCTGGAGAAGGAAACTGAGACTCAGGGACTTGCCCAAAGTCACACAGGCAGAACCCACAGACAGAACTTCCTACTCGAAAACTTACCCCTTCCTCCTCCTGCTTCCCAGTTCTTAAAAGAGGTAGCCCTGCTTGGTGAAAGGCTGGAACCCTTGGAAGGAAGTCATTTTACATTTCATGGGGATTGTGGTGAATTTCTGAGGAAGTCTAACATTACCCAGTGTCAGGAAGGGCAAGATTTCTTAGAAACAAAGATGAGGGAAATGCATTCATTGGGCAGGAAGGCAAGGCTTTCTCCTCGGCTTTGTGGGGAAGGCATTCTTTCAACTCCTAAAATTATAAACAGTCTTTCTCAGAATACCCAGTGCCGTTCAGTTCAGACACCAGTGGTCATTGGGGTGGCTTCTGAGAGGATTTTAGGTCCACATGCTTTCTCAAGAGATAACTTAAGCCCTTGGCCAGGCATGGTGGTTCGTGCCTGTATCTCAGCACTTTAGGATGCCAGGGCAGGTGACTCACTTGCACTCGGGAGTTGGAGACCAGCCTGGGAAACATGGCAAGACCCCATCTCTACAAAAAATACAAAAATGAGCCAGGAGTGCTGGCACATGCCTGTAGTCCCAGCTATTTGGGAGGCTAAGGCAGGAGGATCACTTAAGCCTGGTTGGTGAAGGTCGCAGTCAGCCATGATTGCACCACTGCACTCCAGCTGAGGTGGCAGAGTGAGACCCTGTATCAGATGAAAAATAATAATCCGTTGGAGGGCGGGTTACAGATGCGATGATTTACTGTGCTGATTTGCGCAGGCCCGCATCCCACATCGTCATCCCCATCTCATTTCTCACTTAGCTGAAACTTGGCCTACAAAATCATTACTGAAGCATTTTGTAATGTGCAAAGTGACTTAAATCATTCAGCCCTTTCTTTTAAGATTTATTTTCAGAGAGGTTTTATTTTTTTTTTTTTTCATGTAAAACAATTTCTCACAGCTGGCATGAAGGCTAAATATTTCATCTGAAAATTGAGAATTATGCCGTAAAGTGGATGTTAGAACTAAAGCCTTGGGTATTTCTTAAAGTTGATTTTTAAAAGCCCCCCTGAATGGATATATTGGGAGATTTGTTTGTGGGAGGGAGGGTTGTGGCTGAGACAGATAAACACCCACTCATAGTTATACACGTACATGTACATACATATTTTCACGTGCTGCTCCGCATGTGCAGATATACGTACACACATGTGTGAACTCTGGGCAAACTCAGCTCCACTCACTTGGGGTCTGAAACAGCCTTCGTCAGGGCCCTTTACGCATGAAAGTTGAGAATCCAACGTGGAAATGGACCAAGAATCCATTCTATTCGAGGAGCCCGGGCTCGAACCCCTTTCTCCTTGGTCTCCACCTGAAGGCCTGAAGCTCTCACTTGGCATTTGCCGTGCCTTGAGCCTCAGTGGGATCTTTGATGTTGCGCTGGACTCCCAGCTCAAGGCTGCCTGCCGCCTGCTTGGTGTCTCCCAGGTGATGTGCCTAGCAGGGCCACAGCCACTACAATGTCCCCCCCCCCCCGAAATTCTCACCACCCGCTCTGTCCCACTTGCTGAGAGTAAACCATGCCATTGTTTGACCGTAGCCCTCCTGGACCTCCCAATCCAGCCCACCACTGAAGTCCTGGGGTTTGGACTCGGCTCCTCCAGCTCCACTCAGCACCTGCCTTTCCGCTTCTACGACCAGGGGCGCCGGGGCAGCAGTGACCCCACCGTGCAGCGCTCCGTGTTTGCGTCTGTGGACAAGGTGCCAGGTGAGCCAGCCCCTACCCTGCACCGCAGCTCATTCCTCATAGTGGGCGTTCAAGGGCTTTCTCTCAGTAGAGCCTGTGTGAACTGCCCTTCCTCTCTCAGAAGCCCAGTCGGCTAGCAGCACCAGCTTCTTAGAATTTATCGAAGCTCAGCTCAAGATGAAACACAGCCCCATAAATAAATTTTGGCTTTCCCTTTGGTGTTTGGTTTGGTTTTCCAGAGATTTTTTTGGGTATGTGGAAGAACTTCTCAGAATTGACTAAGAAGTTTCTTGGAAATTTCTTGGAAACATTTAAATGATTAGTGATGAGGTTGTGGGAGAGTCATTTCCTTCTCCATGTAAGATGACTAGAAAGAGATAGTGAGTTTGGTTCCTGTTACAACCCCCTGAAGAAGTGAGACTTCAGAAGAAGGCCCTGCTGCCCAGCAGGTCAGCTGTCCACCCCTTCCATGTGAGGGCACCTCCTCCCTCTTTCCCCAGAGCTCATCTCTAACTCTCCTCCTCCCCTCCTTCCAAAACAGAAACTTGAACAGAAAGTTCTCTAGTGATTTGTCAGAGTGGAAAGGACCACTTCTCCAAAAGACTGAGATCTCCCCTTCCTGTTCTGACATGTCTGCTTTAAGTCAATCTCTATGCACCCCCATCCATGGGAAGAGAACCTTTCTTTTGACTGCAAAACTTGAGAACGCTGGCCAAGTTCTCCCTCACAATGTAGCCCCTCCCTGTGTAGGGCTTCAAACTTAAGTTGCAAGTGTTGTAAAATGTTTTCAAAAGCAGTTACTGATTTAAGAGCAGTATGCAGCCATCTGAACCTGCCTAAAATCTGAGTCCTGGTTCCCCTACATGACTTATTTAAGTTTCATTATTTGATTAAACGAACTAATTTTTTATATGTATACGCTGTAGACATATGATTTTTTTAAATCCAGGTAGGACATGATCAAGTGAAAAGTAAGTCTACTTTGCTTCAGAAGTAACTGTTGTTAACAGTTTCTTGCCTGCCTTTCCAGAGATGTTTCTTGGTACGTCATGCAATGTTTGTTTGTTTGTTACACGTGGGGTATGTACCATATGTCTGATGCTATACCTTGTCTCTTCTTCTGTAATGGAAAGTGTTACACGTTAACACGTATAAATCAACCTAATTCTTTTTAACTGTTATATGGTATTTTGTCATATGGATGGGCAAAAAAATCTTTTTTGCTGTTTCGTATTTGGGTGATTTCCAGTGTCTTGCTCTCACAGTGAACATCATCAGGGTGTCTTTGTGTAATTGCGCAAATCTGGCATGTCTGTGTGATAAATTCCTAGCAGTGAATTTGCCAGAGGGGAAGGTTTTTAATCTTGGTATACGTATTCCCAACATGAACTCTAGAAAACAGTACACCAGTTCACTTTGCCACCTACAGCTTGTGACTGATTTCTTTCTTAAAACCAGTCTTAGGTCTGGGCATGGTGGCTCATGCCTGTAATCTCAGCACTTCAGGAGGCTAAGGTAGGTAGGTTGCTCGAGCCCAGGAGTTCCAGACCAGCCTGGGCAACATAGTGAGACCTTGTCTCTAGTATACTTCCCGGGTGTGGTGGGGCGCGCCTTTGGTCTCAGCTACACTCGAGAGGCTGAGGTGGGAGGCTCATTTGAGCCCAGGAGGTTGAGGCTGCAGTGAGCTGTGATTGTACCACTGTACTCCAACCTGGGCAACAGAGTGAGACCCTGTCTCAAAAAGAAAAGAAAAAAACAATCTTAGGCTGAGAGACTGATTGTGGCACCACCTCTGTTTTCAGCTGTGAAGTGTGAGATTATTCTGCCTGCCTGTCTCAGGGTCTGGAGGGTTCTTTGTGTAAAAATTCTACAGGTTGCTTCATGTTCTGTAGCTATGATTGCTAAGTAGATATAAAGTATGACTGAGTCTCAGTTAACTAAGTACAAATTGACCTGGTAAGAAATGACTTCTTTAGGGTCATGGAGACATCTTTCAGTTTTGAGACTTACTGGGTAAGGAGAAAAGCACAGGCCTTATTTCCACCCCAATCCCTTTTGAACAAGGTAGAGTGTAAGTAAATAAATAGAGCCAAGTGGCGTGTTCTTCGGCATCTCCATGATCATTTCTCTGTCTGCAGAATGCTTTAGGATGACTTATTGCTTACCTCTTCCACCCTGCGTGGCCCTCCAGTGGAGGGGGAAGATCAAGTGCTGGGAGTGTGGCCTGGCTCCAGAACCTGCGCCTGACTGGCAGGGCGGTTGGCATAGCTGGGATGCCCCATGGCCTGTTGCTCGTCCCAGGGTCAGCAAGTGTGGGGCTGTACCAACTGGGACAACAGAAAGTCAAAGGCAGCTGCTGAAGGCGGCATCCAGCCCTTGGCTGTGTCTCCCCTGCCTGTCCCTGGAAGTGCCACTCAGATGTGAAGGGTGGGATGGAGACAGTCTTATTTATCCCCACCCCACCCCCACAAAGAGAGAGGCCTCACTGCCTTCCCGCCTTGGCTTGGCACCAGAGCCTTGGCCTGAAGAGCAAGTTGAAATCCCTGAACCGTGGCATGGCGGGAGCATAAACTGCCCCCACTCCATCTCAGTAGTCAGGGTCCCCCACAGCACCTTGGAATCATTCTTAAATCTTTTCACCCCACTCCCACACCCACCAGCCTGCTTGGCCTCTAGAAAATACTCAGATCTGAGATCTCCCCTCCCACATCTCCCAAGATTGCAACAGAAGCCTCCTCAGGATCCCCAGCTTCTATTCAGCCAGTAGGATCCTTTTAGTACTTAAATCAGATTATGTCATACCCCTGCCTCCAGCTTTCTGGTATTTTCCTGTTACACTTACAACAAAATCTGCATCTCTCCTTCTGATCTTGGGTGATGGCCATGAGAGCTGGCCCCAACCAGCCTCTCGGATGAAGCTCCCCCTACCCCAAGCTCACCCCAGCCTTGCCGGCCCCTGCTGCTCCTCTAGGCCAGCATGTCTCATAGTTTTCGCCTCAGCACCACATGTTTGTTTACACGCTTAAAAAGTACTACAGAACTTAGAGCTTTCATTTAGATAGATTATATTTGTATTTATGACATTAGAAATTAAAACTAAGAAATGCTTTTAATATATGTTTATTGAATAAATCCACTGTATATATGCATAACTGAGTTTCCTATGAACAATAACTGTTTTCTAAAACACACAAAAAAATTGATTGTGTGCATTTCTGCAAATCTCTTTAATCCATGGCTTAATAGAAGACATCTGGATTCTCTTTGCTTCTGTTTTCTGTCTGTTGTGATAGCATGCATTCTGTGGCTTCTGGAAAACTCCTCAGTAGACTCCTGGGAAAATGAACAAAAAAGAAAAAATGTGTTACTATTTTTATGAAAACAGGGATTTCCGGACCGTACTTTGAGACCCACTCCTGCATGTCACCACTACCTTCCCTGCCTCAGGCCCTTGCACTGGATGACTGTCCCCAGATGTTGGTGTAGCTGCCTCCCATTAACGGCTCAAGCTTAGTCTGTATGCTGCCTCTTCAGAGGCCTTTTCGGATCAGCCCCTGGCTAGGGTTAGGGTTGCCCCCCTCCATCACATTGGGCTGGTTCCTTTTATCCACAGCACTGAGGTTCTTTACCTGGCTGATGCTTTTATGTGCCTGGTCATAGTCTTTCTCCCCTGCAGAGAGAGTTCCCTGTTTAGGAATCCTCTCTGCAGGGAAGAAAGACGATGCTATTCACCCCTGTATCTCAGCGCCTCAGTCTGTGCTCTTAGTGTTTGTTGAATGAAGAAAGAGCCTGCACTTGTTCTCTGCTCAGCCTTGGAAGAGAGCCCATCAAAGGCCTTCTCCCTTCTCTGAACACTGGCCAGACAAGGTAAGTCCCTCTGGGACTCTAGACACTTGGCGGTTTAGTCCACAGCACTTTGACAAGGAAACACAAAGGAACTGAGACCCCGGAAGACCTTAAGCAGCATCCCTCAGCTAAATTTCTGTCACCAAGTGAGGAAGATGTATGTCCAAGGACCATGTACCCAGGTGACAGATTTAGATTGGTTGCATATCAACTGAATTTCACCACCCTCCCTTACTCAGAGTTTTACAGAAGCCAAAGAGCAGCGCCAGAGTAGGAGCCGGGCATTGGAGGGGGATTCAGTCATCAGAAGCCTGGCCCAGGTTGGCCTCTGATACTGTGACGTCCCACCACTGCTATTGAGGGCCCGTGGGTGCTGGGTCATGACACCTTCCCACCCTCCACAGTGGTGTCCCTCCCCATAGGCCACACTGTGTGGAGTCCTTGCTTCTGCCTGGGGAATAATTCACAAGGAAGAAAACAACCCTGGCTGCCTGCCCCGGGGTGGCTGCCAGACAAGTATGTTTTATTAGGATACATCTTCCGATTTTATCTGCGGGCCCAGGTAATTGTCATAGAGCAGTTTGTCTCCCCTTTAGAAGCTATAAACGATTATATTTGATGAAAATATGCCTTTCATTTCCTTGGAGGAGATATTAAAGTAGTGTATAAATCAGGGCTAATAGGTGACTAGCCACTTCGGTGTATTTTTTTTCTTCCATTTAACTTAGAAAAAAGATCACAAATTGTATCTATTGGCCAATTTTATGTTGATGGCTCTCACCCTCACAGAATGTTCAGCTCCAGAAGGGATTGGGCGTGCGCCTGGCTAAGGAGGGGGGTCAGTGGTGGCTGGTATGTGGGGGTGACCAGGCATGGCCAGGTCTAGACTCTGGCCTGAGCTGTCTGTGGCTTCAAGGCGCCACACTGCTGTGGTTAGCGCCTCGTGGACCTGGCCCATGGTAACAACTGCTTCTAGAGATAGACTCTGCCCTGATGGGCAGGGTGTCCAAAACTTGCTGTAAGGCCACCCTTTCCATAAACTCCAAGTGGACCAGCAGACCCCAAAGTGAGGCTGTTCCCCAGAAATTACTCAGGGGTATCAGGGGCTGCTGCTTCCCAGGGTAGCTTTGCTCCTCACTCCTGGGCTCCTTTTGGCCCAGGGGCTGCTTCAGGAGGCCGCAGGGAACTGGAGCTGCTTACAGGTGTTCCCCTGGTGGGTCAGGGGGTGTGGGAAGGGCTGGCTGAAAACACAGCCCAGAAGAGCAGCCAGGCAGGTTGACATCTCCTGGCTCTTGCAGATGAGGGCTTAGTGACGTGACCAAAAAGTGACCTGTCTCCACCTGGTTTACCGTCACCCGCTCCCCACTAGCCTGTTAATTCCAGGACAGGGACTGCTCTGCATCTTCTGCTGCTCTCTCTCCTGCTTAAAACCTGCCAGTCCCTCCTGTGACCAGCCCCTCTCTGTAGCTCATGGTCCCATGCAGTCTGGCCCCTGCCCGCTTCTGGGATCAACTCCCAGCCCTCACTCCCCTCGGCTCTCTGCAGATGACCCAGCCCTTCAGCCTCACTGGCTGGCTATCTGTGCCCACAAGGGCCAAGCATGTCCCATTTCAGGGCCTCTGTCTTTATGCTTCCCTCCACCTGGAGCCCTCTGCATGACTGCTTCCTTCTCAGCATTCAGGGCTCTGCTACCATACCTCAAAAAGGGGCCCTCCCTGAGTGCCCAGGCCAAGCCAGTTCTATGCATGGCAGCTGGGTTTTGTTGTTTTAATTGAGGTGAAATTTACTTAACATAAAACTAACCGTTTGAAAGTGAACAATCCAGTGGCATTTAGTACTTTCACAATGCTGTGCCGTCATTCCCTCCTCTAGTTCCAATACATTTCCATCCCCACAAAGAAAACTCCATAGCCATTAAGCAGTTGTTCCCGCCATCTTCCCTCCCCCCAGCCCCTGGCACCCACAAATCTGCTCTCTGTCTCGGTAGATTTCCCTAGTCTGGATATTTCATGTAAGTCAATCTGTGGCCTTTCATGCCTGGCTTCTTTTAGTTTGCATCATGTTTTCAAGGTGCATCTATCCTTCTTTTAGCTGAATAATATGCATTATGTGGATAGACCTTGTTTTGTTTCCCTATTCATCCATTAGTGCACATCTGAGCTGTGCCTGCCTTTTGGCTATTGTGAAGGGTGCTGCTGTGAACATTTGTGCATAAGCTTTTGTTTGAACACCTGTTTTCAGTTCTTTCTGGTGTAGACCTAGGAGTAGAAAGTAGGTCATGTGATAATCTGACTTTCTGAGGAATTGCCAGACTGTTTGCCATGGTCTTCATAGTCCTTAGCTTTAGCTGAAATTGCCTCTTGTATTCCTCGTTCACTGCCATTCTCCTGTACTAGAATGGAAGGCACTTGGCCAAGGAGTGGGTACAGGGTTGCGGGGACCTCGTTTGTCTTGTCCTTGACTGTACTGATGGGTGCCTATGGAGTAGTTGCACAGTAGATACTGATGTCTGGGTGGACAGATGGATTGGTGGATGGGAGGCTGGGGGACAGAGGACAGGGTGGATGAATTGTTCAGTCCTGTTTTCCCAGCAGACTGTAAACCCCTAAGGCTGGGGCATTTCTGTCTTACTCAGGTCTGGTACCCAGTGCCAACTGGTGGGGGTTTGGGTGTGAGCTGGCAAGTTGGACTTCATTGTGTAGCACTAAGCTGGGCTTTACTCACTTCCTTTCCCAGCTTCCTACTGGGTTTGGGGCTCCAGCTGTCTTGTGGTAGACATTTAATACCCCTGTATCACCTGAGGTCAGGAGTTTGACACCAGCCTGGCCAGTGTGGGGAAACCTCATCTCTACTAAAAGTACAAAAATCAGCCAGGCGTGGTGGCAGGCACCTGTAGTCCCAGCCACTTGGGAGACTGAGGCAGGAGAATCACTGGAACCCGGGAGGTGGAGGTTGTGGTAAGCTGAGATCACACCATTACACTCTAGCCTGGGCAACAGAGTGAGCCTCCATCTCAAAAAAACAAAAAAAGACATTTAACTTTCCTGAGTATCTGGGCGGTGCCTTGCTTTTCACAGGTGTAATCTTTAACAACGGCACCCGCAAGGTCAGTTACATGACACAAAGCACTTTAATAGTTCTGTGGGAAAGCCTCCCTGGTTCCAAAGGCAGCCCTTGGCAGCTGAGTAACTTACAAAGAGTGCAGAGAGGACAGTGTGCTACAAGCCAGCTGAGTTGACCACCATCCAGAAAGGAAAAAAGAGAATCAATGTTTCATTCATAGACATTAGTTCAGACTTCTCCCCTGAGGATAATGTCCTAGGTGCTAATGTCATCTCATGGTGGCGTTTCCCAGGAACTAATTGTTTAGGCCTGTTTTTTTCTTGTTTCTGATTGTAAAACTGGAGCCAATTCTCTCCTTGCATCTCCCCAAGGCAAAAAATAACCTTTCTGGAGTCACACCGGAAAGGAGGACCTGGGGCTTTGGAGCTTCCTCCAACTTCTCTAGCCAGGCATTAACCCTTTCCCAGCCTTCAGCTCACTGCTTAGAGACTCAGGCAGGCGGGTCTCTGAGCAGGTTCATGAGTTACAGGAACTTTAAAGCAGAATTTATTGAGCTAAGCGCTTTATGCATTATTCTTATTCAAGCTTCCCAACAGCACTCAGAAGGAAGGTGTTACCATTTTCCCTTTCTGCAGGTCAGGAAGCGGCCTGCCCGAGGTCACACCAAATAGCCTCCCCCCAGCGTCAGACCTTGAGTCCCACCACCATGCCGAACCAACTTTTAAATTCATAGCTCACATGAATTCCCTTTTTCTGATTTTTTTTTTTTTTTTTTTTTTTTTTTGGAAATAATGGCCTAACAGCAGCTGCATGAGGCTTCACTGGTATCAGGCAAAATTACGTTGTCAGCTCCAATTGTAAGCATATTTTAGACGGTAAAATTCATATCTGTTTCTGAAAGTGTGAGCTATAGTTTGGAAGAATTAACCATGTCGGGCACTTTATGCATGAATTCTATCCTCCTGACCATCCTGGAAGCAGATATCACTTGCCCCGCCTCACAGATAGGAAACTGAGGCTCAGACCGAGACTGCAGAGCTCACACGAGACAGGCTAAGATCTGTGTCTCCACTTCCCGCCTCTAAATCTCATTCAGTTCAAGGCTGGCATTGGTGCAGGTTGAATATTCCTTATCCAACATGCTTGGGACCGTGAGTCGTTTGAATTTTGGATTTGGGGGGCTTTTGGAGTATTTGCATTATACTTACTGATTCAGCTTCACTAATCTAAAAATCTGAATTGAGCTGCTAAGCACTTTATGCATTATTCTTGTCTGAGCTTCCCAACAGCTGTCAGAAGGACCATGAGTGCTCTCATGGGCTGAACAAAAGCAGCAGGATTTGAGCTCCTTTCAGAGCTTTCTGGCAGTTGTCTCTAAGAGATCAGCCTTCAAGTGGTGAGGAAGGGGTGTGGGGAACAGATCCCACTAAAACATAAGCCCTGAGCTGAGTCTAAGGGGTCTCCTGTTTGCCAAGCCTCTTTTCAGGGCTCCAGAGCAGCTATGAAGAGAGAGAGAGAGAGAGAGAGAGAGCCTCAGGGAATCTGGAGTTGGGTGCTCGCAGCCAGGGAAGGAATCACGTTTTTGGATCTGGGCCTGCAAGGTCTCTCCCCACACACATGTCCTCCAAAGACACTTTCCCAATAGACACAGTAGCACTTGCTGTGGGGAGCCCTCTCTTGCTAAATATGGACACAGCAGGCAGGGCCGGCTGTCTTGCCTAGTCACTTTTCTGGGAGGTGGAGGGAGGGAAAGAAGAGAGTTCCAGAGAACTGAGTGTTGCTTCACTCTTCAGGGTCATCACCTAGTTCAGACTGCCAAAGCGACTGTATGCCCAGGAGCCTTCTGGTCATAAGAGTGTGTCAGATGGCAGCAAACACTCCCTGCTTGCTAAGAGAGAAGCCTGTGCAGGAGGTATGGGGAGAGAACAAAATCCCATATGCAATCTGCCATTTGACCTGGGCTGCGCCCTAGAATGTTCTGTAGGCTTGGGTGGGCCCACAGCAGGGCAGCCTCGCCAGCAGCACAGCACAGGCAGGTCACACACCCTTTGTGCTCACTGGCACGGGCCTGGCCCCATGCGTAGGATAGAGCTCTCCAGCCTCGTCTCCCAGCCTCTTAGCATAAGTCAAGCACATTTAGCACAGAACAGTCGGAAAAGATGGGAAAACACAAAGAAAAGATCAAACTCACCAAATCTTGCCACCCTGGGGTGTCCATGATCAGTCCCAGCATCCTTTTTTTTCGTTGTTTTTTTCTGTTCAGTCACAGTGGAGTTTCGTTTTCCAGCAGTGGAGTATTTGCTCAGGTGAGAAGCAGCAGAATGAAAGAACCCAGCACAAGCCAGAGTGTGTGGGCCCAAGTCCCAGCCTTCCACCTCCTCGTGAAACTTGTTAGGTGGCCTTGACCCATTTAGTTTACCTTATTGGACCTCAGTTTATTCACGTAAGAAACGGGTGATGTTCACAATGTGAGTGGGCTTAACAACTGAACCGTACTCTTAAAAATGGCTCGGATGGTAGGTTTGGTTATGTGTACCACAACCGAAACACAAAGAATGCTATGAAAATGGCACATACCTCATTACTCTTGTGACATAAAATGAGTTCATTCACCTGAGTGCCCAGAACAGCGCCTCACCCATATAAAACATGCAGCAAACGTTAGCTGCTCTTGGCATTTGCTGCTGTTGCTGTTATTGTTATTGCTGAGCCTTGGGACCCCAGAAAATAGGTTCCTTTTCAACACATCACATCAGTTTGCACAAACAAAATTATGAGTGCAGTAGCCCCTTCTGCACTCATAGATGCTGCAGTGGCACAGAGTTGCTCTTTTCACACAGGCTTTCCCTGGACGTTGTTAAAACACTGGGGTGTAATGGAGCAGGCAGAATTTTCCTCCTCACACAGAAGAGGTTGTGTGTTCTGCCTGAGGCCCCACAGCTTGCAGTGGCTGAGCCAGGGCCAGAGAAGAGCACAGATTCATCCCCGAGGCCTCCAGCCCAGCACAATTCCTGTCCCCTGGCATGCTGACTGCCATCATTGACGCTGCGCCCACCTGAGCCAGGCAGTCCCCATGGAGCGCCTCACAACAGCTCCAGGAAGCCAGTGTCATTCCTCAGTGCCCAGGGTCACCCAGTTCCCAAGTGGTCAGCCAGGGCTCCCTGCTTTGTACTCCTTGAACCACCATGCCCTCCATTCTAAAGCGTATTCAGAGGCAGAACACCTGAAAATCAGGTGTGCTTTGGGAACCTCACCAACTCTTGCTGTAATTCTCCATCATGTGAACCAAGAGCACAGAAGTCATCAGAGAACGTGACTTGCATCTATGTCTCAAGTCTTTGAATCTAAAGGAAAAGTCCGTGAAATCACCCAAGGAAACATCCTAAGCCTTTTTCTGTTGACATTTGTTTTTCCCTTCTGAATCATTTGTTTTATAAACCGCAAGTTCTCATTAGCAGACAAGTGATAGCAGATGTCAAGGTCTGAAGGCCCCTTTATGGCAGAAAACCCAGAAATGAAAATTTCCTAGTCCTTAATTCTATATGTGAATTGATAAAAGTCCACCTTGATTTGATTTTTAGCCTTGAATTATCCCTGACTAGCTCAAAGACAGTACCCTGGAACAAGGTTTGAAACCACTTTCCCAGTTTCCAAGAATTGGAATGCCTTTGGAATACAAGAAAATGTTAATGCCAGCCAAGCACAGTGACTCACTCCTGTAATCCCAGCACTTTGTGAAGCTGAGGCGGGTGGATCACCTGAGGTCAGGAGTTTGAGGCCAGCCTGGCCAACGTGGTGAAACCCCATCTCTACTAAAAATACAAAAAGTAGCTGGGCATGATGGTGCCTGCCTGTAGTCCCAGCTACTCAGGAGGCTGAGGCAGGGGTATTGCTTGAACCCAGAGGCAGAGGTTGCAGTGAGCCAAGATTGTGCCACTACACTCCAGCCTGGGCAACAGAGTGAGACTCCACCTTAAAAAAAAAAAGTGAAATAAGCAGTATTGCCAAGTGCACAGTTGGTGGGAAGGAGAGTTAGTTAATTCAGGAGGACCCACTAAGAATGGAAAAAACCAACTGATCAAAAGGCAGATATGCAGTAATAATAATAATGGTGCCTCAGAGAAAGGCGGCAGTCATTAGGTTTTCCACATGTCCCTTTCCTTCATGTCTCTGATGGCCGCTTCAAAGCACAGTAGCTACTTAGGGCCAGGGTATGGGACCGCCTAGTGGAAAAGAATTGGAGTGGGGGAATAATTGGCTTTTTTTTTTTTTTTTAAGAAACAGGAGTTTCGCTTTTGTTACCCAGGCTGGAGTGCAATGGCGCGATCTCGGCTCACCACAACCTCTGTCTCCTGGGTCCAGGCAATTCTCCTGCCTCAGCCTCCTGAGTAGCTGGGATTACAGGCACGCGTCACCATGCCCAGCTAATTTTTTTGTATTTTTAGTAGAGACGGGGTTTCACCATGTTGACCAGGATGGTCTGGATCTCTTGACCTTGTGATCCACCCACCTTGGCCTCCCAAAGTGCTGGGATTACAGGCATAAGCCACTGCGCCCGGCCTAGAATTGTCATTTTTAAAAGGAACTTTTACAATTCCAAGGAAGTGGCATGACAAACATGTTGACAAGGGTCAGGAAAAGGAAGGTTGGTTGAGCAAGCGTTTACTGAGGCCCTTGGTGGATCAAATAAACACTGCACAGTGCTTACGGAGAAGCCTGGGGTTGGGGAGAGAGACTATGAGCAAGTCTTGCCAGTGGGTGAGGCTCTGTGGCACTTCTGGCAGGGCACGTGCAAAGGTGTGGCTGCAGGGAAGGGGTGAACAGAGAGCTGGGAAGCTCAGCAGGGCCCGATGACACAGTGCTGTGTGAGCTTGCTGCAGGGTTCAGATTTTATCCTGGAAGCAGCAGGAAGCCATTGAACATTCTAAGACAGAGCAGGGGAACATGGGTGGTGAAATGGACTTGGATTTTTTGTTGTTGTTGATACACAGTCTGGCTCTGTCACCAGGCTGGAGTGCAGTGGCACAATCTTGGCTCACTGTAACCTTGCCCGCCTCATTTCAAATGATTCTCCTGCCTCAGCCTCCCAAATAGTTGGGACTAAAGGCACGCACCACCATGCCCAGCTAATTAGAGACAGGGTTTCACCATGTTGGCAGCATGGTCTCCATCTCCTGACCTTGTGATCCACCTACCTGGGCCTCCTGTAGTGCTGGGATTACAGGTGTGAGTCACCACGCCCAGCCTGGACTTGGGTTTTAATTGGAGTTGGGAAGGGCAGGGGAGAAGGGTAGAGTGGGGGGTGCTGTGAGACACAGGCCGCTTCACTGCACCCTCACAGCTGGGCATCAGGTGATGCTAATGCTGATGAGCAAATGAGAAAAGCCCCACAGGCTGCTGTGCGGCCTGTCGTACCTTTCTCTGGGCATTTGCCACTGTACTTATGCTATGGGATTATATTGCTTGTTTAACAAAAAAACCTAAATGACCACTGTTTTCACTCAGCAGCACATCCTGGAGTGCTTTTCATTTTAGTTCGTAGGTGCACCCTCATTTGTTTCTGACTGCTGTGATCATCTGGTCAAACCACTGTTAATTGAGCCAGTCGGTGGTGGCCACTTTTTCATCCCTAAACCAATAATAGGTACCTCCAAGTGCCCTTGCGCAAGGGTTTCCCCAGGGTAAATAATCACGAAGTGAATCCAGAAATAGGCCGTGAAACTAACAGGATTTGCTGACCCCTTTGACTGGGGGAGTGGGAAGCCACAGAGCTAGTTTAAGGCAAAATCTTAAGGAGCCTTGGTTTCTCTCCTCTTATGTTCTCTGTGCATTTAGCTAGCAAGGGCATCTCCATGATCCCAACTTCTGACTCAGAAGTTCTTGTGACTTGGCGGTCTTGTTCTGTCCAGGAGGCCTTCAGGAGTTGTGGTGATTGGAAGGGTCCCCAGGAACTGGTAGGGGTCTCCAGGGGCTGGCCCTCTCATAGCTTGGCTTGTGGTCTCAGACAGAGCCTCCAAGCTTGGCACGATGAAGACACCAGTGGGTTCTGTTCCCACCTCCTGGCACCTCCGCTGAGGTTACAGCTTTCTACACTTCATTTCTCTCTATATCCAGAATCCCATGACTAAAATACAGTTTTCTTTATTTACAGCAGTCCAGCCACGGCATTTAGTATAAATGTGCTTTTTTCCAAAAACACACAGTATTATTATTTTTTAACATCTCAAATTCCCAAAGGACCAAAAGTCAATATTATCCCAGTGTGATGGGAATGGCTGTTTTGCAGCATCTTTTCACACTTAAACAGCCTGCTTCCTGAAGCCTCAGTCTTCACAAAAGCACATTCTAAAACCTATCAGCCCGGCTGCTAGATTGTTTTGCTGTCTCCATCACTCCCTGCTGTGAGCTTAGTCCTCAAAAGTCCCCTCCTCAGTTTCCATGTTGAGTGTGAGAAATTCACAGCGTGATTTGGGGAGCAGATGCTTCAACTGTATGAACTACCACGTTTGGACTGCCACGTGCCGTGACTCCTCTGAAAATATTTGCTAGTTGGTAAAAATTCAGGCTCATGGCATATGTGGTCTACTTCTAGCCTAGACATCTTATTTAGGGCCCCAGGATAACAGTCCTGTTTATCAAATGCCAACTATGTGCCAAGCACTGGGCTAGGTGCTTTACACAAAATAAGGAGATAAGTATGTAAATACTTTAGAGTTATTAGTCCTGCTTTTACAGCTGGGGCAAGCAAGAGTCAGAAAGCAAAGTCCTCTGCCCAGAGTGTCAGAGTTCGTCCCTGGCGAGTGCCTGCTTCTTCTAACTCTTCTACCAGCTTCCTGAAAACAAAAGTTATCTCCCGTCCTTTGTTCTTTCTTTTCCTGCTAAGTCGATTTGAAGGCTCTGCTGAGTTTCTAGAGTAACCTGCATGCCCCTTTGTTGTGGCTTTCTGAGCACGATGACCTCACCGGCCCACAGCTGTGTCTCTGGTGCTAGATTCCAGGCACACTCCAGCCTGCTGCCTCACGGATGTCCTGTTGAAACTCGAACAGCCGGCTGGAGGGAAAGTCAGTGTGGCTGGAATGAGCCTACCCCAAAAACCCCCACCACGCTCTCAGTAACCCAGAAAATGCTCTGAAATAGTTGACATTTACAAAGTCTTGGGCGTTTTGGGAAAAAACATACCTTTTTTTAGCCAGATTTCCAGCCTGAAACCCAGGGGAAATGTCCACAGGCCCAGCACAGTGGTCTAGCGTCTTGAAGCAGTGCTTGGCCTGGTGGAGGCCGTGGCTTGCCCATCCTGCCCTCTCTCCACCTTCTTACTCTACTTCCAGCAAAGAACAAATGCAGGATCCAGCCTGTTCTCCTGTCCCCACCATGTCTCACAGAGTTGCCCTTTGTGCTGATCCAATGCGAAGTACCTGAAAGACATGCTCAAGCTGCTGGACTTGAGCAGCTTGAACGCCATCATCATCAGAGTACCCTCTGTGCCCAGGTATAAGCCATTGTGCTGTTTAAATTGTGCCAAGTCCCTGACAAGGGAGCCGTTGCCATCAGGAGGCTAGGGCCACACGCCCTGGAGCCAGACCCCCCAGGTTCAAATCCACACCTGCTTCTAGACAACTGTGTGATGTCAGGAAGTTCTGTGAAGCTCCTGAGCCTCGGTGTCCCCTTCTTTCAAATGGGGCTGATGATGGGACCTGCCTCACAGGGCAGGAGCTTAGCTGGGCCAGCATTTTACACACGTGTGCTTCACGTTATCATAGGGTCATAACGCCCACTGCTGTTGAGCAGGAGGGAGCTGGGGATCAGAGGGACAGCACTGTCTCCCCAGGGTCAAAAGCTCAGGGGTGACAGGCCAGCACTCCCATCCTCATGGCCCTGGCTGGAGCCCCTTGCAGGGCAGCTGGCCCTGTTCCTCCAGGCTGTTCCACAGCGTCCTCCCAAGTATTCTCTCCAGTGCTCTTAGGCTCTTCCAGCCGTATGGACAGCACAAAGCAGGCAGACTTCTGAGCACCTGCTCTGTTGGAGTCACCATGGAAGGTGCCATCTCTGGCATGGTTCCTTCTTCCAGCAAGTGCACATCAAGTGCCTCCTTAGGCCCTCATGCAGAAGACAGCTCACACTGAGGAGGCAGACATGGAAAAGGATGACTGTGGGGCCAGGGGATAACTGAAGTGGTGGGGGCTCCAACAGGGCAAGTCACCCAGAGGGTTCATGCAGCCAGAGCACGGGGCGTCAGGGGGCACTGGGTCATGGGAGGCTGTGGGGATCTGGAGGGGTGCAAGAGGCATGTGAATTTCATTCTTCGTGCTCTGGATGGCCTCAGGGCCCTGAAGCAGGGAAGTGGCTGGACCTGATGCATGTCTGTCTAAGCTCCTTGCACATTCTGGGTGGGAAGTTGATTGGAGACAGCTGTGCGAGGCCATTGAGGTCCCCCCAGAAGCCAGGGCAGCTGGGTGAGGGAGGGTGTGGGAGATGCCCTTGGCTAGTGCAGTCAGTGGTGGGGGTGGAGACAGCGTGCCTGGTTGTAACAGATCTGCTCCTAAGGAAAGCACTGCCTGTGCACATCATGTAGACCTTGGGACTGGCAAAGCATTTCCCATTTGTGATCTCAGTAACTGCAGAGGGTGGTGAGATGGGAGAGGCTTGAGAGGTGAGGTGACCAGCACAGGTCACACTGCAGGAAGCAGCAGTGTGCTTTGCACTTGGCCCCTGCACTGTCCTGAAGTTGAAATGTGTAAATGAGTTGGGCACTGGGGACATTTGACAGAGCATTCTGTGAGACTCACCAAGCTGCCAACACTGGGCTGAGTATTTCCACAGCCCAGGTTCACAGCAAGCAGGGAAGAAGGTGTGGTTACTCTCCCTACTTACCAGGGGAGGAGGCTGAAGCCCAGAGAGGTGAGGTAACTTGCCCGAAGTCACACAGTGGTAGGTGGTGTTGCTGAAACCCACTGCTAGGCCATCTGACCCTCACAGTCTGCTCAGTCCAGTGTCCAGGGATCCTCCTCAGGGCCCAGGTACCTGACAGAATTCTTGGCCTTGCCCCGGGGGAGCTATAGTTGGAAGGTGGGGACCCTGTGATCCTACCTGCAGCCCCACATGCATGGCTGCTGGGCACACCTGTCAGAGCGCAGTGATCAAGCGGGTCTGGAGATGCCTATGCTTGGCCAGTGGCACTAAGCAGCTGTCTAAGCTTCATGAGCCAAGCAGCATTTGCCCGATAGGTGTGATGTGTCAACATCTTTTTCTCCTGCTTTTCATGGCCCCGGCTGGCTCTCAGATAGAACTCTTTTTAAAAAATCATAATAAGGTGCTGACCTGCAGTGGTACACACTGGTGCAGCCCAGGCACAGGAGCCCCTGCAGTGGAGATTTAAGGTCTGCTGGTCAGGAGCAAATTTGGAATCTTTCTGGAAGGTTCTAGGGCTGGCCAAGAGTGTAGTTAGGCCTTTCAGTGATGTGAGTTTGGGATTTCTTTTATTGTCTTCATGGGTCCACAGAAGTGGGCTTCCAAGGAAAGCAGTGCACTCATCTTTTCCTTCATTCCTTTTTCCGATAACTTTTTTTTTTTTTTGAGACAGAGTCCGGCTCTGTTGCCCAGGCTGGAGTCCAGGGGTGCAATCTCAGCTCACTGTAACCTCTGCCTCCCGGGCTCAAGTGATTCTCCTGCCTCAGCCTTCCAAGTAGCTGGGATTGCTGGAGCCCACCTCCACGCCCAGGTAATTTTTGTATTTTTGATAGAGACAGGGTTTACCATGTTGACCAGGAGGTCTAGAACTCCTGACCACATCTGCCTGCATCGGCCTCCTGGAGTTCTGGGATTACAGATGTGACCCACTGTGCCCATCCTATCCAGTAAACATTTATTGAGCACCTACTGTGTGCCAGGCCCTGTGCTTGGGGTTGGTGACCTGGTGAGCTTGCAGTCTTGTGAGAGTGACAGGCAGCATTCAGGTAATCACACACGTGACTAATGCATTTATAACAGAGAGCCTACCTAGTCTAGTGGGGATGGGGAAGGCTTCTCTGAGCAGGTGAGTGGGCAGATGTCATGCCAGTCCTCAGTTGACCTCAGTAGGGATGGCATTAGGTTTCAGAGACTGAAGAAGAGACCTGGAGCCAGCGAATGAGACATAGGGTTCATCAAGGACTTCACATACAGGTACGGTCCAGTGATAGCAGGCTGGACAGGAAAACCACAGCCGCTTATAAAAGCATGCCACTTCTATAGCAGTTTCCCTCAGCACCCTCCCCTAGCAACCTCTACCTGGCAACTTTCATTAACCTGAAACAAAGGGCTTAAGTGAAGCTACTGCTGTCAGCTGCGTCTGCAGTCCAGCAGATCATGGGAGTGTTCTTGGAGCCGACAAGGTAGGGAACAGCATGTGCAGGGGCACTGGTGAGGAAGGGCCAGGGCCCAGCGTGAGGGCAGGGTAGGCTCCCCTGCCTGGCTCCCCATCGATGTGACACCTTCTGCACTTAAAGCTGTTGCAAGCACCTTCCATGCATTCATTAAATCATCGTCAGAATGTCCCTGGGGAAAGGTAGGCATAAGTTCATTTTGCAGTTGAGGTTTTCTGAGGCTCTGAGTGGTTAAGTAACTTACCTGGAGTTGCACAGTCAGTGCACAGCAAAGCCAGTATATTATCGTGGCTTGGCCTGACCCCAGCCTCCTACTCTGTGTTCTCATTTTTTATTCTTATTCCCTGTCTGTGTTGTTACTGATGAGGCTCAGAGGCCTGCCAGAAGGATCAGAACCCCGTAACTATCAAGCCCATTGGAGGATAATTCTAAGCCATTGACCTTAAATCTGCAAACCCAGAATCTCACCTTAAGAGTGCCTCTTAGCCCTGTCCCTCGGCACTTTCTCGGAAAACTACTAAGCTGGTCAACTCCCAAGCTATGTCGTCCACCTTGGAGTGAATCCATCTCTGAAACTTGGTAGGGAACCATGCCCAAATGAGCAAATCATGCTATCCCAGGGGAGCAAGAAGCTGAGTGATCATCCATCCTCCAGTGGCATCCTGGCAGCCTCAGGCTAGAGAACGGCCTTGGTCTCCTGTTGCCAGGAGTAATGAGGCCTGCTCAGCTCAGCATAGCCCTCGAGTGAGCTCCTTTGCTCCTCCAGGCAGACAGACTTGTTCATTCTCCATCCTGGCCAGGCCTAACTCAGTTAAGTCAGAGTGAAGAGAGGGCCATTGGTGATACTCTCTTCTGTAGGAGCAGCAGCTCTAGCATGCTTGGGGGAGGAGGGATTCTGGGTATAGGAGTGTGATGTTTCATGCCCTGGGCCCAGTTTCAGGAGAGGCCAATTCCACAAAGCTTGTCATGCCTTCTGGAAACTCACTTTGTACATGGCTGTGCTAAGAACTCGGAAAAGCGGGGGTTCTCGATGGTTCTGCCCTCACAGAGTTCACGGTGTCCTGGAGTTAACTCACCTTTGTACCAGACCTAGGGCAGGGAAGACTGGATTCCCTGGATCCACGGAACCTCAGGCTGGGTTCCATGTGGTGCATCCTGGCAGGGGGAATGAGTGGGCTGTGAAAACCAACGTGTGCACACGGGTCCTGCAGGCAGCCTGTGGATGGAGGGCAGCAGGAGATGAAACCACATGGGAATGGCCCCTGCTCCCAGTTACCTGTCCTGGACTTGGTTGGAGGGCCCAGGGAACAGCTGATGGACTTCAGCAGAGGGCTAAACTCCCACTCTGCTCCAACCACACAGTAGGAAAACAGCCACTCACGGGGTCGTCCTTAGGGCAGGCTACCCATGGGGCCCGATGATCCACACTTAGCTGGAAAGAGGAGGCAGCCAGTTACCCATCCTTGAGTCACACAGCTGGAGCCACCCGTTAGTCCAGGGCCAAAACCAGCTCATCTGCGGCCTCTCCCACTCCTTCATCCAGTCCCTCCCCAAGCCTGTCAGGTCTACCTGGGAGATGTAGTTACAACAAGGACCTCTTTCCACCACACCTGTCCCCTGGGCAAGGCGTTGGATAACTTATTTAAGCAGCGGAGAGTAAGGTTTTTAGGGCCATATGGTCTCTGTCACAACGAGGCCTTCCCATTGCAGCCAAAGCAGATATGTCACCGAGTGGGTGGGGCTATGCCCCATCAGTCTTCACTGGCAGGACAGCAGGTGGCTGGATTTGGTCTGCAGGGCATTGTCTGCTGATTCCTGACCTTGGCCAAGCCTGGGCCAGTGGCTTTAAAGTCAGCCCCACTGCTTCTCTCCTTGCCCTCTGTGGTCTATTCTTAGCTCCGTAGCTGGAAAGAGCCTTTCAGGGTGTGAGTCAGGTCAAGTGTCTACTTAAATTCTTCATTGGCTCCCATCACTTAGATGGAAGCCAAAGTCTTCATAGTAGCACAAGTTTTCATACAGTTTGGTCCCTCTGCACTTCTGTGACTAACCTCACCTCCCCCCATGGTCCCCCTGGCCTATTCCAAGGCAGCCTAAGGGGCCTCCCCTGAGCCTTGACCTTGCTAGGTATGCTCCTACTGGGGGGCCCTGACCTGGGTGGACTCTATTTGGAGAAGTCGCCCTGGGTACCTATGTGGCTCTGTCCTCACTCCCTTCAGGTCATTCTCCAGACCTCACCATCTCAGAAGGTCTTCCAAGACATCTTATGTAATGGCAACCCTGTCCCCACTCCCAGCACTCCAGGGGTCCCTACCTTGTTCATTCCTACAGAGCTCTCAGCCCATCCTGACATTTTCTGTTCCTTGACTGCCCCTGCTCTGTTCTATCCCATTATCAAACTGTAAGCTCCAGGAAAACAGTCACTATGATTTAATGACTGCTGAATTTCCAAGTCCTGGGCTATAACAGACATATAGGTAGTCCTTGGTAAGTATTGGATGGATGGATGGATGGATGGATGGATGGATATAGAGGGATGAATGAGTGTAGAGGGATGGATGGATGTAGAAGGATAGATAGGTGTAGCGAGATGGATGTAGAGTGAGGGAGAGGGGATGGATGGATGGATGGAGAGGGATTGATAGATAGGTAGAAAGGGATGGGTGGATGGATGCATAGACTGATTGATGTAAAGGGATGGATAGAAGGCTGGATAGATAGATGGATTCACAGATGAGTAAATGGGTAAGTGGCTGGTGGGTGGATAGATTGATAGATGTATAGGGATGGATGGATGGGCAGATGGATATAGAGGGAGGGAGGGAGGGAGGGATGGATGGATGGATGAATGGTGGCGCCAACAAATCATTAATCCCCTCTTCTATGTGCTAAACATTGTTCACTGGGGACTCAGAGGTCAGTCAAGCAAAACAGATCAATCCCTTTTGAGCTCCTGGGCACTGTGGACACCTTAGATAGTCTAGAACTTTCTACCATGTTTGGTGCCCTCAGTGAACTGTCAGATGCTGGGATAATGTGCAGTCAAGGGGTCTGACCTGGACCAGGTGCCTGGGAAGGCTTCTCTGAGGAAAGGATGATGACCTGGGAGGAAGGAGGAGGCAGAGGAGGACCGCCGAGCAGCCTTGTGTCCCAGACAGGGGCTGCCATACCCTGAGGCATTGATGCCTCAGCCCATAGGGTGCCTGATCCCCAAGGAATGAATATGTTGCTGCCCGTGTGACAACTGGCACCACTTTGGCTAGGCACAGAATTCCCCTTTGTCATCAATTTCCGTCCTGGCCAGATAAGGGAGCTGAGACCCCAGTCCTGTATCCCAGGTAGATATACAGCCCAGCACACCCTGCAGCGGTCCTGACTACCGCATCATTGGCACAAAAGGAGGAATTTGACCTGGGATATTTTTCCGTGATAAATTCTTTGCAAACGGAAAGTTGTTGGACTTGGGCCTGATTCGAAGATGAAACGTTTTGAGCCACGTGCAAGAGAATGGCCACCAGAACGTGGAGGGGGAGGTTCTCTGAAATCCAGGTTCCAGGTTGCTCTGCAGGGTTAGGAGTAAAGGGTTTGTAATCTCCTGTGACAAGCTCTACTCAGAACTTCTTAGGTAGGGGATGAAAATGCTCTAAATTGGTTGTGGTGATGGACCCACACCTCTCTGAATATACTTAAAACCTGTGAATTGTGCATTTTAAATGGGTTCATTGTACCATATGTGAATTACGTCTCACTGAAACTGTCGTATTAAAATATACAGCTCTCACCTTGTCAGACTGTCACAAAGCTGTCATCAGACAGCACATAAAGATCAGATTATCTCATTTGTGTCCCATTTTGATCATAAAATAGTCCAATTTATGTAACATTTTCCTTAAGGCAGTCCAAATGTAAGAAAAGAAATTGGAACCCATAGCACATTCCGGAATAATTCGGAAACCTTGATGCCGTCCAGACTCACCTGGCACCCTTTCTCTTCCCTAAAACGTGCCTTTTTTCCATTTCTTTTTGACTTTGAAGAAAAAAACTGTTCTTACTGGTAAAATAGCCTCCTGTTCCCTTTTCTTTCCTGTAAATTATGAGATAAGTTTGCAGTTCATACCTTTCCAGAAATCTCTGTTGATTGTGGTCTGACCTCAGAATCATGATTTCTGGGAAAGAAAGAAAATATTAGAATCACTGCTGTGAGCATTAGAAGTGCGGTGAGAAGTTGTGTTGTGGATTTGAGATGGAAAACAGATGACCAGTACCTGCTTGTTGCTCTGGAACGTACTTCCTGGTGCTGCTAGATGATATGCCAGCAACTACGTTCACCTCACGCCAGTGACTTCAAAAAATGTCAACCCAAATGCCGCACATTATGTCTTGGATGTAATTAGGGCTAGTTATGGCCTTTTTGCATGGTGGAAACCTCCATCTCCTGGTGGAGGAGGTCTGGAGGCACTAGAACTTGACAATACAGGTACTGTTTATTGAGCAATGCCTGCATATCGGACTCTGTGCCAAGCAAGGCTGTGTGTATTCTTCCCACTTAATCCTCACAGTGATATATGAAATGGAGGCCCAGGGCTACAATTTCCATCACACCGCCAGTCAGCATCAGGGCTGTGGTTAGAACCCGTGTCTGTCTGCCCTCAAAAGCCCTCCCTCTTAGCTCATATTGTGTGCCTCTGTTTCCCTGTCTGTACCCTAGCCTTTAGACTCCTAGGCCAGTGCTCCATGCCCTGTATGGCCAGGAAAACGCAGCCATCTCATATGACCAGGAGCTGCTCAAATAATGAGCCTATGGCTGGCACCTTTCCCCTGAGCACAGCAATGTATCAGAACGCTCTCCCTCATGTGACAGGTGATATGCCCTTCAGCTCAGGCCCAGAGGAGCCACAAAAGAGAAGCTCCAGCAGTTCTGTGTAGGAGGCAGGATGTACTTCTGTCCAAAGAAGGGCTCTCATGATTATTTATTAATTGTGAAAGGGAAGAAAAAAATAATAGAGTTTCCTGGAAAGAGATAAAAGTTCAATATGATAAACTCCCAAAAAGCAATCAAAGGCCAAAGAGGGCAGAAAACTAAAGGAGAGGGAGAAAGAGAGATGGTGAATCAAAGTGGCCACCATGTTAGCAGAGGCCAGGGAGGTGCGGGGCCATCAGAGCACAAGTCACCGGTGGTGGCGAGTCAGGCCGGCAGTGGGACTTGACCCCACAGGGTCACTGAGGCCCTGGGGATGAGCTGCCAATGGCAGGAATGGATGGAACCAGTCAGCTGTTTTGCTGTTACTGCAGACCCATTATATTAATTTTTGTGCGTTAATACATAAACGTAGAATATTATAAGTGAAAACTGAGAAGCTACAGGAAGAAGAAAGCACAATCCTACTAACCCAGAAGAAAGCAGTGTTAATATTCTGTTTACTTTCCACTTCTCTCTTCCCTGTTTTTTCTCTTTCTCTGCTTAAAAAAAAAAAAAAATACCCCAAAAATACATGAGTTGAAATACATGAGTTAAAAATCAGGCCAGCCGCAGTGGCTCACACCTGTAATCCCAGCACTTTGGGAGGACAAGGCAGGCAGATTGCTTGAGCTCAAACGTTCAAGACCAGCCTGGGCAACATGGCGAAACCCCATCTCTACTAAAAATATAAATAGCCTGCCATGGTGGCAGCCATCTGTAATCCCAGCTACTCGGGAGGCTGAGGCACGAGAATGGCTTGAACCTGGGAGGCAGAGCTTGCATTGTGCCAAGATCATGCCACTTCACTCCAGCCTGGGCAACAAAGCAAGACTGTGTCTCAAAAAACACCAACGTATTGCAAGTGAGGCTTAGGAGCCCATCAGTTACTACCCTTCCTCAGACACCCTTCAATCATCATTTGCCTTATTTTTTTTCCAGACCCTTCTCTATACAGTTGCATTTCATACATGTGCCCAGAGCTGATGGATAGGACAGAGCCACAACCACTTCTCTGCAATTCTGAAACCCTGACAGCTCTGAAAATCAAAAGACTTTTCCTAACTCACATGATGGCAAAACTAAAACCTGCCTTCAGCTATTTATGGGCAGGTTTATAAGAGTCATCAATGCCAGTTATTGTGAGTTTATGTTTTTGTTTCTGTAAAAATTCATTGTTTGGTTTTAGCTGCTCCAGACCCAGCTGACAGTGTAACATAACATCTATGTTTGCCCTACATGGCCTTTTAACTCCAAAAGATTCTAAATTCCAGAACATACCTGGAGGTTTATATAGAGGTTTAGGATAAGGAATTATGGATCTGTAATTGTCTTAAGGTTTGGGCTTCCTTTTAAAAAAGATGGTAATTCCATA
The DNA here is from genome assembly GCA_028533165.1 of Leontopithecus rosalia. NCBI lineage: Eukaryota > Metazoa > Chordata > Mammalia > Primates > Cebidae > Leontopithecus > Leontopithecus rosalia. The sequence goes on from CM052660.1 coordinate 96,757,855, forward strand.
CCCAGCTACACCTTGCTCTTTTCAGACACCACTGTGAATCAGGAATCTGTGTTAGCAATTACAGATTTCACACATTCCCTTTTCATGGCTGCATAGTATTCCAAAGCTTGGCTACTCGCATTTCTTTGGCTGAGTGATTCAGTCATCCTAGTCTTTTTCTATTCCAGACAGCATTGCAGTGGGCATCTTTGGGCAGCTCTCTGTGTGTACACATGCAGTACAAGAAGCAGAACTGCAGAGTCACAAGGTTTTGTTTTAACAACGTCGCCATCATGTCAGAATGATGTCAGAACCTCTTCCTAAAACTTCATTCTTGATGACTGCATAAGAGTCCGTTGTCTGAGTGTTAGTTTCCTGAGGTGGCCATAACAAAGCCCCACAAACTGGGTGGCATAAACAGCAAAAACTGATCATCCCACAGTTCTGAAGGGCAGAAGGTGTTGGCGGGGCTGGTTTCCTCTGCGGGGTGTGAGGAGGACTCTGGTTCAGGCCTCCCTCCTTGGCCTCTGCTGTTTTGCCGGCAATCTTTGCTGCTACTTAGTCGTAGAAGCGTCACCCCAGTCTTGCCTTCATCTTCACATGATGTTCTACCCATGTGAAAAATCCGCATCCACATTTTCCCTTTTTAGGAGACGCAATCGTACTGGATTAGGACCAAATGACCTCATCTTAACTAATTGCATCTGTAAAATGACCCCATTTCCAAACCAGGTCACGTTCTGAGTCTGAGGTACTAGAGGTTAGGACTGGAACCTAAGAGTTTGAAGGGGACACAGTGAAACCCGAAACAGTCTGAATGTGCCAAATTATACATAGTCCACTTATACTGGCCGCTTATGTTTTTTCTAATGCATTATGAATCAGCCTGTGACGTACATCCTTATTCAGAAATCTTGGTTTACATTTCCAATTACTCCTCTAGAAACCATTGCTTAGAGTCAAAGGGACGGTCCATTTGTCAGGCTCTGGGTGGCACCTTGCCAAGTTGCCTTCCGAAAAGCAGAGCAGGGAGATGCCCATCTAGCCACACCTGGGCCCTTGTCTTCATTCACCTGGGCTCCTGCCCCATGCTCCAAGCTGAAGTGCTCAGCACATAGTGTGTGCCTCTGCCAGCATGCATTCTTTCTACCAAGTCACTTTTTTATTTCTCATTCCTGCCAAAAAGAGAGTCAGTCTATGGGTTAATAGCAAAATAGAAACCATAGCTCAAAATGTCTGTTTGGGGCATGTTCTTTTGCATCCGTGTAGATGAATAGAGATTTCAGAAATACTGGGCCCTCTGGGCCTCAGGCATTAAATCAATCAGTGCAATTTCACTCACAGGGCAGCTTGCCAAGCGAGTGCAGGAGAAAGTAGTGAGTTCTCTGATTTAGTTCAGTCCGTTAAGCCCATAGCAGCCCACACCAGCCCACTACTGCAAAAGGCAATCAAATAATAAGTACTCAGCCACTTACGGGGGCAGGGACTGGCTGCGGAAGGGGTTCTCTGGAGCCATTCAAATGGAGCCAACTTGATGGGTTTTTAGGGTAGTTCTGAGACCTAGAGATGGGTAAGGAACCCAGGAAGCGAGAGCTTAGCTTAGTTAATGGAACTTCAGAGAAAGAGGCAGCAGAGGAATCTCTCAGAGAACCAGGGGGTTTTGTGTGTGTGGTGAGCAAAAAGAACTAGGTGCTTGAGTACTGCCTGCTAGGAACCAGCATTGAACAGCAGATGCCTAACTCAGCACGGCAAGGGCCAGCTTAGCACAGAGACCGGAGAGCAGCAGCGCGGAAGGATAAATTTAGCCTGCGTTTCAGGGGAAAACATCGATCTCAAGTGTAGTGCTGTCCTTTAAAAGAAAGTGGAAGCCTTAGGCCGGTCATTTGGGACAATTTCACTTGAACAGATAAAAGCCCAGGAAAAATGAATGCTCATGACCAGCTCACCCTGCTAGCACACCCACAAGATCTTCCCTGTGGGGATGGCGGCTGATGTCCGCGTGGGCCTGACGGATGGTCCACCCTGCCACCTTTATCTCTTCCCCAGAAATGGTGCTGCCTTGTTTTCTGGAAAGATTTGAGGTTTATATTTCTGAACCCAAATGTTCATCTTCATGAGGAATGACAGGGTTCCAAGCTCTGCATTTGCTTGGCTGCTGGCCCAGGACACTGACATCTGATGGGTCACACCTGTCAGACCAGGGCTAGTACTAGCCCCCTCTCTGTTGTCTAGGAACTGAACAAAAGACATCAATTACTGGTGTCTGTAGATAGGGTTTCTTGTTTGTTTTTAACCAGGTCTCCTCTAGCATTCACCCAGCATCCTGAGCATTGTTTCCAGCTGGTCAAAGCTAAGGGCACCACTGTGGTCCCAAACCACAGAGTACCTGTCCTAATGACTTTCCCACAATCTCGCCCATCAGCTGGTGACAGCATCTTTCCTACAGCCTCCCTCTGACACTGCTCCGTCGTGTGAAAAGGGAAGTCCAATCTGTCAATATTTGGGGCACTAATCATCTGCATTCGGGCGCCAGGGGTCATTGAAAGGCTGAGACGCTTCCAGGAATTCATGGCTCTAAAACCGTGGGGCTGACTGGAAAGGATCTCCAGTGAGGGTATGAACGAAAGAAACCCAAATCTCCACTCCACCCCCACCCCGCAGCCCCTGAGCTTTGTCCACTGTGTCTTGAATTCTTGGGAAGAAATGAAGTCAGTGCACACAGTGATGTGGGTCCACATTAATAATCAGTGGAGAGGAAGGAGAAAGGATGTTCAATATTTAAACATGTCAGAGCGCTGAGTTTGTTTGCCAGTTACCGCCCTCCGCCTTCTTCCTGAATGGGTTCTGTAAAACTGAGCCTTCCTTCCCCAACTCTGCAACTGGCATTCGACACCTGTGACTTACATAGAGAGGGAAATGGTGCCTTTTCTAGGCAGCCCTCTCCCCACAGCTTGCCTCCTTCTCAATTTTTGTTGCCTTTCTTGAAGGAAGAGGATGACAACGTAGAAACTAAGGTTTTTATGACTTCTTAACAACTCCTGGAGCACCTGTGAGGGGTTGACAGCTTTAGGGTCATGTCTGGAGTTGTCTTAATTTCCCCAGATTTGCTTATTTGAAACTGTCTCATATTTTAACATCAGTGTTGTGCTTTGGTTTTTACCTCTGATTAAAAAGGCTAAACAATGAAACATACAGTTGTGTTTAAGAAACATCGCTCTAAGTCTGCACACTAGATACGTTCCTTAAAAGCTGCCTGTGATGCAGAATTCTGTGAATCAATTCCTTCTTTCTTCTTGACACACATTATAGGAAGGGAAAAGCATTCCTTTGGGGAGGAGGGAAAAACATTTGGCCCCAAGACATAATAAAATCATGCGTAAGAATGCAGCAAACTTTAAAGTCTCTTAGTTAAAGGAAATCAATACTTTATGATGAAATATTAATAATACTCAAAAAATAAGTCAAAACTACAAATGCAGAAGAGCCAGGGTGGTTTTTAATGTTGGACACATTAGCTTAGCATTTCTAAGGAGGAACAAAGGGAAAAGAGAGCAAACCTAGCCCATTGGAGAAGCCCTTTCAGTTCCTAGTAAGTCCCCTTTCTGTGCGTTTTCTATCAAGAAGACACACACCTCCCCATAAGTGCTAACGTTGCTTCCAAGCATTTTGTTGAAGCTACCAATGTTGGAAATGAAAGGATGAATGTAGCTGGAGAGAGGAACACACACAGGTGTGTACACACACTCCTGCACACACGTGTACACACACACTCCCGCACACACAGGTGTGTACACACACTCCTGCACACACGTGTACACACACACTCCCGCACACACAGGTGTGTACACATACACACTCCGCACACACAGGTGTGTACACACACTCCCGCACACACAGGTGTGTACACACACTCCGCACACACGTGTACACATACACACTCCGCACACACAGATGTGTACACACACTCCGCACACACAGGTGTGTACACACACTCCCATACACACAGGTGTGTACACATACACACTCCGCACACACAGGTGTGTACACACACACACTCCCCACACACGTGTGTACACACACTCCCGCACACGTATATACACACTCCCGCACACAGGTGTACACACTCCCGCACACACAGGTGTGTACACATACACACTCCCCACACACAGGTGTGTACACACACACTCCCACACACACGTGCTGACGGGGCAAAGAGAAATGGAGAGTTGGGGAAAGCCATTCATTTGTTTGAACACACTGCTGGCTGTTCCCTCTGTCCGCGTCCTCCATGAATTGTTCTGGTAGAGATCTTTAAGAAGGGTGGGCCTAGAGTACATTGACCCATATGAATTGGCTGTTTCTGTAGGTCACATTAGTTGAATATTGGCAGTTCCATATGGTTCAAGCTCATCCAACTCTATCAAAGAAATGTAAACAGAATAGTCACGTGTCTTGAATGCAATGTAACGTGAGGTTTTTAAGAATCTAGATGAGAATAACTTTTTCTCATAAACAATTTTCATATAAATCCCTTAAACTTAGACATTTTAAGTTATTTTAGAAAAGCTCTCTCATGTCTCACTTTATTAACTCCTAAAACCTTCCGTTACAATGGCTAAGGTGAGGAAGATTTTTGTTTTGTTTTGTTTTGTTTTGTTTTGTTTTGTTCTTTTCTCCAAAGAGCTGGGCCATTTCTTTTGCTATGTACCCCTTTGTCTAAAGGGGTATGAAAATCCCAGGCTGGGCGTGGGGGCTTACACCTGTAATCCCAGCACTGTGAGAGGTCGAGGTGGGCAGATCACGTGAGACCAAGAGTTCCAGACCAGCCTCGGCAACATGGTAAAACCCCACCTCTATAAAAAAATAGAAAAATTAGCCTGGTGTGGTGGTGTATACCTATAGTCCCAGCTACTCGGGCGGCTAAGCTGGGAGGATCGCCTGAGCCTGGCAAGGTCAGGAGGCTGCCGTGAGCCGGGATCATGCCACTGCCCTCCAGCCTTAGCAACAGAGTGAGATTCTGTCTCAAAAAAAGAAAAATCCCAGTTATTACATCACTGGGCCCAAGTTCCAGGCACCATAAATTCCAGCTGAGGACTCAAAACAGCAAGTGCTACCTGAACTTTTAAATTGTGTTTAATGCTTTAATCCTCAAGACCCCTGTAAGTTGTGGTGTGCTCACTCTGCTTTTTGCTAGAGAGGACACAGGCTCATGGGGTAAACAGGCCCCCTGCTGTCACATGCCCAGACCCCCGGCCCTATCCTCACCACTGTATCCTGTAGCCAGAGTAAAAATGACAGACCCAGAGCCAAGGAAGTGCTCTTCTCAAGGCTTCTCCCCCGCAGATAACAGAAGGCTCGTGTGCAGCCATCTGACTGGCATTGTCCCACAGGTCTGCCAAGGCAGACGTCGACGGAGCCCTGTCCACTTAACCTCAGCCGTGGCCTTTTGTAGCTTGTTCTGGGCTGATATCCATCATGGCCTTTCTGTGGCTCTGCACACATTCCCTGATTCTATCTGACTCACATAGTTCCAGATAGTATCTTCAGTTCTTGTTGTAGATGATGTGTCATAGGACGTCATCAGCTGTCGGTCTGGCCTAGCCTCAATCTGTTAAAACACACGGTAGAAGAGGCTTTGGTGAGGTGGGCCAGCTTCAGAAATTAACCACCTACCTTGCAAAATCAGAGTCATGGCGAAGGCAAGCAAATGGAATGGGACCACAGGCATCCTGCTCTCTGCCTTGGGTGCGAACTAAGTATGTGTCAACTGCGCATGCCTTTTGCAGAGAATCAAAGCTAATTCCCTTGCCCCTTTGTACACTGCTACCTCCTGGAACACATGGGGCAGGCCGAACCTATCAGTGTAGGATACACACTGCACGGCCTCCCTGCTTCCGGCCCGAAAGGTCAAAACGAAGCTGATGGGGCAAGAGACCTGCTGGGGAAGAATCTAGTGCTCCTGGCTGGGTGCGGTGTGCTCACGCCTGTAATCCCAGCACTTTGGAAGGCCAAGGTAGGTGGACCACCTGAGGTTAGGAGTTTGAAACCAGCTTGGCCAACATGGTGAAACCCATCTCTAGTAAAAATAGAAAAAAATTAGTCAAGCATGGTGGTGCATGCCTGCAGTCCCAACTACTTGGAAGGCTGAGGCAGGAGAATCACTTGAACCCAGGAGGCAGAGGTTGCAGTAGGCCAAGATTGTGCCACTGCACTCCAGCCTGGGTGACAGAGTGAGATTCCATTTCAAAAAAAGAAAAAAACTAATCTGGTACTCCTGGTCCAGCCAGATCCTTTGGGGGGCTGTCCTTTGCAAGCAGAGCTGTAGTGACCCACCCAGCTCCTGGTGCATTCCTGATTTCACTCCCATCAGGGTCAGTGAGCGCCTGTGCCCGGGAGCCTCCTGGGCAATGTCTAACCCACCTTCCTCCCACTGCCGTTTCAGCCCTGCTGACTGCCCCAGTAGAGAGGCGGCCCAGATGGCCACCACTGAGCTTGCTAGTGCCTTGGCTGAGAGACTGTTGTGGAACTCTTTGCTTGCTAATGTACAGATGGTAATACCAGTGGAAGAGGGCAGGGGCTGGGCGAGGCAGGGACCCGGTCCTTGGGAATCCAGCACAGCCCTGGTGACCCTCAGTTCTAGAAATCCAAAGCAAGGTTGTGCCACTGTGAGAGATTCCGAGATCGGGGTCCCTCATGTGCCAGCCAACCCTGTGCAGCCTGGTGCTCATGTGAGATGCACACATTCCTCACATTCGCACAGCCCAGATGCCCCTGCCCCTCCGGGCAGCAAAAGGGACATTAAGACTTGGCGCTCCCCATGGGTGGTAGCCCGCACAGGCATGCCTCCACCCAACAGCAAAAACATTTCTATGAGCACAATTAGGACAGAAATGACACAGAGAGAAAGCGAGATACTGAAAGACCATTTTTTCTTTTCTGCAGGTTTTCAAATATAGTGCTTAAAATCCAACAGGATTTATCCATGGATAAAGAGCTATAGGCTAAAAGATTCTGCAAGTTCCCAGCTATTTTTTATATGTTGGACATGTTATCCCCTGAAAAGCAACCAGAAATAAAAAGTCTGCAAGTGTTATGAAGTGTAGCCCAGTCAGTGATGTGGGGGTTGCCCATGGTGGCGGCTCAGGCCTGGCCCAGGGAGGCCACAGGAACATCCCTTCCCCAGGTGCCTGATGTGTAGACCTGCCCCCTGGGCTGGACAGGAAGAGGCTTCTTCAGCATCAGTGCACAGGAAGAAAATCAGAAATCACCATTTGGGGACAAGTCCCTAATTGCCCCCAAAGCATAGAGCTTTGAGCACTGAAACTGTAAATCACTTGAGACTCATTAAAGAGATACTGACAAGGGAGTCCCTAAGCAAATAGCTGAAGCCTTCCCAAACTTCAGGGTCCTGGCAGTGAGGGAGGGAACTTCGGGAGGCCCCCAAGGGTCCTGCAGGCTCGTGGCATCACTGCCATCTGAACCCTGCCCACGTGTCAGTAGATGTTTTTGTTTTTGTGTAGATTCCTAAGAGAGGAGTCCCAGGCAAGGACCACATGGCCTGTGGTGGATGTGCTGTTGTTGGACTTGATTCTGAACGCTGCTTCCTCAGCCCCCAACATATGCTCTTTGAGCAGTCCTGGGTAGTTTGGGCCCTGTGCCCTGTCTTCCTAAGGTGGCTTTCCTAGGGTAGTCCCCCACTGAGTAGCTCCGAGCCTCTGCCTGCCCTCGGGCATTGCTGTCATCTTGCCAGCGGGGTAGGATCAAGAGCCGATTCTTGAGTCGGAAGCACAAACAAGAAGGTTCTATGTCGCTTGTGGATATTTCTAGTAAGCCGCAGTCTGTCCAGAGCCACCAGCTGCTGAAGTCCCAGACTTAGTGACCTCCCAGCCCCCCCATCTCTCACCCTAGGGATCTGGCAGGCTGCACTGGGAGGTGAAAGAGCAGATCCAAGGAAGGAGCCGGCTCGGGGAGAAATAAGGCCACGCACACTTGCTGTCTTCAGTTTGTGTGTGAGGTCACAGGGCCGATTGATTTTTTTTTTACTGTTTCCCAGCATCATGATGGGTGGTGAGAAAATATGAACACTGCATCGTCAGACCTGAGCCGCAACCTCGGAATGAATTTGCTAATGAAAGGCGAGCTCAGGGCACCCATGCCCCATGGTCCTCATTCACGGCAGAGACTGGAAAATGCATGGGTTGCTTCTCCTGAATCAGTCCCCAGTGGGTTTTATATTATGCTTTGCAATCTGCAACAACCGTAAATAAGTGTAGGTTTTTGTTAGGACAGGCAGCTCTCCTCTCCACATCTTAGAGCTGTATCCTAAAAGAGGTCTATTGAAAACTGGGCTTCTTTGATGCACTTCTGAGACTTACATGTCTTAGTCACATACCTCAGACTCAAAAGCCACCCATCTCCAGAGTTTGGCCAAGGTGGCTCTAAGGTGGCTCCTAAGGTTTTAACCTTGGGGTTAAAAACAGAGACTGGAGGCCAGGTGCGGTGGCTCTCACCTGTAATCCCAGCACTTTGGGAGGCTGAGGCAGGTGGATATCACCTGAGATCAGGAGTTCGAGACCAACCTGGCTAACATGGTGAGATCCCGTCTCTCTACTAAAAATAGAAAAATTAGCTGGGCATGGTTGCGCATGCCTGAAGTTCCAGCTACTCAGGAGGCTGAGGCAGGAGAATCACTTGAACCCGGGAGGTGGAGGTTACCGTGAGTCAAGATCACACCATTGCACTCCAGCATGGGCAACAGAGCAAGACTCCACCTCAAAAAATAAATAATAAAAGAGGCTGGAGACCCCTCTGGTTGCATACAAACAGCTTACACGTACAGATGGCTTGGTTTGGGGTTACCCACTTCTTAATTTTCAAAAAAGAGTATGAATGAAGCTATGCATTCCAAATCAGGAAGTGTACGTCAAAATCCAGATATCCAGCCTCTCTTGAAGAACTGGAGACTGTGGCCATGCTGAGGTCCGTGTTCTCACGCAGCAGTCAGGAAACGCTGGGATCTGTGCCTTCTGGTTTTCCCCAGTCTCCACCAGTCCTGGGCATCTCTCTGGCACAGAAGCTGAATGTCCCATGAACTGCATGTATTAGCATGCCTGCGTTGTTGTTTTAATGGTTTAAACAACAATGATAATGTTTCTCAGCGTGCATGTGTCTATTAAATAAGGGGAAACAGATGACAGACGGAGAGGACCACTGGCGTTTTACCTCTGGCCCCTCCTCATTACATTACCCAGCTGGCTAGCCTTGCCCCATCTGTGATTTTCAAAAGTAGGATGCACAGAAATGTCTAGAAAGGGGAGAGGAAGCTCCTCCTTGGTAGGCTCCGTGCCAGCCCCAGGCAATTCCGTTTTCATCTCATGTATAAATTGGAGTTTCACTATTTAGAAAAAGTGTTTGAAAAGGGCTGTCGGCCAGGCGCGGTGGCTCACGCCTATAATCCCAGCACTCTGGGAGGCCGAGGCGGGTGGATCACGAGGTCAAGAGATCGAGACCATCATGGTCAACATGGTGAAACCCCGTCTCTACTAAAAATACAAAAAATTAGCTGGGCATGGTGATGCCTGTAATCCCAGCTACTTCGGAAGCTGAGGCAGGAGAATTGCATGAACCCAGGAGGCGGAGGTTACGGTGAGCCAAGATCGCACCATTGCACTCCAGCCTGGGTAACAAGAAGGAAAATCTGTCTCAAAAAAAAAAAGAAAAGGGCTGTCATAGGGCATTATCTTTGCAGAATGAGGTTCCATCTGCATTCAGGAAGCTGTATCTTCCATGAAGCTACTTTCAAAGACATGCCCCAGGAGGGTTCATGGGACAGAAACCTGGCAGGTGAATTGCTGTGTGGTGTAGGTCACCTAGTACAGTTTTCCCTTGTAGTCTTGGCTCCTAGGAAGCTCAGAGTTGAATGGTAACATTAACTTCCCATAGCTTGAAGGCTTTCTGATATAACTTTTCGCCTTTTATTTTTGGGCTCTTATCATTTACTTTTTGTTTTTTTAGCTTGCGGTATTTACTATCTATGGCTTTTAGGTTTAGGTTTTAAAATGTAACATAAGCCATCTCAAACCCTTCTTGGAAACAGGCAGTATATAAGTGCATCTGTAGGGGATGAGGCAGCAGGGTGAGGTTAATGCTTTTGAGTAGAGTGGAGAATCCCCATATTGAATTCAAAGCCATCTGGGTTCCTTCCCTTTCAGCTCCCTAAAAGGTCCCTGTGGAATCCCCTATAAGCTCAGGTAGTTTTCACATCTTCCAAGGGTAGATTTGTTTTTTAAGCCTGAAATAGTTGCACTTTTAGTCACATGGCCAATATCCTCAGAGTAATCATCATGTGCAAAGCAGCACCAACTCCAGGCAGGCCACAGAGGCCGAAGGGCCTCCCTGCTCCCTTGGAGATTCAGAAAACCTTTGGTGCAAGCCCACTAGTTTTTGCGCCTGCACACATCCAAGCCCTTCCCACCCTTTAGTCTCTCTTGGGCCTCACTCTTTCTGGGTCTTTTTTTATATTTTTATTTTTTGAGACAGAGTTTCACTCTGTCGCTAGGCTAGAGTGCCATGGTATGATCTTGGCTCACTGCAACCTCCACCTTCTGGGTTCAAGCAATTCTGCCGCAGCCTCCCGAGTAGCTGGGATTACAGGCGCACACATCCACGCCCAGCTGAGTTTTTGTATTTTAGTAGAGACCAGGTTTCACCATGTTGGCCAGAATGGTCCGGATCTCCTAACCTCATGATCTGCCCACCTTGGCCTCCCAAAGTGCTGGGATTATAGGCATGAGCCACGGTGCCCAGCCTCTTTCTGGGTCTTAACCATTGTGTTTAATCTCTGTGGCTTGGTGTGAACCCAGACAAAAACTCTGCCCCATCTTTGCTACTACCGAGAAAGTCCGCTTGCAACACATGGGAAAGAGTTGACCAAGTGTTTCCTAAAGATTTGAGGGATCATGAGGCGGGTCACCTCCTACCTCACTTGCCCCTTTCCCTCTTTCTCTTCAGCCCACCACACCCAGATTGGGGCAGGTTTCTATGCACCAGAAACCCTGGGAGCCAGCCAGGCCCTTGTCCCTCGGGGACTTAACTCACATCCTACCTTAACAAAGTTTTTTCCCTAACTATATCAGTTAAGATTAAGTTCAACTACATACTAAAGATAAACTCAAAAGGGAAGTTCATATCCCTATCAAATAAAAGAAGCCTTGCAGTCAAGAGCTAACACAAAGGCATCAGGGACCCAGACTCTTTCCTGTTCAATGCTCTACTGTCCCTAATGTGTGATTCATCCTCATAGCTCAGGGTAGCAGCTGGAGTTCCAGCCATCGCTTCCATTTTCCGGGAAGCAGAATGGAGGAGGATATACCCACTTTTCTTTTAGAGAGCCTTCCAGGAAATCCCACATGCCACATTCATTTCTGTCTCACTGGTCACAACTTAGTCACTTGGCCACGCCTACCTTCTGGGTTCTGTAACTGCAGCTGAAAGGGAGAATGAGTGTTGAAAGACAGCTAACAATATTAAGAACACTGTCCAAAATCCTCTTCTTTTTGCTTTTTTTTTTTAAGCCTTCCCAATAAAGTGAAAAAAACCCTTTTAACCCAGAAAATTCCAGGTGCAAGCTGTTAATGTAATGATAATCATCACACTAAATAGCTAAACATCTTAAAGGTCCAATTTCTTATGCCTTACTAGGGTAGGCTGACTCCTACACGACTGTCAAAGCCCCAAGGCTGGGCAGAGCTGCTGCAGGAGCACAGGGAGAGAACAGTTAACCCCACCTGATGCAAAGACCCCTACCAGGCTGGTGCTGAGCTGTGCGAGCCATGAAGAATGGGGCAGGGATTTGTAAAGACAGAAAAGAAGCAAGAGAGAGAGCCTAGCAAAGGTCGAAAGCAAGTGGTTCTTGCTAGGAAGTCTGAGGACCGACCTAGGTTGCTGGAGGCAGATCACCGTATTTCCACATCCCCACTCCCCCTACACACACCCAGTGATTCTGGGGTCGTGGGAGAGCCTTGACTCCAAGGGTCTCTGGGGGTTCGAACTTCCCTGTGTCCTGTGGATCTGACCAACAATCTAGGCAGAAAAAGCTGAGATTATCAACTCAGATGCCTGCATGGCCAGACACGTTGCAAGAGCAGGAAACCAGCTCTGCTTATCTCCCTCCTGTTGCTATCCCGGTGGGAACGGGAGCCCGTAAAGCCAGATCTTTTCAGCTTTTAAGAAACCAGAAATCCTTGTCTGTGCATAAAATCTCCCAACGTGTTAATGGTGATACCTCCAGCAAGCACACACATCATGTAAATAAGCAAAGCAAAGCTCGTGTGCAACCCTAGGCCGCTGCTGGCCGGCTCTGAGTCTTGAATCACATGGTAAAGTGATTCTTGTGGGGAAAGCTTAAAGACCTGGAGAAGAGGAGGAGGGAGGTGTGTCCAAGGTTTCAAAGTTAGTTTGGCCAGAGCTTGGGCGCAAACCCGGGATTCTGACTCCAAGCCCAGTGCTCCTTCTATCAGTGGGTCTAAAAATAAAAGACTGACCTTTTTGTGGTATTTTTGGGCTTGACAAATGCCAGAACATTATTCCTTAGTTCATCTTCCCAAAATAACTGGCTACACACAGCCAGGGGGCAACAGGAAGATCCTGGGCTGCCCCCCATGAAACTGGGCTCTCCTGGGATGCAGGGGATGTGTCTCATCTTGGGCATAGGTCCCCCCACTGTTGGAGCGGCCTTCCTGGCCCTGCTCTTGGTAAGTCCAGGAGAGAGAGCCTCAGAGGGCAGAACAGATCTCAGGAGGATGTTAGGATCGGGAGCTTGAGTCTGTCCAGCCCCCAGGCAGCTTGTGTTCCTTCCGTCATCCTCCCTTTTTTTTTTTTTTTTTTTTTTTTTTGTTTAAAACCAAGTTTATAATAGGAGTCTTGGAAAATTCAGACGAGCACAAAAAATAACAACAAAACTCTGCAATACAACTACCTGGTTCTCTCACTGCATCGGCTTCAATCCCTCCAGTCTGCTTTCTCTGCCCTGTACAAGAAAGCATGAATTTTTTTTACAAGAGCAGGATCATATGGGACATGCTTTTTCTAACCTTTTTCATTGACTCCATCTTGAGCGTTTCCCCTGATGCTTAATCTTCTCTTACCAGCATCTTGGTCGGCAGCAGGGAGTTTCATCATCTAGATGGATTAGAATTCGCTTAGCTTTGCCCCGGTTCTTGGACATGTCAGCCGTCTTGTGTTCTCTGCTCTGCGCACCAGTAGGTTGAATGTCCTTGTAGTTTGGTACGTGGATCTCCCCAGTGTCATCGGCAGGTGTGGAATTGGTCAGATGGTGTGAAAGGCCGTGCAGTCACATATATACGTTTTGTAGGATGTCCCATACCCAGGAAGCGCCAAGAGTGTTATCTGGAGAGGATCTCAGGGACGCCTGTTTGCCTGCATCCCTGTCCCACAATCTATGGCTCATCTGTGTGTTTGCACATACCTGACAGCCCGTGTGTGTTTGATTCATGCACCAAAAGCCTCTGGCAACTCCACCAAAGCTAGTTCATCTAGGACTGCCTGGCTGAGATGAAGCAGGAACCAGAGGACAGGGTGTTCCAGCCATGGGTGTTCATCCTAAATTCTCACCAGTGCCCTCCTGATTCTCTGATGTGCTGCCACCTAGATTTGGGGAAAAGCCTTTTGAAACTGCGGGTGGGGGGCCTTGGGCATCCAGCAAAAAAAAAAAAAAAAAAAATCTCACTGTTTTTTTTCTTTTCCTTCCTGGTCTCATTGCCACTGGGAAAGGGAGAGAGAGTGGAAAGGAGGGAGGTGGGATTTTTAGTAGCAGCAGGTGAGGGAGAGATGTGTTCAGTTACCTCTGTTCAGCTAGACCTTGCAAATGGGTAGGATCAGAAGTTGGTGATTTTTTTTTTTCTGTTCAGCTTAGTACATGCAGATTTTACTGCTAATCTGTGTGACTTGATCCCAACCCATTCCCAAAATGAAAGAACTTGAGCATCCTGACTGCAGTGCCAGCTTCTCATCTGCTACCCCACATGTCCCACTGCAGATGACTTTTGATAATAAACCAGGGTGTCTTGTTAGAAAGGGCATGTGACCACCTTGGCAACAGCCGTGTCGTTGATCCATTCCAGCCAGGGTTGTTATGGGGAGCATACAAGGTGTAATCCCAACTCTGTTACGACTCTGGCTGGCCCTCTGTTCTTGGCCCTGATAAATAGGCAGCTCGGGAAAAGCCATCTTGACATTTTGATTTGTTAAGGGGTAATTCATTTTCAAGGCAAGTAAACAGCTTGTAAACTAGGGGGTTCACCGCTCTTAAGTGATTAAGAAGTGAACAGCTATCAAACTGGTTCCATGAGGCTGTGGCTGAGTGTCCCCAAGGAATCTTCCTGCCCAGTGTTTGGATTTGCCGGATGTTTGCCACAGGTCATCCGAGCGGGCCCCCGACACACACACACAATATATCACATCGTACCTCTTCCTGAGAACTCCAGCTACATTCATCCTGCCTTTCTCTCCACAAGCAGATCTCTGCGGTAGGTGCGGGCAGGAAATACCCTTCATGCAAGAGGAGCTGGTGCTCAGGATGGCCACCTCGCTCGGTGACTAACCCTGCCCCCAGTGGGCCCCACACACTCGCCGTTATGGTCAATGCTTGTTACATCATCCCCAAAACCCAACTCGTGGTATAAATAGGGCCCCTGCCTTTTAAGGAACTGATCTTTAGACAATAATGGCTTCACATGAACCTGAGTACAAATATCCCCTCCTTGATGGCCAGGAGAAGAGTCCTGCTAAGCCCTAGGCCAGACAGAGCCGAAGGTCCTACCCATAGGTGAAAGGAAGCAGGCTGAGGGACATCAGGGACATGCCCATGGTCCCACAGCTGGTAAGTGAGCAGAGGAGGGCTAACCCCTGATACCAGAGCCTGGGCTTCATCCCCTGCACCAGATGGGCCCACTGCTTCTGTCCAGAGCCAGGTAACAGGTAACCTGGCCAAAAAAAAAAAAAAAAACCCTTTATTTATTTATTTTGAGAAAGAAAGAGTTTCACTCTGTTCCCCAGGCTGGAGTGCAGTGGCATGATCTTGGCTCACTGCAACCTCTACGTCCCAGGTTCAAATGATTCTCCTGCCTTAACCTCCTGAGTAGCTGGGATTACAGGTGCCCACCACTATACCCAGCTAATTTTTTTTTTTTTTGTATTTTTAGTAGAGATGGAGTTTTATCATGTTGGCCAGGCTGGTCTTGAACTCCTGACCTCGTGAATCATCCACCTCGGCCTCCCAAAGTGCTGGGATTACAGGCATGAGCCACTGAGACTGGCCTTCTAAAAAAACCTTTTAGACTTTGCAGGCCACGTGGTCACTATGGCAACTGCTCAACTCTGCCGCTGATGGAGAAGGCAGCCATAGTCCGAGTAAACAAAGGACTGTGGCTTGTTCCAGTAAAACTTCACTTATCAAACAGGCAGCAGGCTGTAGGAAAACCCTGCTAACATCCTGTTGCCTCTCTGAGTTCCAAGAAAGGTGAGGTCAGGGCCTGAAGGGCCTTCTGGAAGTAGTGTCAGTGGAGAGCTGGACCATGCGAAGTTCAAGCAGGACAGGTGGTATGAATGAGGTCCAGGGCTGGCTGTCGTGAATGCATTTGCTTGAGGAGTGGCAAGGCCTGGGGGAATGACCAAGAGGGTTGAGATTCCCTCTCTCAGCTGGAAGGACTTGCCCACCCCGCCCCCATATCTCCACCTCAATTTGGGGCTGCTTCTGTACTACGAAAACCATCACCATGGGTCCTGCCCAGCTCCTAGGGACTGAAGTCATGGCCTGCAGAAAACCACATGTCCACCAGAAGAGGGGCCCCTAGCCCGGATAAAAGGGATTTTGACTTATCATAAAGAACACATAAGGCCAGGTATGGTAGCTCACACCTGTAATCCCAGAACTTTGGGAGGCCAAGGCAGGAGGATCACTTGAGTCCAGGAGTTCAAAACCAGCCTGGGCAATGTAGTGGGACCCCCATCTCTACAAAAAAAATAAAAATTAGCCGGGCATGGTGGCACAGGTCTGTAGTCCAGCTACTCAGGAGGCTGAGGCGGGAAGATCACTTGAGCCTGGGAGCTCAAGGTTATGGCGAGCTGAGATCACACCATTGCACTCCAGGCTGGGCAAGAATGAAACCCTATCTCAGAAAAACATAAGAACAAACAGGTGTACTGAGCTCTCACCATGTGCCACACCCTGTGCTGGGGCTTGACAAAAGTTACCTCATTTTATCCCCACAACAGTGGGGTCATCTGAGTAGGTAGTGATACCTCCCAGTTGTAGCTGTTAGAGACTCAAGAGAAACACAATAGCTGTCCACGTGTCTGGTGCTTCCGTGCGGGAAGCAGGGTTGCGCCTAGGTCTGAGTGTCTCCAAGATGAGGGGCTTGTCCATCCCCGCTGGGTCAGTTTACCACGGAAAGGTGCGGCAGAGCCCACCTCCAGGTCCCAGAGTTGCTAAGGGCCATTTGAGACCGTCATTACTAGCTCTTCACCAGAGCTTTCGTTGTTCCTGAACCTGGCTTTCCTAGAACCTCAAGGGCAGAGCAGATTCTCTGTCAAGAAAGTCCAGGGCACTCCCCTCCTGCCCGGACGTGACTTCAGGGCGTGAGTCTGGTACCCTTCCTTGGGCACCATCAGCAGGGACCCCGAGCCTCTACCATGAGGGCATGTGGCATCCCTGGGTGAACTTGCCACGGTGACACAGCTGGTGAGCTGCTGAGCCAGCATCAGACACTCAGATTTATGACTCATGGCCCCACTCTCAGCTCTGTGGCTGGTTATACTCTTTTCCTTGAATACCTTCCAAATGTGGCCGGGTCAGACCCACGACCAGTGAGGTCAGCCTGTTCCAGCGAACAGAGCAGGACTTCCAAGGGACTGGGGTTGGGTTGCTCCGCGGGACATTGAGGCCCCCGGGCCTGCTCTTTGCTTCCATTTGGTGACCTGTACCTTGTCTTGCAGGCTTCGCCGTGGCCCAGTGCATAAACCAGCACAGCTCCCCATCCCTGTCCTCGCAGTCACCACCCTCCGCCAGCGGGAGCCCCAGCGGCAGTGGGAGCACCAGCCACTGCGACTCGGGAGGCACCAGCTCGTCCTCCACCCCCTCCACAGCCCAGAGCCCAGCAGGTATTGGCCACTGACTCAGTGGGGGTGGGGGAGGACATTTGGGGAACCCCCTGATCCCTTGCCATTACCAAAACCCCTGACCTCCAGGTCCTCCTGGTCACAGTACTTGAAGGATGCTGCGCTCAGGTGATCTACACCTGAAGCCTCTAGAGGTGCCTCAACGTGATGTTCCCTCCCGGTCTGGGTCAATTCCTAGATGGGAAAGAATTGCTCCTTTTTCAGGCCGGTCCCCACCGAGGCCACGACTGACTGCAAAGCTGATGGGCAGCAGGCGGGCCACAGCTAAACCCACCCCATCATCACCTCCACAGTCTTAGGTCTCCCGAGGTGATTGTTTGCAGTCTGGGAAAAGAATTGTGTTCCTGCTAATTTTTTTTCCTCTATAACATACAAGTTTTGTCCTTAAATATGCGGTCCAGTTGTCTGAGTAGGCATGCACTTTGCCACCCGTTGGAGACTTTGGTAGGATGTAATAAAGTCATATCTTGCCATCCTTCAACTTATTCCACTTCAGACATGGCACAGAGGGAATCCAGGAGTGAATGGGAGCCCCTGGAGTCAGCCTAGAATGGGACATGCCCCTGCTCCTCATTCTCAGCTGCTGTGCGCTCTTCCCTGCATGAGATGTGGGAGAGTACAGACACCAGGCCTCTGGAACAACATGGTCCCACATTGTAGTCAGAGGAGCAGGAGGGGCATCCATGGCCTTAAGCCAGCAAGATGTTTTGTGCCTCAGCAGCCTCCCTCTGCCATGGGTCTAGGGGATTATGCCAGCTGCCTGCACTTCTGACTGGGGACCCTCAGTGTCCTTCACTGTTCCTGCAAGGTTCCTTCCAGAGCCCTCACTCATCGTATTTCAGGGGCACCTGGCCCGACTTTCATTAAGTTGTGGATGATGGATCATGACAGGAGGACGAAGGCCACTGCAGAACCAGGGAGGTTGAGGGCCCTTGGTCCCCATCCTTTCAGTACCAGGAGCCAAGATCTCCCTGGGCGCCCACACCTCTCTCTCAGGCACTTCCACATTTTGCATTTCCAGTTCACGTCTCTGGCTCAGAGCACCTCATCCCGCCTGTGTCCATCCCATACACACAATGTTGCTTCCATTTCCTCTTGACTTTACAAGGCCCAGGCAGGAAGGTCACCCCACAGCCACCTCACTGAGACCCTCTTCCACTCGGCACATGCTCCAGGACATGACCACCCCTTCTGAGCTATTTCTAAGCCCAATTTAAGGTTGCCTACACATCTAAGCAGATGCCACTGCTGTTGCCAGGCTCATAGCTGGGCAATTCCAGCAGAGCCTCTTCCAGGAGCCAAGGTGCGCCTCAGTAGCCCTCTTGATCCCGGTCTCATGCTTGCTCCGGGGCAGGCATGCAAGGTTGTGTGTTCATGTGCCTGTGTGCACAGCCACCTCCTGCCTGTGCGTGCACGCTTCTGCGTCTGCATGGACACCCCAGCACATACACTCACCACTGCACTGGGATGAAAGCTCCTTTTCCTGTGTAGCTGGAGTCACCTTTCTGTCATTTTTAAGGAGGCACAGCCAACAGCTAAGTGAACAAAGAGCCATACACTTCTTTGCCTAAAGTTAAAGCCAGCAAAGACCCACAGCATCAAACATGGGCCTCTGTATATGGATGCCCACCTGAACGTGACCCCCGAGGCTTCAACTCTGCCCTTTTCCAGAGGCTGATGTCTGTGGCGTGTGCTAGTCTTTTCTCGGGGCCTCCCTCAGCCCCTTTGTCCCCACCGCTACCATCCCCTGTGTGGTGCCAGTGCCATGTCTTCTTATCTCAGAAATCCAATGGCTGTTAGCCTGGTTGTCAGGTGGCCAGACAATTCCAGTTGCTAAGTTAGAGTCAGGACCTCCGAGGTGTCTGCTCCCTTTTGGTGTGTCCGCAGCAGGCCTGCGGAGACAAGTGTGTAGATCCCCATTCTTTATGTAGCATGACAGTAAAAGCCTGAGGCCCAGCCTGCCTGTCCAGCTCTGCAGACACTGAGATAACTCACCTCTTGATGAAGGGCCTGGCCCGGCGGGCAGCCTGGGCTTTACTCTTACGGATGCCTCAGGATGCAGCTATTGATCCCTGGCAGGAGAGTGCATCAGAGCCCACAAGCTCCTCCCTGTCTTGAGGCCAGACTTCCAGGCCAGCATGCAGTCTCCTTCCAGTCCACCCAGAGCAAAGCATATGGGCTTTCCATGTTCCCTGCAGGGGTGGATCTAACCAGATGGCTCCAACATCTGCCTGCTATTCCACCAAGCCACACAGGAGAGAAAGCCAAGGACAGGAGAAGGGAGACAGTTCTGTTGGGATGGGAGCCTTCCTGCCAGTTGCCTGATTTGACATCTGCTCAGAGTATGGCTCAGCATTCAAGCTTCTGATGAGGGAAGGTCGCCCTGTGCGGCACACTCACCCAACTTTCCACCCGTGGGGGGCCTGGTGCCCATCCACAAGTGATGACGTCCTTGGAGGGCCAGCCTAGTGGCAGGGTGAGCCAGGGCGTCTCCTCCAAGCCCATTCATCCTAATTGCCCACTGCCTTCAGCCTGGACAGCAGAAGACAGCTACAGCACCCCCAAGGGGCAGCTTGTCCTCAGAGTGGTTTTTGAGGGCACAGTGCTAAGTCAGAAGCATTCCTATCCCTGTCATTATGAAGCCTCCCAGAGTCCAGGAAGCTCCCCCTTGTAGAGAGCAACTGCCAGACCCTCTGAAGTCAGAACTAGCAAATCCCAGTGGCTTTGTGCCATTGATTTGTTTTTCGGGTTTTTTGTTTGTTTTTGAGACAGAGTCTTGCTCTGTTGCCCAGGCTCCCAAGTAGCTAAGATTACAGATGCCGGCCACCATGCCCAGCTAATTTTTGTATCTTTAGTACAGATGGAGTTTCACTATGTTGGCCAGGCTGGTCTCGAACTCCTGATCTCAAGTGATCTGCCCATCTCGGCCTCCCAAAGTGCTGGGATTACAGGCATGACCATCATGCCTGGCCCACCTTTGCCGTTGAAAGCACACTTTGCATGTCCAGGTGCTTGGCTGGGAAATTGCACAAGACATTCCATCTCCCAAGTGATGAGACAAACCGAGTTTTCCATGGCTCTGGCAAATGGTTTTGAACACTCGAATTGTTCAAGGATGTTGTTAAAAGCTGGGAGTGCTCTCTACATTATTTTGACAGTTGTTGTGGCCCAGGCACCCACCAATCAGCGTGGGCTCCTGCTGTAGCCACCACAGGGCCCTCTCTGTGCACCTGCTGTGCAGCGTCCCAGTAGACACTCCTCCTGAAATTGCGCCCACCTGTGCCATGCACCATGCTTGTAAGCACTTCATAGATGTCCCCTTGTAAAATCCTGCCACACTCCACCTTACACTCTACAATAGAAAACACAGGGGCCCAGAAAGGCTTGGCCCAGAGGATGCAGCTAGCTAGCAGAGGAGCCAAGATCCGAAGCCTAGCCTTGGCAACCCTAAAGCCCATGCTCCACCTTCTGAAACAGCTAGCAGAATATGCGATGCAGTTCCCAAGACTGTCTCAGGCACCTCCAAGGTATCCCGGAGACCCGGGCCCCAGTCTGGATCTGGTTGGAGGCAGCCCACAAAGTGCATTCCTCCTTCCAATGGGCACAGCTGCTCTAGGGCCCACTTGAAAAGTCACAGCCCTACTCATGAAGGCCTGGTAACATGTGCAGCCCCAGCCAGCAGAAGGCTGGGTGGTGTGAACCCCTGTGGGAGGAAGGCCAGGTGCTTTCCTCAAATCAGCAGCAAAATGGACCCCAGTGGGCCCACGTGGGTTCATCCTATATGAGGCAGTGAAACCAGCTAATGCTAAATTGGGTTTTCTGCCTCTACCCTGTGTCCAGCTCAGAGAACCTTAGGCTTCCTGCCTAGGTTTGAAAACGCCCCGTTTATCCCAAATGCACATGTTCAGCTTCCCGCAGGGACTTCCGGCTGGCTCCCAGGATTAGGCTTACGCTGTCCTCTTGGTTTTCTGGACTGGAGACCTGATCTAAGAGGTCTTTCCACCTACACGGCCCACACGTGGCTTTCCGTTCTCTTAGTGGCTCACCTCCCTGGATCTTATCTTTCCTGGGTTTGGGCACCCCAGTCCCTGTCCCACTGAAGTATCTTTTTCTAAGCAAGCAGGATGAGGATGATTAGGATAAGTCCCTGTTATTCACAGCATTCAGGATACAGTGTGGCAAAAACTGTGGATCTTCCGGGCAGGTGGGGAGGCTAACGCCCATCAGGTAGCCACCCAGACGGATGTGCAGTTACAAATAGTGACAAAGGAAAGGTGCAGCAGGCCCCGACAGCTGATGCAGAACAGCTGCAGGAGGCCCCCAGAGGTGGCATTGCTGGAGTTGACAACTGGGGAGTGAGGGGTTGGCTAGGCCCTGGTCCACGTGAAAGGTGGTCTTTGGGTCTCACATGAGTCCACCAGGGCCCAAAACCACAATCTCCTGGAGACCAGTGGATTCCTTTTGCCTATCATCCTGGGGTCTGCCTGTACATTCTGTCTTCCCAAATGCAGACAGGCCATGGGCAGGGGGAGAGGGCACCTTTGAATAAGTCCCCACCCAAGCCCATCACGGCCGCAGCCTATGGCCTAGCAGTAGCTTCAAGCCCAGCACAGGCAAGGGCCTCTGAGCCAGAAAGGGAAAGGGGACGGGGACAGTCCTGAGGGGTTGCTGGCTCTCTGGTTCCCTCTGTGTGTAGCACCTGCTTCTGAGCCTCCTTCGCATGCCAGAGGCAGAGCCATGGGTACCTGGAGTGGTTATTTCGGTGCTGGCCTCAGATTGAAGGGAGGGTGGCAAGCACCTGTAATCCCAGCGACTCAGGAGGCTAAGGCAAAATAATTACTTGAACCCACATGGCCAAGGTTGCAGCGAGCCGAGATCGTACCACTGCACTCCAGCCTGGGCAACAGAGTGAGACTGTCTCAAAACAAACAAACAAAACCACATTGAGTGATAAGCTATGGCCTCCTGATTGTCCCCTGGGGTTTCATAGAAAGAAAGATGGTCTGGCTGCCGTCGGCACCCCAGTGCACAAAGCCTCCCCACCTTCCCTCCCATCCGGACTCGCCCTTGTGCCTGGTCCGAATGAGCCCCGTTCACCCCAACACACCTCCCTTTGTGCCAACTGAGAGTCAGATGGCCCAAAACCCACCCGCATGCCACTGAACTTGGTAACCATTGTCTCACTGGAGTTTTAAGGACAGAAACCCCAAGAAAGAAGCATTCCTTTTTCTCCTCAGTTTTCTCTGTGGCATCATCCTTTTTTATTGTGGTAACATATGCATAACAAACTTTACCATTTTCACCATTTTTCAGTGTGTAGTCCAGTGGCATCTAAGGACCTTCACATTGTAGTGCTCTATGGTGTCACTTTCAAGCTGTGCGCTCACCTGTCTTCGTCTCTGAAAGTGTGGTTCCTCCCTTCGCAGTGAGATGCTCCTGATGTTTTTTGTTTCAGCCAATTAGAAGCACTGCTGGACCACCTGGCGCCTGGTCTCAGCTTTCCTGCTGTGGTTCAGTCTTGGTTTTCAAAGGCATGGGTCACCAGGTTGCTGCCCAGAGAGGTGGCTGAGGGAGAGGCTCATGGAGAGCCTCGAGCATCTGAACTTACCCAGGACTGAATGCTGTGCTGTTGGCGTCAGCGTGTGACACCAGGAACCTCCGCACTTGGGGTCAGAAATCTGCTTGATTCATGTAGCTGGTTGGGTGCCAGTTCTCCAGCCACACACCCTGCCCTCCTCACACTGTCCTGGGGTTGCAGGGTTTTTGTATCCTAACTCCTGGGCCACGTCTAAAACTGACAGGTGATTCTGTTCTTCCTTCCCCATGGCTTCCAACCAAGACCAGATGTTGTGGATGAACCCATCTTTCCTTTCCAACAGGACCCCACCTTCTCTGTCCCTACCCTGATTCAGTCACACGAGTGAACAGTTTGGTTCTGAGCAATCCCGACCCTGCCTCATCCTGGGGGTGGCATAGGGGGTGTCTTCTCTGCATGGGGGTCCAGTGCCCCACGCACTGGTGGCCACGACCCTCGCCCCTCATCAGTGCTCAGCGTCCGCTACTGCTCTGTGTCCCCTCTCTCCATGTTGCCTCTGCCATCCATTGTTAAAGGCTTTCTATGATCTGTCGCTGTGTTTTCCCTCTAGTCAGGAGTGGCAGGAAAGGACGCCGGCGAGTGTTCAGCCTGTCGGAGGCCGACAGTCATGGCGGCCACTGGGTTTAGTGCTCCGAACGGCGGCTGCCACGGCACCTCACGCACAGTCAATTCAGGCAGGTCTCCCCTGTGGGCCGCTCGGGCCGTGACGTCCACTCGCCACGCTGTTTTCCACAGTCGGCAGGGTCCACACTGGCAAGGTGGGCCAAGCTGGGTCTGAGCACAGAGCCATTTGCCAAGGCGGTACTTCCTCAGTTTCCCCCAAAGCTGGCTCTCCCTGCTCCCCTTCTGGCCTCACCTCATCTGAAGACCGGATCCCCTGCCCTTGACCTTCATGGCGGTCCTTCTGAGCCAGACATGTGCAGCCTAGAAACGCTGCCCTTCTCTAGGAAGTGTGCACCAGCATCAGGCTCAGCCCGGCCAGAAGCAGATGCTCCCGCCAAGTCCCCCAGGGGTCCCCCCAGTTTAGACCATGGGAGTTGGGCGGCAGTTGGCTGGCGAAGTGAGGATTTATAAAACGCAACCAAGAAGTCTCCATGTTTCTTTTTTCTTTTCCTTTCTCCCCCTGGCCTTGCTCAAAGATAAGTAACCAATTCAGTCTTCTTCCGGCCAAAGGCCAAGAGCCATTTCCCTCATAGATGCATGGCTGGATGTCGCCCCACGGTCTCCCTTTCTGAGTAGCACCCACACAGCAGTGAGGCTTGTCCATGGGCCACCACCCAGCAGCCTGGCTCGCTGTCAGGGCCACCCCTGCTTCCTCCCTGCTTGTTCACTGGGAGCCGTCCGCCTTCTTTTGTGTTGAAAGCTTATTTTCTCTGAGCTTTGCCCTCCACTTGCTCTACAAGTACCGTCCTTTTCTTCCTCACAAAACTCAGCCCCACCTTTCCCAGCCCTTTGCTGGAAATCACCATTTGCTTGACCAGGATGTGTTGAGGCCCCGCCCCAGACCTGCAGATCAGCTTCTCAGGTGCCGGCCAGGCATGTGGGAGACCCGCTGCCTTGGCATTCTCACAGGCCACAGCCCTGGGAAGTCTGTCCACTGCTCATGGAAATGTGGCCTTCCTGAACGTCCCATTGCCCCTCGGCTCTATCTCCTCAGCCCATGGCCAGGAAGTCAGACTTTTCTCCAAATCCCTCATTTCCTGGGCCTGGCCTCAACTTATGGCCCTGTAGTCCAAAAACACCAGTTGGCGCAAAGCAAGGCTTCACCAGTAACTTTTGCAGCTCAGCACTTGACCAGAAAAAAACGTGTCCTCGCTTGGGAATTTTCCCCTCAGCGAAAACCTGGCCGAGTTCTCCTTTTTCACCTCCCTTGGTTGGATACTTTTGTAGATCAAGTTCAGGAAGCACTTCTTAGTTAAACAACAACAAGGCCATGTCATAGGCGATAGGTAAGAAGAGGTTGTTTTTTTCCTATTAAAAAGAGGTTACTTTCAGGGGAAAAACCAACCCCTTTAATATAAATTGTCGGTCCTTTTCCTGAAGAAGAAGTCAGGTCTGCGCACATGCTATTGTTAGTTGGTTTGCTCTTTTGATATATTTGCCTGCAACGTTTCCACATCCCTGATTATTCTAATCACCAAATACCCCATTAAGGAGCAGGGAAAGAAGTTTGCCAACTTTTTTGAATATCTGCATGCAGATGCAGACTTGAGCAAAGAGAGAAAACACTTAGATGGAAATGCTAAGAAAACATGAGGGAAACACTCGGCTACTCCGTCTCCAGATGGTAGGACAGTGCTGTTTGGGGAATTAGTCATTTCTAAACTGCCTCCTCAGCAGCGAAACTTAGTGTGGATCCACATGTGTGAGAGTTCGTCACAGATCTGCTCGTGCCCATTTGAAGCAAGGGCAGAGGCCACCGGAGCAGGTAAGCCCTGCTCAGAGAACCACAGGTTCTAAGAAACAGCAGGCAGATGGTGCTAGGTCAGGGCACACACCTCAGCTGAAACCAGCCCAGCACTGCAAGGCATCCTTACTGAGTGGAGCAAATTCGTTGAAATTCAAAGAAACCAGAATTTGCACGTAGTTTACTCAGCATTTCTGGGCTTAGATCACACCTCCAATCACTTTTTCCACCAGTGCTTACTGATGCCCATTGCCACCCTCCCAGAGTGAGGGCAGACCCAAAGCCTCATGCAGTGTTTCCTCTGAATCTTCTCTCTCTCTTTTTTAAAAAGGTCTTAGAAAGAAATTAACTGAGCTGGGCAAGGTGGCTCACACCTGTACACAACCCAGCACTTTGAGAGGCCAAGGCAGAAGGATTGCTTACGCCCAGAAGTTCCATATCAGCCTGGGCAACATAAAAATTTAAAAATTAGCCAGGTGTGGTGGCACAGGCCTGTAGTCCCAGCTACTCAGGAGGCTGAGGCAAGAGGATCACTTGAGTCCAGAAGGTTGAGGCTGCAATGAGCTATGATCATGCCGATACACTCCAGCCTGGGTGACAGAGTGAGACCCTGTCTGAAAAAAACAAAAGAAATGAGATGAATTGGGACCTTTTAGAGTTCATCTTGCCCGGAGTCTTGTGGGAAGAAATGCTGGTGTGGCTTTCAGATCCAGTCTGTCTCTTGTGCTGTCGCTCCATGATGGGGGCTCTCTTCCTGCCTCTCTTTGCTTTGTACGTGCTGCCTGCTTTTATTTTGTTCATTTTCCCATTCTTTTGCTTTATGTTCCATTTGCTGTTCTGTTTTATTTTGGCCTGACTTAAAAGAGAAAATTAAAAACTAAACTGAAATCACATTGAACAAAAAAAATGTCTACCATCCTTCCCAAGCCCCAGGGTGCTGCCAGTCTCTGCTCAATAGAGCGTGGGCAGCACTTCTTGCCATGGCCGGTGACCCCCAGCTCTGTGCAAATGAGAATTTGCTCTCCAAGCGGGATGCCCACTGTCTTCCTCTGAGTGTTTTTAAACGCCCACCGTCTGAAGTGCTGGAAGATGTTTTCTACAGTAAATTCCAGCTGTATCTGGTGTTTCTGTCCAGGCAGACTCATCACTGGAAGACAAATGGGCCAGCATGTGTCTGCAGGATTTTGAAAAGCACCAAGGGCCGGGCACGGTGGCTCACTCCTGTAATCCCAGCACTTTGGGAGGCCAAGGTGGGCGGCTCACTTGAGGTCAGGAGTTTGAGACCACCCTGGCCAATATTGCAAATCCCCGTCTCTACTAAAAATACAAAAATTAGCCGGGTATGGTGGCATGCGCCTATAATCCCAGCTATTCAGAGGCTGAGGCATGAGAATCACTTGACCCCGGGGGCTGAGGCATGAGAATCACTTGACCCTGGGAGGTGGAGGTTGCAGTGAGCCAAGATCATGCCACTGCACTCCAGCCTGGGTAACAGAGTGAGACTCTTCCTCAAAAAAAAAAAAAAAAAGAGAGAGAAAAAAAAATTGCTGCTGCAAGAATAACTACATTGGGCGGAGCCTCGCCTGCCTTCGTCCTGGTGTGGTTTCTCAGTGGCCCCCGTCAGGAAGTTTGGGACAGTAATGGCCTGAGTAACCACAGCAGCCCCTTTTTGGGTTCTGGCTCAGCCCTTTGAGGAGAGGACAGGTCAAGGTTTTGTTTTGGTTTTGCAAACTGAAAAGTTCTACAGAATTTCCTTTTTTTTTTTTTTTTTTTTTTTTTTTTTTTTTTTAATATTGCAGTGGGTTCTCTCTTGGGTAAATGTCATCGAATGTATGCTCTGGAAATGGCCTGAGGATACAAGCACACCCAAGCCCATTTACTTGCTAAACGGGTACTTATCATCAGACAGGTCTGAGATTTGCCCACACATAAAGCCTGTCAGCCGTGTCTCTGCACCTGGGAACTGTTCTTTCATCCACTTGCTGATTTTGCACAGGCCCTGAATTTTCCCCTCGTATCACAAGTCAGGGTAACCCTGGGCCCTGTCGCACCCCAGGCCTAGGTCAGACTGGATTTCGCAGGTTCTGTGTCCCCAAAAGGAGTGGGAGGAGCCATGCTGAGCCCTCACGCCAGCCAGCCACCTCCCACCCAGCTCTCCAGGGCCACAGTTCAGGACGGGAGTAGAGGGTGCAGCATGAGGGATGTCTCAAGAGCTCAGTGTGTTTTTGGTTTTTCTCCCCGATCCAGATGCCCCCACAACTCCAGAACTGCCTCAGCCTCACCTACCTGACCAGTTGGTGATCGCCAGCGAAACAGAAGCAGACTCCAGGCCCAGCAAGAACGTGGCCAGGAGCATAGCCATGGAGACAGCCAGCCTGTCCCCCAGCCTCGTCCCTGCCCAGCAGCCCACCATCTCCCTGCTCTGCGAGGACACAGCCGACACGCTGAGCGTCGAGTCTCTGACCCTCATCCCCCCAGTCGACCCCCACAGCCTCCGCAGCCTCACCGGCATTCCCCCGCTGCCTACACCGGCTGCCACCTGCACGGACCCCCTGGGCGAAGAGGCTGCATGTGCCGAGCCTGCGGGCCCCACTGAGGACTGAGTCAGTGCTGGGGCCTCCCTTTGTGTGTGTGGCCCCGCTGGTAGGGACCCCCCGTGCCGCTGACTGGCGAGACACACTGGAAGCACCCACAGTTCTCTGCAGCCCCCAGCAGCCATCTCAGCCGCGTATCCCTGCACTCCCTTGAATGGGAAGAAGGCCCTTCAATTTCTTTTTCACTTTGTGTCTCTTCACGTGCAGGCTGGGACCCGCGGAGACACCCCGGCAAATGGAGATGACTGCACTGGCCACCTCAGGGAGCTGCCTGGGCTCCGTGTCTCTGAGCCACCAGCCCCTCTTCCTTCCTCCATGTGGCTTCTCTGTCACCAGCTCCAGTGTGCGCAGAAGAACTGGACCAGTTCTTCACTGTAGGTAGAAATTCGTGGAAAAGCAGACTTAGATAAACTTCTCCTTTGGATATTTATTTCCACTTTTGGCAGCAGGTGAACATTTATTTTTAAAACTTCTATTTAAAAAAAAAAGTCCAAAAACATCAACAGTAAGATTTGATGTCCTGTTAAAAGTGTAAGAATACAGTGAAGATTTCATTATCATTTTCACTGGACCTTTCCCGATGTTTCGTTTTAGAGTTCTTAGTGTGGCTTTTTCCATTTATTAAGTGATTCTTATTTCTTTGTTACTCACTAACTCTGCAAGCCTGTGGAATGATAAAGTACCTTCCTAGAAAGTTTAGATTATTTTTTAAACAAAAACAAGGGAGATACACGTATTCTCAGGTACACACAGAGCTGAGAGGGCTGAGAGGTTTTCTGCCGTAGCAGCCGAGAGGCCTCCCATTGTGGAAAGATTTCTCCAGGAAAGGGGAGAATGTAGCCAGCTCCCCACTCAGGATGCTTCCTCATTTCTCTTCACCAAAACCAAACAGAGACAGCTTCCAGCATCTCCTTCAGTGTTGCCGTCTCTAAGAAAGGACTACCTGGGACCTTGAAGACTCCGGACCCTGTGGCAATGATGAAAATCAAAAGAAGCCGCCCTCAGCGTCACCTGCCACTCAACTGCGTGTGCCCATGTGTGCCGAGAGATGGCCCAGAGCCAGTTCCTGCCCCAGCTGCAAGGGTGTTCCCAGAGCTCTGAGTCTGTCACTCTCCCTCTCTGCTATTCCTGCTGGTCTGAAAATTAAAACCCCATGGTTTGCTTCTCAATTCTTGCTGGGTGTACGCAGGCAAGGACCTAGATGCATCAGACACAGCACCCAAGATGTTCCTTTTTACTCAGCCAGCTTGGTAGCCAGACACAGTGCTCACGACCCAGGCCGTGGTTCACCCTCCCCAGATCTACCAAGGCCAGTGGCCCCTCACCTCTCTGATCACTGCTGAGACCTGCCACAGCTTTCCTCCAGACCTGCTGCAGATGTGCCATACGCAGGAATGTTAGATGTCCGCCGGAGCCTGGCCGTAGGGTAGCCTCAGGAGACGCACTGAGATCTTGCCACCTGCCTTTTAGAGGAACACAGTCCCTATCCTCAGCCAAGCCAGCTGTCCTAGCAAGGCCTGCCAAGCTGTCCTAGCAAGGACTGCCTTTCCTAAAGGAAACACAGTCCTGCCGAGGAGGGGGAGTGGCACCCATGGGGACAGGTCTCAGTCATCAGAAGTCCTCCGGGTAGCTGTGTCCACCCAGCTTTCACGGCTGCAGGCACAAGGACCTTTGCTTCAATAGAGAAAAGACATCGCTAAGAAAGGGCCCCTGGGCAGAAGCCTCAAGGAAAGACAAGCCGTGACCACCATGGCCATCTGCAGAGTCCTGGAAAGAGAAGGAAGGCAGACCAGGGTAGGGGAAGACCATCATGGGGAGAAGGACCACAGTATCAGGAGACGGGGCTCCCATGCCCTGCAGGCTGCCTGTCTGTTAACTTGATTTTTGTAAGAGCAAGAGGGGTGGGGAGGATCAGGTTGGCCCTGGCTGGAGCTGGCTAGCCCCTGAGACATGCACTTCTGGTTTTGAAATGACTCCATCTTTGGGGCAGGAGAAACTAGAGAAGGCAAGTGGCTGCCCCACCCCAGGCGTGACCAGAAGGAACAGCCTGCACCTCACTCCACGCCACATGGGTGGGCCACTAGCCTGCCGTCAGCTGGTGACCACTGAGTACGGGAGGAGAGAGGTCTTGACCAGGGCTGGACAGCATGCCCAGGAGGACCAGGAGAGGATAAGACGCTGCTTGGGACAGGGCTTCTACCTTGCGTCCCTGGCCAAGGACAGGGCAGTCCCCCGTGAGGGCTTGCAGGGTCACTCTCGGGGCCTCTTTCAGCTGTAGCTGATGACTTGCCTCTGGGGGAGACCTCCAGGTGTGTGGGGTGGGGACTTCCTGTAACCAGGGCTCCCGGAAGCTTTGCTTATATAGGAGGTCTGGGAGCTCACTGGAGCCCACCAGCCGTTTTGCCCACCTCACGCAGGTCTAAGTGGCAGTGGACACAGCTGTGTCTTCAGGAGCTTCCTGCAAATATAATCACTGGGGCGCTCCCAGACAGGCCAGTCCAGACAGGACATGCTGGATCCCTGACACCTGGCAGCCAGGGGAAGAGCCAGGAGTCTGGGAGGGCCCACAGCAGGGGCCATGGCTTCTGACACTCAGATCATAGCCTCAGATGTCTGAGGTCAGCCCCGACAGACCCAAATTTGGCCCGCCTCCGAGTCCCTGCAGAGAGCACTTAGAGTTAAGGCCCAGGCCCTGGTCCCCCCTTCCCCCATGCACCATCCGGCTGCGTTTGCCAAGTCAGGGAGCAGGGCTGGCTCCAGGAACTCCCAAACCTTGGCTTTGAAAGTTGCTGTGGAGATGTGCTCGTCCCTTTCTGGACATTCGAAGTGCCTGTCCCAGCAGGTCAAATGGGGCCAGCTGAGGCGCTCCCCCAGGCAGGAAGGGCCAGCCTCTGCTGTGGTGTGGAGTTGGGAGGAGGGGCCCCCATGAGCAGCTGCCCTCCCAGCCTGGTTCTTCTCCCAGAGCCTCAGCAGCCTCCCACCACCCAGACACTTGAGTTCACAAGCAACCCAAAGAGCAGGTCAAGAAACGCAGCCCTGCCAGATGCGTGCTAGATTCCTCTAAGGTCTCTGAGATGCCCAGTTTTTTTTAAAAGGCATGAGGTGAACTGATTTTGATCTTGTTCAGACAAGGTAAATAAATCTGAAACATTTAATGTAGTCATCTTGACATTGGGCATACACTGTACGAATTCCTTACATTTCGTTGAGCTCAAAATATGTAAATAATTTTTGTCCCAGTGAGGAGCGATGGTTGGAAAACCTTGATGTCTCTGAGCCTCGGGACAGCTCTAGGGAAGTACCTGCTTTCGCCAGCGTGACTCATGTTTCGTGGGTACTGAACACAAGGGTGGAAATGAAAACTGGAACTTCCTTGTAAATTCAAACTTGGCAATAAAAGAGAAACAAAGTTACCAAGAATGTAGTGTGCTGCTCCTGGGGGCTGTGGCAGCAGGCGGTGGCCTGACACAGGGAAAGGTTCCCAGCCAGTGACCCCTCATCCAGGCACAGCTGTTTGCCGGGAGTGTGGTGGCTGGAGCCCCTCCCTCTCCTTCCTCCTGGAGCCAGATTCCCTCCCATTCCCGGGTTACTAAGAGGTTGTGGGGGCTTGAGGCTCTTATTAACTGGAGAACTGAGAATAACTGCTCAGGGGCAGTCGGCCCCCTCAGGAGTGTCCCCTCCCCACCCCTGCTGAATGTGGTCCACATTCTGCATCTCTTCCCTGTCGGGTAAGTGGCTGTCCATCCAGGCCTCGGGCTCTGCATCTGTGGAGTGGGACAGCCAAGCTCTCTCTCGCAGGACAAGCATAGCAAGCGGCCACATTGTTGCCAGGCCGGGCCAAGGGAAGCAGGAAGACGCCCCACCGAGGACAGAGGCAGGTGAAGTGCTGGGCTGGGCATGACTCAGAAACACCAACATGCACCTGCGTGAAACCCAGAAATCCCTGGAAACGGGATCACAGGTTCTCAAAGTCGGACAATCTGGCATAAACCGTACCCAGAAATGACCAGGAACTTCTGGGTCTTGAGAGCAAAACCAAGTTGAGTAGGGAAAGAATGAACATGGAACCCCTCCCCCCACCACATCCCAAGGGTTGCGGCTCTGCCAAGAGAAGGAGGAGGAAGCTGCTGCCCTCCCATGCCCCAGTCTCACCTGGCTCAGGCCTCATGGGCACCTGGGCATTTACGTGTCAGAGACCTGAGGGGTGAAAGTTCCTCCGTCCTTGCATTCCCAGCCCATATTCAAACCCAGGGTTGCCTGGGGCTGGATGAGAGGCCAGGGCCAAGTCTCTGGTGTCCCCAGAGCATGTCTATGTGTTCCCTGCACTGCGGTTGCTAGTGACCTGTGTGACCAGCTGCTGTCTGTTTTCCCCAGGCCTCAGGAGGGTCCCCCTCGGTAGCCATGACTCGAGGCCTGGCAGGGTCCAGTGGATATGCCCAACAGGCCCAGAACGTCCTGACTCCAGCTAGAGGGAAGGGCCAGTGAGGGCAGGTGGCAGCATCCTACCTGCACGTGACCTCTAGGGGAAGACCGATTGCCGGCCAGCCAGCTGCTGGAAACCCCCTTTCCCTCCTGTCCTGCTGCTCTGTGCCACTTGATGCCGGTGGGAAAAAACCCTTAACGTCTAAAATGCTGTTCTCCAAAGGAAAGTTGGTTCTGAATCACCCATGGGGCTGGGCACAGAAGGGGCTTCCTGGCAATTCACTCAAGGCTGCCAATGGGCAGTGTGAAGCTCCCCTGCCCTCTACAGGCCCCAGAGCTCCTGGCCCTGCTCTAGCCCTGGGTCTATCCACCCCACTTACAGCCACCTGGGCTTCCAGGCCATGCACCTGCACTGGGGCCTAGCCTGCTCTGCCTACCCCCACGGCCATGATGCTGCCTGGCTCAGTCTAACTTGCAGAGGGCAGCAGGTACCCCCTGAACACATGCCCGCCTGTCACCTCCACTGTTGCTTCCTTTTTTTTTTTTTTTTTTTTTTTTTTGAGACAGTTTCGCTCTGTCTCCAGGCACCAGGTTGTAGTGCAGTGGCGCAATCTTGGCTCACTGCAACCTCCACCTCCTGGGTTCAAGCAATTCTCCTGCCTCAGCCTCCTGAGTAGCTGGGACTACAGCTGATTTTTGTGTTTTAGTAGAGATAGGGTTTCACCGGGTTGGCCAGGATGGTCTCAATCTCTTGACCTAATGATCCGCCTGTCTCAGCCTCCCAAAGTACTGGGATTACAGGCATGAGCCACCACACCCAGACTTTTTTTTGAGACAGTTTCTTGCTATGTTGCTCAGGCTGGAATACAGTGGTATGTTCCCAGCTCACTGCAGCCTCGATCTCCCAGATTCATGCAGTCCTCCCAACTCAGTCTCCTGAGTAGCTGAGCCTACAAGGCTAGTGCCACCACATATGGCCTTGCTTTCTTGACTCTTGGTTTGCCTTTTAAATTTAATTAATTAATTTCTTTCTTTTTTTTTTTTTTGAGGCAGAGTCTTGTTCTCTCGCCCAGGCTGGAGTGTAGTGGTGCAATCTTGGCTCACTGCAACCTCTTGCCTCCTGCGTTCAAGCAATTCTCCTGCCTCAGCCTCCCAAGTAGCTGGGATTACAGGCACCTGGCATCGCACCTGGCTAATTTTTGTATTTTTAGTAGAGACGGGGTTTCACTATCTTGAACAGGCTGTTGTTGAACTCCTGACCTCGTGATCCACCCGCCTCAGCCTCCAAAATTCTGGGATTTCAGACATGAGACACCACACCCGGCCTTAAATCTAACTTATTTAAGACGAAGATTTTTCGCTGGAAACAGAAAACCAGCACCACTGTGGCATTCATTTCCTATGGCCGCCATGACAAATGATCGCAAACTGGGCAGCGTAAAATAATAGATACTTATTCTGCCACAGTTGTGCAGGCCACAGTGTAAAAGCAAGCTGCCAGCAGGGCTGCTCCTCCTGGAGGCTTAGAGGGGGAATCAGCCTCCTGCCTCTCCCGGCCCCGCTGGCTCCGGCACTTGGTGTTCCTCACCCCAGGAGTGAATAAATTACTCCAGTCCTTGCCTCTGTCCCCACAGCACTTTCTTCCCCATGTCTGTGTCAAATCCCCCCCTCTTTTCTCTTGTAAGGACAGCAGTCATTTAGGGCCCACCCTGATCAATGGTGATCGTATCTCAAGAGCCTTCATTTCCTCTGCAGAGACCCTGTTTCCAAATAAGATCACATGCACAGGGACCAGATTTAGGACAGGGACATCTTTTTAGAGGGGTCACCATTCAACCCATTGCCCTAGCCAGAAATTCAAGAGGACATAAAAACATGCAGTAGAAGCAAATCCATATCACTAATTTTTAGCCAGGTCCTAGCACCTGCCACAGGCTCTGGACCCTGACTTGCCCACTCCCTGTTAATAGGGAGGCCTGTTGCCACCTAGCCAAGATTTTCTCAGTGATAGGATCAGAAGAGCTGACAGGCTGGCTGAGGTGGCTCATGCCTATAATTCCAGCATTTTGGGAGGTTGAGGTGGGCAGATCACTTGAGGTCAGGGGTTCGAAACCAGCCTGGCCAACATGGTGAAATCCCATCTCTACTAAAAATGCAAAAGTTAACCAGGCATGTTGGCAGGCACCTGTGGTCCAAGCTACTCAGGAGGCTGAGGCAGGAGAATTGCTGGAACCCAGGAGGCAGAGGTTGCAGTGAGCGGAGATCATGCCATTGCACTCCAGCCTGGGCCACAGAGTGAGACCCTGTCTAAAAAAAAACAACAAAAAAAAAAAGCTGACAGAAGAAAAGAACCACCTCACTTAGGAACTAGGGTATTTAAGTCTGAGTTCTTTGTGCCCCTAGATGTCATCCCAGATCAGAGATGCTGCTGTAACACACACATCACAGGTCACAGTGTGTTGTGAACTGTGGAATTATTTGGTTTTTTTTTTGGAGATAGGTCACACTCTGTCACCCAGGCTAGAGAGCAGTGGTGCAATCATAGTTTACTGCAGCCTCAACCTCCTGGACTCAAACAATCCTCATGCCTCAGCCTTCCCGAGGTAGCTGGGAGCACAGGCACATGCCACCACTCCCAGTTAATTTGTTAATTTTTTTGTAGAGACAAAGTCTCATTTGTACAGGCTGATCTCAAAATCCTAGACTCAAGCAGTCCTCCCACCTCAGCCTCCCAAAGCACTCAGATGACAGGTGTGAGCCACAGCGCCCAGCCTTGCAATTATTTTTTCAGTTCTCCTTCTCCAGTAGACTCACCCACAGGCAATGACTGTGTCTAATTTTTACCTGTCCTCTGGGGGGCTGGGTACAGACTCAGGCCAGTGGGCTCTCTGTACATGTGTGTTGGTTGGATGGATGGATGGATGGATGGATGCAGTGATAGATGGATGGAGTCATTCTGGGATACAGTCCCAGATTTCCTAAAGCCTGAATTCCATTCATTTCTCCATACCCATGGCCCTAACCTTCAACCTCTCCCTACGTGTGCTCTTTCTGATGCCTTTCTGGCCTTACCAGGGCCAGCCAAAGATCTTCAGGAGAATTTTTCCAGGGCCAGGTTGACAAGGGCAGGAGTGTTTGAGGGCTTTCCTCTGCTACCATAGAAAATTCTGTGTCTCCCAACCCTCCACAGGTATCTGAGCTAAGACTAAGCTGCTGCTGGTATCTCAGTGACCAGCAAGACCTCATGCAGCGTGGAGTAGGTGACAGTCTAGGCTTTGGAGCTGCTGCCGAGGTTCAAATCCCTGTACCAACACTCTGCATCCCTGTGGCCTTGAGTACATGGTGAAACCATGTGAGGCTCAGTTTCCTCATCTGTAAAATGGGAACCTTCCTAGCAGTGTTCTTGCTTGTGTAGATGAAGTCGAGGCAAGTAAACCAAGCACTTAGCACCTAGCCTGGTGCATGCAGTTTCAGCCAGGGGGTCTTACCAACAGCCCAGCCAGGAAAACAGAGGGGCTTCAAAAAATACCTGTGGCCCAGGCCCTCTCGGGTACACAGAGCCGGCACCTATGGGGTCCAGCTGAGCCCTGGAATTTTTATTTTATTTTATTTTATTTATTTTATTTTATTTATTTTTTTGAGACAGAGTTTCACTCTTGTTACCCAGGCTGGAGTGCAATGGCGCAATCTCGGCTCACCACAACCTCCGCCTCCTGGGTTCAGGCAGTTCTCCTGCCTCAGCCTCCCAAGTAGCTGGGATTACAGGCAGGCGCCACCATGCCCAGCTAATTTTTTGTATTTTTAGTAGAGATGGGGTTTCACCATGTTGACCATGATGGTCTCAATCTCTTGACCTCGTGATCCACCCGCCTTGGCCTCCCAAAGTGCTGGGATTACAGGCGTGAGCCACCGCGCCCGGCCGAGCCCTGGAATTTTTTAAGGTCCCCAGCTAATCCTCAGGACAGCTGTGATGGTTCAGTTTATGTGTCGGCCTGACTGGGCTAAGGGGTGTCCAGATAGTGGGCATGATATGATTTCCAGGTATGACTGGGATGGTGTTTCTGCAAGACAGTAGAATTTGAGGCAGAGTATAATGGCTCACACCTGTAATCCCAGCACTTTGGGAGGCTGAGGCAAGTGATCACTTGAGGTCAAGAGTTTGAGACCAGCCTAGCCAACATGGTGAAACACTGACTCTGTTGAAAATACAAAAATTAGCTGGGTGTGGTGGTGGGTGCTGTAGTCCCAGCTACTTGGGAGACTGAGGCACAAGAATGGCTTGAACCCGGGATGCAGAGGTCTGCAGTGAGCCAAGACTGGCCACTGCACTCCAGCCTGGGTGACAGAGTGAGACCTTATCCAAAGGAAAAAAAGAGAGAGACAGAGGGTAGCATTTGAATCAGTGGAGTGAGTGAAGAAGCTCGCCCTTACCACTGTGGTTGGCCACCGTGCAATCCTTTGAGGGCTGGAATAAAACAAGGAGGAAGAAGGGGAAATTTGCCTTCTGCTTGATTCGGGACATCCATCTTCTGCCCGTGCACATCAGTGGCCCTGGCTCTCAGGCCTTCCACTGGGACTAGAACGACACAACTGGCTTTCCTGGGCTTCCCAGCTTGCAGACAGCAGACTCTGGGACTCCTTGTCCTCCATAATTGCATGAGCCAATTACCATAATACAGATGGTCCCCAAATTATAAGGCTTCAACTGAAGATTTCTTAACTTTATGACAGGTTTACCAACGCATTAAAGTTGTTTTCAACTCAGGATGGATTTATTGGAATGTAGCCTTATTGTAAATTGAGGGGCATCTGTAAATCTCACTTTTTATTTCACAGGTTCTCACTCTGTCTCCCAGACTGGAGTGCACTGTTGTCAGCAGAGCTCACTGCAGCCTCGACCTCCCAGGCTCAAGCGGTCCTACTGCCTCAGCCTCCCGAGTAGCTGGGACCTCAGGCGTGCTCCACCACACTTGGTAATTTCTTATTTTTTTGTCTCACTGTGTTGCCCAGGCTGATCTTGAACTCTTGGCCTCAAGCGATCGTCCTGCCTCAGGCTCCCAAAGTGCTTGACTTATAAGTGTGAACCACCGTGCCCAGCCCATGAATCTGTATATCTATACCTACCTACCTACCTATCTACCTGTCTGTGTCTCCTGTTGGTTCTGTTTCTCTGAAGAATTCTGACTGATACAGCACCCAAAATAAGCCAGCCTTGCCCACCTCTGCAGCCCACCCTGGCCATGCCTCACCACTTGTCGTGGCATATAAGCCCTCCGCCCTCTCCTGGAAGACCCCTCACCTCATTTCCCTCCCAGGACCTTGGCACCTCCAGCCCCCTCCCCCACCCTGCGCCTGCACCCATCCTCTGTCCTTATCCTCTGTCCACAGAATCAGTGGCTTCCAGGGGCTATTCTGACATCAAGCCCCTGCTTTCCTCCATCACCAGCTGCCACCTATTTCTTTGCTGGCTTTTGTCACACCTCAAAGGATTTTTGTTTCTTTGCCATGAGCAAAATCTCATGGTTTTTGTCTGGGGAGCCCCTGACGGCAGAGGCCTGAAAGGAGGTCACAGTGCCGCTGGTTTATTTGGGCGGTGGCCCTAGGAAGCTGGAGTGGGAGCCGGGAGAGAAGGGCAGGAAGCCAGTAGACAGGGCACAGCTGGGCTCGTCACTGCCAGACACCGCTGGGGGCGCTTGCTGCTCAGCCTCTCTGAAGCCCCTCTGCAGACTTCGTAGGATGAGCCTTGGAACTGGTACTGGGGGGACAGAAGGCTGGGCATTTATCCACCAGCTCTCATGCCCTGTTGGCTGAGGACTGTTCCAGGGCACGGACGTCCTGCTTCCTCCCAGCCGCCCCTCCTGAAACTGAGACAGCTCCTGAGCGAGCTCCTCCTTTGCACAGAGAATTGGAGACTCCACAGGTTTGTGGGCTCAGACACTGGTGGGGGCCTGGGGACCTGGAGTGGATGCAGGGAGGTGCTACCAAGCCCCAAACACAGCAGCCACACCCCTCAAACCAGAGGGGTGGCCCACCAAACAAATGGGTGGGCCCAGTGCACCACACCCCCATGTGTTCTGTTTGGCCATCAAAGGCTTTCTTTCTTTTTTTTTTTTTTTGAGGTGTAGTCTTGCTTTATCGCCCAGGCTGAAATGCAATGGCGTGATCTCGGCTCACTGCAACCTCTGCCTACTGGGTTCAAGTGATTCTCCTACATCAGCCTCCCAAGTAGCTGGGGTCACAGGCATGTGCCACCATACCTGGGTAATTTTTTGTATTTTTAGTAGAGATGGGGTTTCACAATGTTGGTCAGCTGGTCTCAAACTCCAGACCTCCAGTGATCCACCCGCCTCAGCCTCCCAAAGCTCTGGGATTACAGACATGAGCTACCACACCCAGCCTATCAAAGGGCTTTTTATTTATTTATTTTTATTTGATTTATTTTATTTTGAGACGGAGCCTCACACTGTCACCCTGGCTGTAGTGCAGTGGCACCATCTCGGCTCACTGCAACCTCCCCCTCCTGGGTTTCTGAAATTCTCCTGCCTCAGCCTCCCAAATAGGTGGGGTTACAGGTGCACACCACCATACCCCGCTAATTTTTTTATTTTAGTACAGACAGGGTTTCATTATGTTGGCCAGACTGGTCTCAAACTCCCAATCTTGTGATCCACCTGCCTCGGCTTCCCAAGTGCTGGGATTACAGGCATGAGCCACTGTACCTGGCCAAAGGCTTTTAAAAAATATATTGAGCCAAGATTTTAAATGTGGGGGAACTAGTACAAATATCTGGATTCCTGGCTTCTCCTTAAAAATCAGACCTGAGGACCTTGGGCCTCTGTCCACCTGGCTAGAAGTGCTGACCAGTCTTTGGGCAGCTGTGGGCTCCCCACCCTTTCAGCTCCCCCAACACCGGGGCCTGATGGTTGGTGGCTTATATGGTATTTTCTCCTTACTCTGGCCCCTTCACTTCCAGCAGCCCTTCCCAATCCCTGAGTCAGGTACAAGGAGCTCAGTATTTCATTAGCCCAGCCCCTCTGGGGAAACTGAGGCCACCCTCCTGAGCACTCCCTACTGCTACCCACAAGCCCCTTCCCCAAGAAGGCAGCTAAAATATTCAAGTTGCTACCCTATGGGTCGGGACCCAGGGCCTCTGTCTCTCTCATTCCACTTCCACCCATGTGCCTGCCTGGGCTGCACCCTGGGGACACAGATGTGACCTGAACACAGCCACTGCCTCACAAAAGAGAGGATCTAACAACAGACAGGCAGACCGTGACTTCCCAGCTGTGGCATATGCACACAGGACACAGAAACTAGCTTCTCCATTTCCTTAACTGGAAAATAGGTCACTCCCTGGGTTCCCTCTCCCCATTTGCACACCCCAGGGGAGGGTAGGAACCACCCCACTTGTTCATTCAATCTCCATGTTGGTTCTGTGGCTCCACTCTGCAGCTAGCTCCGGGGCCAGGCTGGGCGTGGCATAGACGGAAGATGGTAAAGCAACCGGACAGAATGGCCGGGCACAGTGGCTCACACCTGTAATCCCAGCACTTTGGGGGGCACTGAAGTGTTTTAGGCAAAGAAATGGCATGGCTAGAAAGACAATGTCTGGAGCTGTAAGTGAGGAGTGGTCAGGAGGAGCCCATGGCAGTGGGGACAGGTCACAGCTGAAGTGGGCGAACTGCGACATGTTTAGCAGGTAAAATGGACAGGTTTGGTTGGACTGGTGGCATGGGAGAGGGCGGGTAAAGGACGGCTCTTTGTGTCTGGTCAGGCTGGTGGCTTGACAAGTGTCCAAATGAACCATTCCTGTGCCCGGTGTCTACCCGAGCTGTTGTCACCTCTTCCTTTGCCACGTTTCATTTTTCTCTGTTGTTGTGTTGCTGCCACTGGTTGTCATAAGGACTGCACAGCTCTGGATGGCAATTTGGCAAAGTCTAGAAAAAATTAACATTTCCCATAATCTCACCATTAAAGGCCGACCCTTGTGGACACCCTGGCAGATTTCCTTCCAGTCTTTTTTTCTGTGCGATTTAGCAACTGAAATCATGAAGTGCGTGTCATTTCATGTCGTGCTTTTGACCCAGCGCAACGTGATATGGCTCATCAATTCTCTATGATCCTGGAAACCCCTTTTTTTGGTGTGTTTTTTTTTTTCAGTCAGAGTCTCACGCTGTTGCCCGGGCTGGAGTGCAGTGGCGCCATCTCAGCTCACTGCAACCTCTGCCTCCCGGGTTCAAGCAATTCTCCCGCCTCAGCCTCCTGAGTAGATGGGATTACAGGCGTGCACCACCACACCCAGTTAATTTTTATATTTTTAGTAGAGATGGGGTTTCACCATGTTGCCCAGGTTGGCCTCAAATTCCTGGGCCCAAGCAATCTGCTCACCTCAGCCTCCCAAACTGCCAGTGTTACAGGTGTGAGTCACTGTGCCTGGCCATGGAAACTCCATTTCCAAAGTGTTGTAGCAAGTTCTGCTGCAGGGAATATATCCCTGTGGCTA
This sequence comes from Leontopithecus rosalia, assembly GCA_028533165.1. Classification (NCBI taxonomy): domain Eukaryota; kingdom Metazoa; phylum Chordata; class Mammalia; order Primates; family Cebidae; genus Leontopithecus; species Leontopithecus rosalia. The sequence continues at coordinate 96,798,552 of CM052660.1, forward strand.
GCTGCCCACCACCCTCTCGGTCTGTCCACATTTTATATTACCTCCCCAGAAGAGGTTCTGAGCATGGGAATTACCAGATCCTAGAAAGGTCAACCATCTTAAGACTGTGGCTACAAATTGCCAGATTGCTTTCTAAATATACTGGACTATTGACACTCACCAGCGATATATGCAAATGTCCATCTCACCACAGCCTCCCCACTACCAGGTGTTGTCCATTTAAAATCTTTCCTGATTTATAGCCCAGCTCAGAGTTCACCTCCTCTGAGAAGCCTCCTCGGATTTCCCCTCTCCATCCTGGATATTTCCACAGCCAGTGGCCCGCTCCCTCCACTTGTCCCTAGTCCATCCCAGCTGCAGGTCTGATGTTCCAGGGCTGGAGTGTTCTCTGAGCCAGGTGAGGCCCCCACCCACCCAGCTACCTAGCCCCAATCAGCCCACGTATTTTGGGTCTCTTGTAGATGCTAGGAAGCCTTCTAGCAACCTAGGAGGTCAGTATCATGCTCTTTTATAGAACAGCAACTGAGACCCGACCAGGGAGGCAAAGTGACTGATCCTGGATCACACAGCTATGAGGCAGTGTTGCTGCAGCTAAAATAGCAACACAATCTCCTCCATGCCAGGCTTAGCTAAGCGATTTCTATGTCTAATCTAAGTTTATCCTCCTGATAACCTTGCCACGCTGCTACTATTATTATCCCCATTTTACTGACAATAAACCCTTGAACCAGGCCTGCCTGGCTCAGAAGCAACAGCGCCTGGGACTTGGGCCCTAAAATCCTAAGTCAGTAGTGCCTTGGGCAGGAGTCCACAAGCCTGGTCCAATGCCCTGGGTCTGGCATCCTTTGCCTCTCAGAGTGCAGAGACAGGGCAGCCAAGGACAGAAGGAGCCCCCACCCCACACATGACCAGGGCCAGAGTGGGCCTCGTGCCAGTTCCAGGTGCCAGGGCAAGGCAGCTATCCCACCGCCACCCTTGGCTCGCCCTGCAGATTCTCAGGAACTGCTTGGAGCCTGCCCAGTCTCAGAGTCTTCTCTCGAACCCACTTATCTCCCACACTTTATTGACTTGGGGCTTTTCCTACCAATCTGCCTGAGCAGGAACAGCCCTTTCAAGGCAAGTACTGCCAAAATCTGTTGGCACAGCACACCATCTGCCTGGGCCTTGCTGGCATCTGTCACAAGAAGTGGGAACTAGAAAGCCCCACTCTGGGGCTCCTCCCCAGGAGACTTCAGTGGATTGGGAAGGAAGGCTTGGCTTACCCCAGGACTTGAACATTTCTTCAGCAAAACTTGGCTGGGTGCAGTGGCTCATGCCTGTAATCCCAGCACTTTTGGGAGGCTGAGGTGGGAGGATCACTTGAGCCCGAGAGTTTGAGACTAGCTTGACTAACATGTCAAAACCCCATCTCTACTAAAAATACAAAAATTAGCTGAGCGTGGTGGCGCGCACGTGTAGTCCCAGCTACTTGGGTGGCTAAGGCATGAGAATCATCTGAACCCAGGAGTCGGAGGTTGCAGTGAGCCGAGATTGTGCCACTGCATTCCAGCCTGGGCGATAGAGTGAGACTTTGTCAAAACAAAACATAATAAAACAATACACCTTGACTGAGCACCTACTGTGTACCACACACTGTGCAGATCACTGGGGAGGTAGCAGTGAATGACTCAGACAAGGGACGGGGGGACCTCTCAGCAGTGGAGACAGGCAACAAAGAAAATTAAAAATAGGTAAATTCTATAAAAATACAGCCAAGGAAGCGGGATCAGCAGGCCAGTGAGGGGAAGAAAGGAGCTGCCATTTTAAACTAGAAGGTCTGGGAAGGTTGTTCTGAGAAAAGACTGAGCAGAGATTGAAGGAGGTGAGCGAGGGAGCCTCATGAATGTCTTGGGTGACAGCACCCCAGGCAGAGGGAACGGCCAGTGTAAAGGCCCTGGAGCACCCTGGAGGAGCTGGTGTGGCTGGAGAGGAGCTAGGGAGACTGTGGGTAGAGATGTCAGAGCAATGATGGGGAAGACTGGGGAGGCCACTGAGGGTACCTTAGCCTCTCCTCTGAGAAAAGCGGGGAGCCCTGGAGGACTGAGAGGAGATGACTGTGGCACAACCTAGGTTTTGGTCGTGGTGTGGCAGGACCACTCAGACCTCTGCTTGGAGAATACCCTAGGGCAGGGTGAGGGTGGAGGCCAGAATGTCAGCTAGGAGGTGGCTGCCAAAAATCCAGCCTTTAATCTCACAGAGGAGGGCCTCAAGACATATGTACACACACACACACATACACATACACATGTGTGCAATGCACATGTGTACCCACATATGTACACACATGTATACAGAGACCCTGGGGACAGACGAACATGGTTTTAACTCCTGACTTTACAACCAACTTTCTATGTGACCAAGAGCAAGTGACTTGACATCTCTGAACTTCAGTTTTCCCTCCTGCCAAATGGAAGTTCAGACACCTTCTTCCAAGCATGCATATGTGCAAATTCTGCATACCAGTTTCACTGAAAGGGTCAAGAGTGACTGGCCCCTAGCAGGCACACATACAGTGACCATTTTCTCTTTCACATGCCACAAGATCGGTGAATAAACCAGTTACCCTTGTCTCTGGCTTCAGGGAGTGGCTACTGGGAGGTGCCTTCCAGCCCTGTTAGCCTCTGGGCAGGATTGCCCCGGGCTGGGCAGGGGCCTGCAAAGGCTACCACTGTCCTTAGAGAGCTGCAGTCTCTGGACAGGCAGCCCCATAAGCAGCCCCACTGCAGGGTCCAGCCACCTACCTAGGACACTCCATGCTCAGTGGCTACTCACAGAGCCACCTCTCATGCTTTTCAGCTGTGAGCAGATGATTATGAGAAATGATCTCCAAAAGTAGAGCCTGTGCTCCCCTTCCCTTTGTTATTCCACAAATTTAAATCACCACCATCATTTTGTCTTCTCTGGCATCATCTATCATCTTCATCTTTTTTTTTTTTCAGATGGAGTCTTGTTCTGTCAGCTAGGCTTGGGTACAGTGGCATGATCTTGGCCCACTGCAATGTCCACCTCCCAGCATCAAGCGATTCTCCTGCCTCAGCCTCCCCAGTAGCTGGGATTACAGGCAAGTACCACCCCTCTCGGCTAATTTTTTTGTATTTTTAGTAGAGACGGGTTCACCATGTTGGCCAGGCTGGTCTCGAATAACTCCTGACCTCAGGTGATCTGCCTGCCTCAGCCTCCCAAAGTGCTGGGATTACAGTCGTGAACCATGGTGCCTGCCCATCTTCATCAGCTTCGCTTTTCTCTTCTTCTTTCTCCTTTTCCTCTCTTCCCCTCTTCATCCTCCTCTTCTTGTTTCTCTTCATCATCTTCATCATCAGTCATTATCATCATGACCATCTTTCCTTCCTTATCCTCCTTCTCTCCCTCCTTATCATCTTTTCCTTCTTTGCCTCCCCCTTGTTCTTCCTCCTCCTCCTCCTCCCTTCCTTCTTCCTCTTCTTCCTCCTCTTCTTTTTGGAGATGGAGTCTCACTCTGTCACCAAGGCTGGAGTGCATAGTGGTATGATCTCAGCTCACTGTAACTTCTGCCTCCCAGCCTCAAGGGATTCTCCCACCTCAGCCTCCTAAGTAGCTGGGACCAGAAGTGCAGGCCATCACATCTGGCTAATTTTTGTATTTTTGTATAGACAGGGTCTCACCACAGTACCTAGGCTGGTCTCAAACTCCTGGCCTCAAGCGATCCTCCCACCTTGGCCTCCCAAAGTGCTGGGATTGTAGATGTGAATCACCGCACCCAGCCTTGTTTTATTTTCACTGCGTTTATTTAGTTACCTGTTATGTGTGGCAAGCAGGACTGGTGTTTTGCTTGTAGAGTATTGTGGGATATCCTTTTACGTTTAAATTAGCTTTTAAAAGTGTTGGGTTTTAAATAAATTGTTAAATAATGGTGCTCAATGGCACAAAAAGTGGTACTTTAAAGACTTGAATTGGAAGAAGGGCGGCCTGTACGTTGGACCTGAGCCCCTTGGCCTGGCAGTATGACTGCTGGACTGTTCATTTGCTTTTCAACTATCTTAGCCTCCAAACCCTCATCATTGCCTTGACATTTGCTATTTTGTGCTTCAGAGTGAACTCATGCATCCTTCAAAGCCCTGCTCAAGCATCAGCTCCCCGGGGAAGCAGGTCTTAGCTTCTGTGGGTTCTTGGGAGCTCCTCAGCTCTGCCCCCTGGAGCCCTTTGTTCATGTCTTTTGGGAGTAATCACCCTTGGTGCCTGCCCAGCAGCCACATGCATGTCTCTGTCTGCAGAGCCCCATTCTTTGCACCATGCACCGAGCCTGGGACCAGGGGAGAAATCATCATCATCCTCTTTTCCTTCCGATGATTGGTCTGAGGGGTGAGCATGTCACCTTCTTTTACCCAATGAGATATAAGGAGTAGGGGAATTTTGGGTGGAGAGAGGAGAGCTTCCTGAAAGATAATCCCCCCTGACAAAGTAAAGATCGTGGAAGAGAAAGATTTTTGCCGCCTTCAGGATCTATTCTTTTGAGGATGTGATGTACGGAACTGAGGCAGCCTTGTTAGAACCATAAGGCACAGAAACCACAGCAAAAATAAGGGCTGTCTCGTGCTAAAGCAAGCAGAAGGGGGCAGGTGGAGGCTAGAGGCTCAGAGGGTCAGGAGCCTAGGGGTCAGACTGGGAGAGGATGATGAGTAGGTAGACCCCAGGTCGAGGGAGGGAGAGGACCTGGAGCCTCAAACACAGAGGGCACAACCCGTGGCCCTTCCTTCACCTCACACCATCCCCTGTCTTCTGCCTCACACATCCATTCATGTACTCATTCTTTCTTTTTCTCTTTCTTTCTTTTTTTCTTTTTTGAGGCTGAGTCTTGCTCTGTCGCCCAGACTGGAATACAGTGGCACGATCTTGGCTCACTGCAGGCTCTACCTCCTAAGTTTAAGCAATTCTCTTGCCTCAGCCTCCTGAGTAGCTGGGATTACAAGCATGCACCACCATGCCTGGCTAATTTTTGTATTTTTAGTAGAGATAGAGTTTCACCATGTTGCCCAGGCTGGTCTCGAACTCCTGACCTCAAGTGATCCGCCCACCTCAGCCTCCCAAAGTGTTGGGATTACAGACATGAGCCACCGTGCCTAGCCCACCCATACTTTCAATAAGCATTCATTATACACTTACTGTATGCAAGCCCCTTGGAAGGAGCAAGAGGATTAGCAGTGATCAACAACAACCCAGGCAGATTCATCAGTTTGGCGGTTTTACTTTTATTTTTATTTTGAGACGGGATCCCACTGTCACCCAGGCTGGAGTGCCGGAGCACGACCATGGATCTCTGCAGCCTTGACCTCCTGGGCTCCAGAGATCCTCCTACCTTAACCTCCTGAGTAGCTAGGACTGCAGGCATGCACCACCACCCCTGGCTAATTTTTTTTTAATTTTAAATAGAGAAAAGATCTCACTATATTGCCCAGGCTGGTCTTGGACTCCTCAGCTCAAGCAATCCTCCCACCACCAGCTCCCAAAGTGCTGGGATTATAGGCGTGAGCCACTGCACCAGGCCAGCGTGGTAGTTTTAAAAATATGTCCACAGATTCTTTGACACCTCTGCCTTCAAAAGACAGAGGCTAACTGTCCTTCCTCTGTGTGTAGATGGTGCCCACTTCCAAGGAACAGATGTGGAAGCAATGATGTGTAACATCCAAGATTAGGATATGAAAGGCACTGCAGCCTCCTCTTTGCTCTCTCTCCGGTCACATTCCCTGGGGAAGTCAGCTGTCATGTCATGAGGACACTCAAGCAGCCCTGTGGGAAGAGCCATGTGACAAGGAGCTGATGCCTCCAGCCAACAGCCAGGTGAGTGAGCCATCTCAGAAGCCGAGCCTCCAGCCCCAGCCTGTATCCTTACTGCAGCCTCATGGAAGACCCTGAGCCAGAACCTGCTAGAAAAACCACTCCCTGACTTCCGACCCTCAGAAACAGTGCAAAATTATGAATGTTTATTAATTTTAAGCTGTTCAATTTTGGGGGTAACTTGTTATGTGGCAGTAGATAAACAATACAAGTAAAAGGCACTGCTCTACTAAGTGCCTTATGTATATTAATGTATTGAATTCTCCTAACAACGTGATGTTTTTCCAGATGAAGACAATGAGGCACAGAGAGGCTTGTTAACTTGCCCAAGGTCACACAGCTGGTAAGTGGGATAATCCTGGAGGAACTCTGAGTCCAGAAAGGAGATCAGAGTTGCAGATCATTTTTTCCTTTCTTTTTTTTGAGATGGAGTCTCCCTCTGTCACCCAGGCTGGAGTATAGTGGTGTGATCTCAGCTCACTGCAGCCTCCACCTCCGGGTTCAAGAGATTCTCCTGCCTTAGCCTCCCAAGTAGCTGGGACTACAGATGCCTACCACCATGCCTGGCTAATTTTTGTATTTTTAGTAGAGACAGGGTTTTGTCATGTTGGCCAGGCTGGTCTCAAATTCCTGACCTCAGGTTATCTGCCTGACTGGGCCCTGGGTATGTGGGCTGAGAGAGCCTGCAGAGGATGGGGGGTTGTGCAGTGGAAATCAAAGGAGCCTGTGACCTGCTTCTTGGTGGGCCTGGGGGCAACCCATGGACACACAGACTGAGAGTAGGCCTGAGACTGTGCCCGCCCAGTACCCACAGCCTGTAGAGGCATGCAGAAAAGGCCAGAGTCCCCCTGCACCCAGGTCCTAAGAATCCCAGAACCAGTGAGAGGCCTGGGTGTGTGTGTGTCCTGGTTAGGGCAGCTTAGGTTGTGCTGCAGTGTCAAGCGTCAACTCACAGTGCCTCAGGATAGCCAGGGTGTGGTTCTGGACCCACCACATGCCCCACGTGGAGTGGCAGGGACCCTGCTCCTCATAGTCACTCAGGTTCCCGGGCTGATGGAGGCCCCATGCTCTTACGATGCTGCCACCTCAACATGAGGCTTCAGGGCTTCCTACAGTGGAAGGAGCCTGGAGGGCGCCGCCAGCTTTGAAGTGACACCCAGGAGGACACGAGATGCTTCTGCTCACGTTTCACTCCTCAAAGTAAGGCCCAGGACCCCACTGACCTGCAAGATGGCAGAATATCTTGGGGGTCTAGCAATGTCTCCCACACTCCAGAAGGCCCCCAACCTTAGAACCATGCTGCCCAGAATGAATGCCACAGTGGGATTAACCACAGCTGGACACATTCCCCTAGAGGACACCCAAGGCCAGGCAGAGCCCCAGAGCCACCCAGAGGCTCAGAAGGCGTCTCTCCCATTAGGACACCACCCCTAGGGAAAGGAATGGAGTGGGGAGAAACCCAAAACAGGAGTCCTGATTCAAAAGTATGAACCCAGAAGGAGACTACGTGAAAGCACAAGAGACCTGTAAGTAACAAGAGCAGGGTCCAGCACAGCCCCACGCCAGGGGGCCCTGCGCCACGCATTTCCCACCCATCAGCTCCTTCTGCCCTCCAACCCTAGGAGCAGGCTTTGCTGTTCCCCCACTTCACAGAGTAAGCCAAGACCCAGGCAGGTTAGCATAAGAATACGCAGAGGCGGGCCGGGCGCGGTGGCTCACGCCTGTAATCCCAGCACTTTGGGAGGCCGAGGCGGGTGGATCACGAGGTCAAGAGATCGAGACCATCGTGGTCAACATGGTGAAACCCCGTCTCTACTAAAGATACAAAAAATTAGCTGGGCATGGTAGCGCGTGCCTGTAATCCCAGCTACTCAGGAGGCTGAGGCAGGAGAATTGC
>CM052660.1:96806798-96899204 GCA_028533165.1 Leontopithecus rosalia
GCTCACGCCTGTAATCCCAGCACTTTGGGAGGCCGAGGCGGGTGGATCACGAGGTCAAGAGATCGAGACCATCGTGGTCAACATGGTGAAACCCCGTCTCTACTAAAGATACAAAAAATTAGCTGGGCATGGTAGCGCGTGCCTGTAATCCCAGCTACTCAGGAGGCTGAGGCAGGAGAATTGCCTGAACCGAGGAGGCGGAGGTTGCCGTGAGCCGAGATCGCGCCATTGCACTCCAGCCTGGGTAACAAGAGCGAAACTCCGTCTCAAAAAAAAAAAAAAAAGAATATGCAGAGGCAGGCAGATCCCTTGAGCCCAGGAGTTTGAGACCAGCCTGGGCAAAACCCCATCTCTACAAACAGTGCAAAAATTTGCGAGGCTGGGTGGCATATGCCTATATTCTCAGCTACTGAGCAGGCTGAGGTGGGAGGATTGCTTAAGCCCAGGAGTTAGAGACTGCAGTGAGCTTTGATCACGCTACTGCACTCCAGCCTCGGCAACAGAGCAAGACCGTGTCTTTTTTAAAAAAGGAAGGAAAGGAGGAAGGGAGGAATGGGGAGGGGGAAGAAGGAAAGGGGAGGGGAGCGAAAGGGAGGGAAAGGAAGGGGAGGAGAAAGGGAAAGGAAAAAGGAGAGAAGAGGGACCAAGTGCTTTTCCTACAGGTTCTGTCTCTCCCACTGTGCCCCATGAAGTGGGTGCTATTGTTGGATCCATTGTACAGATGGTGAGACCGAGAGCCAGAGAGAAAGCAAACTGCCCGAGCTCCCAGAGATGCCCAGGACTCAGTCCCTCTGACCTCAGAGCTCAGGCTGCCAATCACTGACCCTCCATCCTCACTGGCAAAACCTGCATGCCCACACAGCCCGGGGACACAGAGGAGCTCCACAACAGAGTCCCGTGTGGGCTTAGGCAGGCTGAGACCAGGTGTGGAGCCCTTTGTCTGGCCCGGGAACAGACTGTGAAATGCAGGACTTTGCCCACTTCTGTGAAGGAAACCTCTGGGTTGCTTATTCCTAGAAGGAAGGGCCACTCCCAGTGTTGACTCGCCAGGCACAGGTGCCAGTGGCTGGGTGGGTCCTGCCACGTGTCTACTTCTGGGGAATGGAGGGAGTGGTCAGGCAGCCTCAGGCAGTGGCTCCTGTGTGTCCCGATCCCCTCGGCTGCAGCAGGCAGCTTGGAGACTGGCACCCAGAGGGGTGGACTGAGCAAGAGGCCTGGGTTCTGAGATCTCCTTCCCCCCAACAACCCTGCATCAGAAGGGCTCCTCTGCCCCTCCTTGACATCACCACCTTCTCCATGCCTCAGTGTCCTCATCCGCACCTCAGACATAGTAATACTTCCTTCCTGGCATTGTGCAAATTAAATGAAGTCATGTGTGCAGCCTCCAGGGCTCCAGGGAGCCACCATTTCATCCTGAGGGCAGTGGGAAACTTTGGTGAGGTTTTTCAGGGAGCTAGCTAATACAGGATAAGTGAAACTGATTTAAAAATATATATTGATAAACCCCCGCTGGATCTGGTGCCTCATGCCTGTAATCCCAGCACTTTGGAAGACCAAGTTGGGAGGATGGCTTGGGACTTGGAGTTCAAGACCAGCCTGGGCAACACAGCGAGACCCCATGTCTATTAAAAAAAAAATTAGCCAGACAAGGTGGCACACACCTGTATTCTCAGCTACTAAGGAGGCTGAAGCAGGAGGACCACTTGAGCCTGGGAGGTTGAGGCTGCAGTGAGCTGTGATTGTCCCATTGCACTCCAGCCTGGACAACAGAGCAAGACCCTGTCTCTAAAAAAAAAAAAAAGTAATTGTACATGTTTTTAGAAAGCTCAAAAGAGGCCAGGCACAGTGGCTCATGCCTGTAATCCCAACACTTTGGGATGCTGAGGCGGGTGGATCACGTGAGGTCAGGAGTTCAAAGCCAGCCTGGCCAACATGGCAAAACCCCGTCTCTACTAAAAATACAAAAAATTAGCCGGGCGCGGTGGTGCACATCTGTCATCCCAGCTACTAGGGAGGCTGAAGCGTGAGAATCCCTCGAGCCTAGGAGGCAGAGGTTGCAGTGAGCTGGGATCGTGCCACTGCACTCCAGCCTAGGTGACAGAGCAAGACTCTGTCTCAAAAATTAAAAAAGTAAAAAGCTAAGAAGAAAACAAGCAAACTCGGGTCAATAATAAAAATGGAACCGAAGGTAGAAGAGTGGGGTGCGGGAGGGTAGAGGAACTCAGATTGGACTTGATACCTGGTTGTGACTTTCATGGGAGCAGAAACAGAAACCCCATATGAAGGCAGGGCCCTGAGGGACTGCCCCCAGCCCCCATGGACGGATAGGCACAGCCCAAGGCTGGATAGCAGGAAGTCTAAAAATTGAAAGTCTAAGCCTGGGCGTGTGGGGTGGGGCAGGGCAGGGGATACTGAGATCTGAGTTGATTCTACTCTGGGCTGCTAGAATCTCATGCCAGGAATTCAGTGTGAACACATGTCCCCAGCTGGTGAAATCCCTGGAGTATTCCCCAAAACACTCAACGCATCCTTGTTGGGAAATGTCTCATCCTGAGGCATGTGGGAGCCCGAGCGTGCACAGGCATACACTGCAAATCTCCCTGCTGAAGATGAGCTCACAATAAAGCTTAGAAACCACCAGAAAAATCCACCATGTGGGAGAACCCACAGACAGGGCAGCAGGTGCAGCAGGTCTGCCTGGGTGGTCTGTGCAGGAGCGACTTACAGATCTGACGTCAGTAGGAAATCGAGGCTCCGCAGCTGCAGGACCCCTCCCCGCCCACACTCTCAAATCCTCAGTCACCGCTGCTTCTCACAAATGCCTCATGGGAGCATGGGTTTTGTTTTGAGGGATGCAGAGAAGAGCTGACATTTCTGCTGGGGTCCTCGAGATTGAGGAACAGAGAGAGCCCATGTGCAGAGGTAGAACTATCAGAGAAGCGGTCCAGTTCTGTGCATTCGGGAGCCTGAGGCTGGAGAGGCTGTGAGGATGTAAGTTCCTGGAAATTCTCTGAGATCTCGTGGGGGGAGGCTTGGCTTTCCACGGAGGATGGAACTCAGGTCTGGGGGCTATTACATAGCCTAAAGAGACACCACACTCTCCCAGGGCCAAGATGAGGAAGCCTGTGCTGGCCCCAGGTGATGAGCTGAGGTCCCTGCCCTCATAGGTCCTAGGGTGAGGCTGGCCTGGGTAACTTTCACTTGGCCACATGGCTGCAGGAACACCGAAGAGGAGGCACAGTTCTAGGGGAGAGTGACTTTTCTAAAGACATCGGCAGGCCTGGATTTGAATCCAGACTCCACAGGGTGTTGCTCTGTTTTCCCGTGCCTCAGTTTTCCTCTCTGTATAATGGGGGTAATAATATAGCTCTTCCTCCTGGGCACTGAGAGGACTGAATGAGAAAACACAGTTGACAGGGCAGCTGGCCCGGAGGACAGGCCAGGAGAATAGTCGTGGAGTTTATTACTAATGAATGAAGGGCAGGACCCATGGATGAGTCATGAATGATCCATCTGATACAATGAGTGGAGAAATGAATCAATGAATGAAATGCTCAGGGCCTGCCTCACAGCACCAGAGAGAGGGAGCTTGGCCCTGGGGAGGGGAGGGAGGACAGGAGAGGTCCAACCTGAGTCAGTTTCCAGCACCTCCAGCTCAGAAAAAGGTCAGAGGTCAGGTGACCGGCACATGGCGCACACCTGTGACGTCCCTCTTAATCACTCCCCTCACATCGTACCAAGGGCCTCAAAGGATTCCCCTGAGTCATCTTCTTGCAGGCCAGCATGCAGCTCCCAGTTCCTCCCCCAGCCAGGCAGATGGTGATTCAGGGCTTTTTGGGGGAAATGAGACTTAAAAGACTCAGCAAGGAGTGTCCAGCCTGGTGAGTCGGGGGCTATGGGCGGGACCTGGGGAGGGTACCCTGGCACCTTCCCCGCCTCAGAGGGAGCCTTGCCCAGGTGGCAGGGCTTGGTAATCCTTCCAGTGAGGGGGTGGGTAGCCCCATCCACCGCAATAAATAATAGGAATGACAATGAAAAGTTTGTTGGGCCAGATGCCATGCCCAGGGTTGCTCATGTGTTTCTTCATTTAGTCCTCAGCTCTCTACCAGAGGCAGCTGTTGGCTGAAACCACAGGAAACTGCTGATTGCCGTCCTGATCTTGACCTGCAAAAATGGCCGATCTCGTGTAGTTCAAACTAATAGTCCCATTAGTCCCATAGTCCCATTTTGCAGAAAATCACAGCTCAGAGAGGCTGAGCAGCCTGGAGAGGAGAGCCGGGGGCACTGCCACCCGAGCCTGGGAGAGCCTTGGGGTGCCAGGCTTGGGGCCAAGGGAGGCTCCTGGTCTGGGAACTGCTGTACAAGGAACACGAGAGCAGAGCTAGGCTGCATGTGCCCCCCAGAGGGAAGGCAATGGGGCAAACAGGGCCAACACTGGGGACTCAGGGCTGCCTCCTGGCGATCCCCAGGCTGGGGGAATTTGGCTCGGGGGATTTTGAGCCCTTGGAGGCTGAGTAGGGGCTTTCTTGCCCTCTGGCTGGGGCCCTGGGGGAGCAGGGGGTTAGGGCTACATCCATCTGTCCATCCATCCAGGAACTCTGTTTCTGGTGGTGGCTGTCACTGAGGCCGTCTGCAGAGCCTCTCTGGGGCATTCATTTAAAATCCAAAGGGGAACCCAGGGAGGGGACAATGTTGGACCCAGAGGAAGGGGGTGGGTGATGCTGGCATTTCGGGCAGACATCAGTATGGCAGTTTCTCCCCAGAGGGTGTCTTTCTAGAATGTCTTTCTAGACTCCTGTGACACCCAGTGAGGTCAACCAGCCCCAGATGGTTCTGGGAATTTGGAGACTGGCCCCGTGCAAGGGACTCAGATGCTTTCTGTGGAAGTGGGCAGGGAGGGGAGGAGGCACCAAGGTCTCGCTGAACTCTCTTGGTCACTCTGAACGTTCATGCCACTTGGCAGGAGCCCTTCACTCTCCAGACAGTGAAATCAGCACCTGGCCCAGATAACAACAAACAGCAGCAAGCCCCCTTACCCCATCCAGCTGGCACCTCCGGTCTGTCTGCAGGGCACTGAGCGTAAGGAAGCACCATACACACAAGATCTCCAGGGAGTCTCATGACTGGGCACCAGCAGGGGCTCCGGTGATCTGATCTTTCAGGAAACCAAGAAAAAACAGAGGTTGAGTAACTTGTCCAGAGTCACACAGCTCTAAGAAGCAGAGTCACCTACTCCAGAGGCCAAGGCAGGAGGATCAGTTGAGCCCAGGAGTTCGAGATCAGCCTGGGCAACATAGTGAGACCCCATCTCTTTAAACACAAAACGGTGAAGTCAGAATCAAAACCAAAGGACTCTGAACCCTCGTACTGTTGGCTGTACACGTCTTGCCCTCCTGAAGAAATGGTTGCTGAGATTGCAGACTTGGTTAAATTCATTACAGTCCATCGGTGCCATGGGGCAGCCCATTCTCCAGCCATTCAAATGGTGATTTGGAGGCCAGGTGAGGTGGCTCACATCTGTAGTTCCAGCACTTTGGGAGGCCAAGGCAGGCAGATTATCTGAGGTCAGGAGTTTGAGACCAGCCTGGCCAACATGGTAAAACCCTTTCTCTACTAAACACACAAAAATTGGCCTGTCATGGTGGCATGTGCCTGTAAGCCCAGCTACTCGGGAGGCTGAGGCAGGAGGATTGATTGAACCCGGGAGGCAGAGGTTGAAGTGAGCTGAGAGCTCACCACCACTGCATCCAGGCTAGGGGACAGAACAAGACTCTATATCAAAATAAAATAAAATGGTGATTTGGAGTATTGCTTCCCTGGGAAGATGCCCAGGGCACGTGTATCTTTAGAGGATAAAGCAAGTTCTAAGAGTTTGGAAACAATAACCCCATTTTTGTTCATTGAAAATTTGCATAGAAAAATGCCCAGAAGATTTACCAATTACAGTGCTGGCGATGATGATGCTGAGGAGGAAGCAGAGGGGCCTACGGAGAAGGATGGGGTTTATGCCACCAGGTCTGTGCCACCACTGTTCTGCCTCATCTGTGATGCCAGGAAAGGGGGCATCCTGATTGCTGGGAGTCTGAAGACCTGGAGTGGGAGAGAAAATGGCTGACTGGAGCTCGGGGCTCTGCGAGGTGGCGTCAGCGGTCTGTGGGGGAGGCAATGGCTGATCCATCAGGGGTGTGGCTTGTCCTTCCCACGCCTGTGGGGAAACATCACCCTGCCTGTGCCTCAGCTGACTGCTCTCCTGGGTTGTGGCCCTTTCACCTTGGTGGCCAAACCTGTCCGTCCTTGCTACTAGCTCAGATATCCCCTCCTCCAGGAAGCCTCCTCAGATGTCCCTGGCCAGGCATGTGCCTTCCTCAGCCTTTCTCTGGATCCCTAGTCTAGCACTGAGTGCTTCCTGCCTCCTCACTGCCTCTGAGGGATTGATTTAACACAGCCACGGGGGCTCATTTCTGTAACCCCCGCCTTTCCCATGGGAGCTACTACAGGGTTGAGCTTTACATCCTCTTGGTGGGCTCATGACCCCTCATCCGCACCTCCCCTCTTAGCGGGTCCCTTTCTTGTGATGTCTCATTGACTCCTCACTGTGGCCCTAAGGGGTGGGTACCACTTTTCATTCCCATTCCACAGATGCAGAAACTGATCTCCCACGAAGCCGAGGAGCTCACCCTGGGTCATACGGCCAGCAAGTGGCACAGTCAAGATCCGAACCCAGGGCCGGCTGTGTTCACACGGTGTCTTGGATGGGGCTAACGCTCCACTACACTGCCTCTTCATAAAACGTTAAAATCTGGCTTCTCTTTCAATCTGCTCCAGAGCAGCTGGAGCACTTCGACTAAGGCAGATGTGAGCTCTGGAATCGCATTCACCAGCACTGCTGTGTCTCCTTCCCTCTTAGTGTCTGCTCCTGTCAACGCTGAGAGGTAGGCACACGTATCCTCATGGAAGATGTGGGAGAATTGAGGCCCAAGAGGTCCGGGGCTCCAGGGGCACCTGGCTCTGATGAGGCTAAACCCAGGGTTGCCCCCTCTTTGCACCCCAAACCTGTCCGTCCTTGCTACTAGCTCAGATATCCCCTCCTCTAGAAAGGGATATCTCCTGGTTTCTGGGCTCAGCTCAGCACGTGGAGCCTTGGGTCACACCCAGCACTCAGTGGACAGCTTCTGAGAAACACTCTTCCTGCTTAAAGCCCAGCTTTCTGGAAGGGAGCTAGGGGAAAGTGGGAGAGGAGGAGGGGGGCCAGGTAGCAGACAGGCACACTCCTTGCAGCAGGAAGTTCGACCCGTCACTTCTGGGAACGAGGATAGCTTGACAGTAACACAGCGCACTTTGACCCTAGTAGAGCACCCAGCTGTCACTGTTGATGGCCCCCTTCCTCCCCGGGGAGTGCAGCTGGGCTGCTTGGAGCCTCCATGTCAGACATCCAGGTGGAGCTGGGGACAGCCTTGGAGCTCTCAGGCCACCAGTCTGGCTCCCACCGGATGGAGCGCCCAGATGGGGCTTCTCTGCCCGCTCTCTATGGGGAGACCAGGCTGGGACATCCAAGCTGAGCCCTGAGCTGGCTTGGCCTGGCCCAGCCCGCACTGATGAGGCAACATGAGTCCTGTTTCCTGTTTCTGTGGCTATGCAAATGGGGGGAAATCAGGGCCTCTCCTGGGGTAGGCTTCCCAGAATGATGGCATCAATTGTCCCAAGAAACCTGGCCCCAGCAAAGCGGTTGTCAGTGTCTAAGATCCCTTTCTTTCCTGGTGAATCTCTCCTGCATGCTGGGAAAATCCTCTTCAGCCCAGAACGGGGTCATCACTGCGTGCCCACTTCTGGACCCACTGCCTGTGAGAGCCAGGCCGTGGCTTCCACTTCTTGTTACTGCATCCCCAGCTCCTGGTACATCGTGGGAGTGGGACGGACAGGAGCAGGAAGTGAGTGGCCTGACTGGCCTGGAGATCACCATATCCTTCTATTTACTCATAAGGAAACTGAGGACACCAGGCTGGGCCAGGGACTTGCCCATGTCTCTCTACCTCGCCCAGACATGCCCCAGCGACAGTGGCAAACTTCTGCTTGCCACCAAAAGCCGGCTGAGTCTTCCCAGTCCTTCTCATGGTCCCCATGCCTCAGCAGCCCCGGGTCCCAGCTTGAGCCTGGCTGGCCAGGACTCTTGCCACACCCCTGGCAGGTTCCCAGGTCAGGCTCTCAGAGGGGTCATTCTTGGCTCATATCTGACAATGCCCCTCCCCTGCTCCGGCACCCAGCCCTCGCTCAAAGCAAGGCCCCTTATGCCAGCAGTAATTGGGCACCTTCTTTTTTTTTTTTGAGGCAGAGTTTCGCTCTTGTTGCCCAGGCTGGAGTGCAATGGGGCGATCTCGGCTCACGGCAACCTCCGCCTCCTGCATTCAGGCAATTCTCCTGCCTCAGCCTCCTGAGTAGCTGGGATTACAGGCACACGCCACCGTGCCCAGCTAATTTTTTGTATCTTTAGTAGAGACGGGGTTTCACCATGTTGACCAGGATGGTCTCGATCTCTTGACCTCATGATCCACCCGCCTCGGCCTCCCAAAGTGCTGGGATTACAGGCGTGAGCCACCGCGCCCGGCCAATTGGGCACCTTCTAACCTGAGTGGTCTCATCTCCTGACAACTCTGCCTCACCCAGGTGGGACCAGCATCACCTGGCGCTACCCCAGGTGATGCCAGAACTTCTTGGAATTCCCCCTTGCACCTCTGTGGCTTCGAAAAGCTGTTGCCTCAGCCTGGGATGATGTCTCCAACACCTTTCTTTCTTCCTTCCTTTCTTCTATTTTCTTTCTTTCTTTTTCTGTCTTTCCTTCTCTTTCCTTCCTTCTTTCTTTCCTTCCTTGCCTTCCTTCCTTCCTTCCTCTCTCCTTTTCCCTTCTTCCCTCCCCTCCCTCTTTTCCCTTCCTCCCTCCCTCCTTCCCTCCTTTTCTCCTTCCCTCCTTCCTTTTCTTTCTCTCTTTTTTTTCTCTCTTTTTTTTCTGTCATCCAGGCTGGAGCACAGTGGCACAATCTCGGCTCACTGCAGCCTCCACCTCCCAGGTTCAAGCAATTCTCCTGCCTCAGCCTCCTGAGTAACTGGGATTACAGTTGCATGCTACCACACCTGACTACTTTTTGCATTTTTAGTAGAGATGGAGTCTTATCGTGTTGGCCAGGTTGGTCTCAAACTCTTGACCTCAGGTGATCCACCTGCCTTGGCCTCCCAGAGTGCTAGGATTACAGGTGTGAGCCACTGCATCCAGCCTAACACCTTTGCTTCTATAACTCCTATTTATACTCCAACATTCAGCAGTGCCTCCTCCAGGAAGCCTTCCCAGATGCCCCCAGCTGAACCAGGTGCCTCCTCTCAGCTCCCTGCATGTGCCCATCACAGCATGTACCACACTGGGCTGTCCTCATCCTTTTCTTTTAGTGCCTCTCTCTCCCACTGGATGGGAGGCTCATCAGGGAAGCTTGCATAGAGAGGGAGGCAGAGATGTGGAAATGCCCATGGGCAGAAGACACACACAGGACATTGAACCTATGGACATGGAGTGCTGCAGAGGCCTGTGTCACGGACCAAGTAACCAGGTATTCTACCGTGCCTCTCTTGAGATAGTGAATGCTGAGGTTTGGGGAGGCACAGAGCCTTAGTCTATGAGCCCCCGCTCTGAACCCCTGCCCCTCAGTTAGGAAACTCCTCCCTCATGGGGCAGTGGGCAAGCAGAGCCTGCCTTCCATGGGAGGAGCCCAAATAGTTCACACACACTTTCCCTGCCTCCCTTGCAGCTAGGGCATGGCGTGTGATTGGGCTCTGCCAATCAGGCACCTGGTCTGGAGTTTGAGTTGGAGGCTTGTCCTGTCCAGGACTCTTTCTGGAGGGGCCTGGGGTACATGGAGTTCTGGAGGTGGCTGAGAAGAAGGAGGACTTCACCAGGCTGGCTCTGTGGTAGGAAGGGGGTGAAGTCCCCTTTTCCATGGGATCCTCCTGCCTTCCTGGGAGTTTTGGATGCCCCAATATCTGTTTA
Source organism: Leontopithecus rosalia (assembly GCA_028533165.1). NCBI lineage: Eukaryota > Metazoa > Chordata > Mammalia > Primates > Cebidae > Leontopithecus > Leontopithecus rosalia. Next base: position 96,816,829 of record CM052660.1, read on the forward strand.
CCACATCTTCTTCTGCTTCAGTGACTGCAATTGGATTCTGTTGTTTGTCACTAAGAATCTCAGAGGATCCTCTTGGGGACAACCACTGGGATCAGCCTTGAAGGAGGAGCTGGTGTTGATGGGAAGGACAGCAAGTGCACTCGGGGTATGGGGAACAGCTGACCAGGGTCAAGGTCAGGCTTCAAGGACACGACAGGGAGAGTTGGGGGTGATGGCTCGTCTGGGTCAGAGCCATTGGAGTGTGGAGTTCAGTGGGGGGAAGTACCAAGGGGGGCAGATCCGAGGCAGCCAATCCTGGATGCCAGGCAGAGAGCAGGCTTGGATGCCAGCCTGTGGGCAGTGGGGCCCAGTGACATACTCTAAGTGGAGGCGGGACATGGGCAGATTTGGGTTCCAGCAGCTCAGTCTGCTGCTAGGGGGAAAAGCTAGACCAGATAGGGCAAGACTGGAAGAGCAGGAGACCACATGAGAGACTGCTGCGATGGCCCCAGCTAGAAAGAAGATCGAGCAGCAGCACTGAGCAAGGGCAGAGCTGGGCAGAGCTTCAGCCCCTCAGCCCTGGAAGCCAGAAGGAAGACTGAGGCAGCAGCAGTGAGCAAGGACAGAGCTGGAATTTAGTGTCGCCAGCCCTGGGGAGCCACTGAAGCCTTGGGTGATCGTAAGAAAGTGGGGTTGAGCCAGGCATGGTGGCTCATGCCTGTAATCCCAGTACTTCAGGAGGCTGCGGTGGAGGGATTGCTTGAGCCAGGAGTTTAAGACCAGCCTGGGCAACATAACGAGCCCCTGTCTCTGGTGGCGCACACACCTGTAGTCCCAGCTACTCAGGAGGCTGAGGCAGGTGGATCCCGTCAGCCCAGGAGTTCCAGGCTGCAGTGAGTCAGGACTGTGCTTCTGTGCTCTAGCCTGGGCAACAGAGTCAGATCCTGTCTCTTAAAAAAAAAATGGGGTTAGAATTTCATGGCTGCCTGGACATGTAACTTGCCACTTGCCTCATCCTTGGACAGCGCTGACTCGTTCTCAGGGTTACCACACCAGGGAAACCACACCGCTTTGTGGCGGTGCCTCCCAGCTAAGCTGATGTGGACTTGCAGGTGTGATTCAGGAATGGAAAACAGGGCTGGGAGCAGGGGCTCACACCTGCAATTCCAGCACTTTGGGAGGCTGAGGTGGACAGATCACCTGAGGTCAGGAGTTTAAGCCAGCCTGGCCAACATGGTGAAACCCTGTCTCCACTAAAAATATAAAAACTAGCCAAATGCGGTGGCACACGCCTGCAATCCCAGCTACTCAGGCTGAGGCAAGAGGATTGCTTGAGCCCAGGAGGCGTAGGTTGCAGTGAGCCGAGATCACCACTGCATTCCAGGCTGGGCAACAGAGCTAGACTAATGTAAAAAAAAAAAAAAAAGGCTGGGCGTGGTGGCTCACCCCTGTAATCCCAGCACTTTGGGAGACAGAGGTGGGTGGATCACTTGAGGTCGGGAGTTCAAGACCAGCCTGGCCAATGTGGTGAAATCCTGTCTCTACTAAAAATACAAAAATTAGCCAGGCGTGGTGGCGGGCACCTGTAATCCCAGCTACTCAGGAGGCTGAGGCAGGAGAATCTCTTGAACCCAGGAGGCGGAGGATGCAGAGAGCCAAGATCGTGCCATTGCACTCCAGTCTGGGCAACAGAGACTCCATTTCAAAAAAAAAAAAAAATGGAGAACACCCACGGCCTTCAGCAGAGAGCCTGGAAAATGGTAAGCAGCCTGTTGGGACATCTGCCCTGTATTCCTTCCTCCCCTGCTGCCCACAACAGCCCTGCTGGGAACCCAGCAACCTCCAGGAAGAGTTTAGCAACAGAGGAAGCCATGTTGATTTGAGAATCAGAACCAAAACCTGCAAGGCCAGGACAGGGAAAGACCTGGGAAAGTCCTAACTCTGGCCAGGGCTTGCTGAAGGCAGGAAGGCAGGGGGCTGGTGGTGGGGGCAAGTGGCCTCTGAATGGCCGTAAGAGGAAGCAGGGATGGGGGTGTCATGGCTGCACTGGGGATGACACCCTCTCCCTCTAGCTGGGTGGCCTGGGGCAGGGCCTCTCCCTCTCCAAGCCTCTGAGTCCTCTGCCTGCAGTGATGGGCTCCAGCCCCCGCTCACACCACCTTGCATGTGGGTGAGCAAACCCAGCATCAGCACCTGGGTGTACAGCCTGGGGGGTGTTTTAGGGATTCAACCCCTTTTCGGAGCTTTGCTTTTCTTTTGAGGCAGAGTCTTACTCTGTCACCCAGGCTGGAGTGCAGTGGCACGATCTCAACTCACTGCAACCTCTGCCTCCCGGGTTCAAGTGATTCTCCTGCCTCAGGCTCCCCAATATCTGGGACTATAGGCACCCGCCACCATGCCCAGCTAATTTTTATATTTTGAGTAGAGGTGGTGTTTTGCCGTATTGATCAGGCTAGTCTCGAACTTCTGACCTCGTGATCCTCCCATCTTAGCCTCCCACACAGGCTTGAGACATTGTGCTTGGCATGGAGCTTTTCTATTAAAAAAAAAAAAAAAGGCCGGGCGCGGTGGCTCACACCTGTAATCCCAGCACTTTGGGAGGCCGGGGCGGGTGGATCACGAGGTCAAAAGATTGAGACCATCCTGGTCAACATGGTGAAACCCCGTCTCTACTAAAAATACAAAAAATTAGCTGGGCGTGGTGACGCGCGCCTGTAATCCCAGCTACTCAGGAGGCTGAGGTAGGAGAATTGCCTGAACCCAGGAGGCGGAGGTTGCGGTGAGCTGAGATGGCGCCATTGCACTCCAGCCTGGGTAACGAGAGCGAAACTCCATCTCAAAAAAAAAAAACTTTCTTAACTCTTTGTAGAGATGGGAGGGTCTCACTATGTTGCGCAGGCTGGTCTTGAACTCCTGGCTTCAAGTGATCCTCCCACCTCAGCCTCCCAAAGTGTTAGGATTACAGGTGGGAGCCACCACACCCAGCCCTTTCTTGGATCCTGCGGTGCTTTCTGGGTTCTTTTCCTCTTTCCTCTGCCTCCCCCTGCACCCTAGAGCTTGTGTGGGGCTGATCTGTCCTCACTGACAGGACGGGATCCCAAGTGCCCTTTCTACCCTCCCCAGGGGGCTCTAGGACTCTCCAGGACAGCCTGCCCAGGTGCCCTGAGGGCTCCTGGAAGTGGCAGTGAGGTACCCTCGGGAGTAGTTCCCTCTCTGAGCCTCCAGCCTTCGAGTCCACTGACATGCAGCCATAGTCATTCCCGGCTCCACGCTGGACCCTTCAGCAAGGCCCTCACCACATCCTGAGCCTGTTCATCCCTCCTCCCTGAGGCCGCCACCCAGGTCTGCACCGCCTCATCTCCCCCCTGGACCGACCATGGCCGAAGCCTCCCATCTGGTCTCCTGGCCCCTCCTCAATGATCCTGACTCTGCCCACACCAGAGGCCATCTCCTGATCTCCTCTGGCATGAGTCACACTGTTCTGCCCCCAGCACACCTGGTTTGCTGTCAGCCAGGGTCCAGGCCCCTCACCCCTCCTCCACCCGCCTCCTCTATCCCTTCCCAGTGTTCCAGCCCCACCGGCCTTCCTTTGCATCTCATGTGGTTGTGCCCTGCTCCTGCCCCATGACCTTCCCACATGCTCTCCCTCAGCCCTGCAGGAACCACCTGTTTGGAGCCGAGCAGGAGCTGCCTCCTTTGGATGGGACCTGTACCCTTCACTCCCCTATGGCTGCGCCACACCATTCGATCATTACACTTATGAAGTTATCTTCCTATAGGTGAGGCGCATTTCTCAACTGCCGTCTCCATCAGACAGGTATCTTGGGAGGGCTGTGGGCTTGCAGTGGCCGTCCTGTGTTCATTCATTCATGGCACCTTTCTGCGCCTGGGGCAGCTGAGTCTGGGACCTCTGAGGGCTGGGGGAACCCACCTGAGGGCAGGGGGTTAGAGTGGCTAAATTGGCATTTAGAAAATCAGCACGATCTAGAAAATTGGCTCAGATAGGCATTTAGAAAGTCCCCTCTGTGCTGGGTGCAGTGGCTCACGCCTGTAATCCCAGCACTTTGGGAGGCCAAGGCGGGCAGTTCACGAGGTCAAAAGATCAAGATCATCCTGGTCAACATGGTGAAACCCCGTCTCTACTAAAAATACAAAATCTAGCCAGGTGTGGTGGCTCTCGCCTGTAGTCCCAGCTACTCAAGAAGCTAAGGCAGGAGAACCGCTTGCATCCGGGAGGCGAATGTTGCAGTGAGCTGAGATCGTGCCACTGCACTCCAGCCTGGGCAATAAGAGCGAGACTCCATCTAAAAAAAAAAAAAATTCCCCTCTGCTTTGGGGTGGGCAGTAGTTAGTGGAGCTGCAGGGAGTTTAGCTAGGAGGCGCCTGAGTGTCCTGGTAACAGATAAGGGCTGCTGTGGGAAGGAAGAGAAGCAAACTTTCCAGAAATAGAGGTCAAACGGAGAGCACTGGGCTGCGGTCACAGACGCTGCGGCGCCCCTCCCAGATTCCTCCCCAGCCCCCATCCCTTTACCCCTCCTCGCAGGGAACTTTCTCTGTCAGTAGCAGGTACCTACATTTCCTGGCCAGGCACCATCTGTTGCTACTGGAACCAGCTTTGCCCGCAGCCCCTGGAGAGGCAGAAGCTCCCAGGAATTCATGCACTGCCCAGAGGGCAGAAGTAAGTTCTCCTTTAACCAGTTACACGTGAGGGGCATAAAATTCCAGTTATTTGCTCCTGATCAGGACCCCTAAGGGGTGACCCAGCACCACGTCATAGTCACTGAACCCCTGTCTAGGGTCAACTTCTAGGGAACCGGCACTAAGGATGGTGACCAAATTTGGGGGCTGAGGGAAAGAGAAGGAAAGACTGTTCACACAAGGTTTTTTGGCTTGTGCAAGAGTGGCGGATCCTGAGACAGGACGCACCAGACAGGGATCCCTGACTCGGGACGAGGGAGGGCTTCAGGGTGCTGTTTCCTTGAGGATAAGTGGTTATATTGGTTTCATGTTGCCAAAAATCACCAGCGCAGTGACCAAGCTGAGTTCAGATGCAGTTCACCATCTAGAAGAAAGGCGCTGAGCATCTCCACGCCATCCCCCTCCCTGCTGTGGGACAGAGGCAGCCAACATTTTCCTGGCCTGGGCCGGCTGCAGCTAAGGCTGAGACATCTGCATAGGGCAGAAGGCGCCAGATCAAGGCCTTCCTGGCAAGCGCCTCCCAGGGGACAATGCCAGTCCCAGAAAGGGTGAGTCATGAGCAGAGCACCCCCACATCCCTGGCCAGGCCAGGAGGTGCCTCCCCCGGGACTTGCCCCAAAGGGGCACCATATCCGGTCATCCTCAGAGTCAGGCAGGCTTGGCAACCCATCCTCTCATCTCTGTCTGGCTCCCAGGCAGCCCATAAAGCCCTCGAGGCCCAGTGGCCATGCCTCACTCGACAGCTTTGGAGAGCCAGGCACGGGGAGAAGTGACTTACCGAGGTCATGCAGTGACACGGAGCCACTGCCCGGCTTCCTGACACCCCTTCTGCCCGACCACACTGATGCCCAGGTTTGCCATGTGGGAGTTCCCCGGGCCCACCCCGCTGCCATGTCCTGGCACCCTGTAGAGTAATCTGGAGGCGTGTGGGTGCCTGTCACACAAGCGTCCTTCCTGGCACGGCAGGAGGAGAGAGCCAAGCACCCAAGCCAGCCCCTGACCTCAGGGACCCCCAGTTCCTCCTGCACCCCTTGACCTTCCCACTTCTCTAGGGACTGCCTCATGGTGGGTGGGACTCGGTCCTGCCCTGTCCTACCGTGGGTCCTGCGGGGAGGGCTGGAACGCAGGGCTGAGTGGCACCCAGCACACACCCAGGGCCCTGGGAGGGGGATCGCCTCTTCCTTCTGCAGTGGGCTCTGCCTCCTGTTCTGCACTTGCCCATCAGGCCAGGGGGTGGGGGAAGGGGTGCAGGTGTGGACAGCCCTGCAGTCAGGGCTGTCCACCCACCTTTGTGCATGGGGAGGGATGAGGGGTGGGGTGCTGGGTGGAAGGCGGAGTCTCCTTTTCTCTCTTTGGTGCCTTCATAACCGCTTGCTTCGATCCTGGGAAGCTGCTCTACTGCATAACCCTTGCCCAGCTTCTACCCTGGGAAGCTTTGCTCCCACATGGCCTACCCAGACCACCTCCACAGTGGTGACAAAGGGCTCAGTGTATTCCTCCTTTCTCCTTGCCCAAGACAGGATCTTTGGCCCTTATTAATAAAAACAGCCAAATCTGGCTGGTGCAGTGGCTCACATCTGTAATCTCAGTACTTTGGGAGGTCAAAGTGGGAGGATCACTTCAGGCCAGGAGTTCGAGACCAGCCTGGGCATCATAGTGAGACTCTGTCTCTACAAAAAAATTAAAAATTAGCCAAGCATGGTGGCATGCTTCCAGCTATGTGGGAGGGTAAGGCAGGAGGACTGTAGGAGTTTGAGGCAGCACTGAGCTAGGATTGTGCCACTGCACTCCAGATGAGGGAGACCCTATCTCAAAAAAAAAAAAAATACAGTCATAACAGTCAAATCTGTAAGTGTTCACCTCATGCCTGGCCTAGAGCTGAACACCTGGCCCATGTGACTGTACCCATGATTCCTGTTTTTCAGTTAAGGAAATGGAAGTTCAGAGAGGCTAAGTTGCCCACCCGCTGTGCAAAGCTAGTACACGGCAACGCTTCTATGCACCTCTCAGCCCTGGCCTCCTTTATTCAGGAACCCATGAAGTTTGCAGCTCTGTTCACATACACACACGGGAAGCTTCTGGCAGCTGGAGAAATATCTGTGACATGAATAGTCACAGCTGCTGCTTACTGGGGACTGCCTAAAAACAGTACTTTGTTTTTATTTATTGATTTGACATTTAGTATATTTTTTTTAAAAGATGATGGTTCAAAATGCAAAAAAGATATAAGGCTGGTTTCTCTCTCTCTCTCTCTCTCTGTCTCTCCTCACCGGCCCTGTCATCCCCCAGCCACCCCAGTTCCCTTTCTGATACCAGTTTCTTCTACTTCCTTCCAGAAATACTTTTTTTTTTTTTTGAGACAGTTTCACTCTTGTCACCCAGGCTGGACTGCAATGGCATGTTCTTGGCTCACTGCAACCTTCGCCTCCCAGGTTCAAGCCATTCTTCTGTCTCAGCCTCCCGAGTAGCTGGGACCACAGGCACACACCACCACACCCAGCTGATTTTTGTATTTTTGGTAGAGACGGGAGTTTCACCATGTTGGCCAAGATGGTCTTGATCTCTTGACCTCATGATTCACCTGCCTCGGCCTCCCAAAGTGCTGAGATTACAGGAATGAGCCATTGCGCCTGGCCTTTTTTTTTTTTTTTTTCCAGACAGAGTTTCACTCTTGTTGCCCAGGCTGGAGTGCAGTGGTGTGATCTTGGCTCATCGCAACCTTCACCTCTCGGGTTTAAGCGATTCTCCTTCCTTAGCCTCCCGAGTAGCTGGGATTACAGGCACCCACTACCATGCCCAGCTCATTTTGCATTTTTAGTAAAGATGGGGTTTCACCATGTTGGACAGGCTTGTCTCAAACTCCTGACCTCAGACCTCAGGTGATCTGCCCACCTCCGCCTCCCAACGTGCTGTGATTACAGGTGTGAGCCACTGCACCTGGCCTCCTTCCAGAAATACTTGACACATTTACTCAAATGTTAGGCTACTATACTGATATGATTTGGATCTGTGTCCCCACCCAAATCTCACGTTGAATTATAACCCCTGATGTTGGAGGTGGGCCTGGTGGGACGTGTGAGTGGATTTCTCATGAATGGTTTAGTACCATCCCTCTTGGTACTATCCCTGTGGTAGTGAGTGAGTTCTCATGAGATGTGGTCATTTACAAGTATATAGCACCGTCCCCTCTCTCTCTTTTGCTCCTGCTACCACCATGTGACATGCCTGCACCCACTTTGCCTTCTGCCATGATTGGAAGTTTCCTGAGTTCTCTCCAGAAGCCGAGCAGAGGCCAGCACCATGCTCCCTGTACGGTCTGCAGAACTGTGAGCCAATGAAACCTCTTTTCTTTATAAGTTACCCAGTCTCTGGTATGTTTTCATAGCAATGTGAGAATGGATGACTCCATGTACATACTGTATTAGTTATCGATTACTATTGCTGCATAGCAAGCGAGCCCAAAATTTGGCAACTTGAAATATGAATAACCCCTTTTCATCTCAGTTTCTGAGGGGCAGGAATTTTGGAGCAACTCAGCTGGGTGATTCTGGCTCAGTGTCTCATGAGGCTCCAGTCAAGCAGTTGGCCAAGGCTGCTGTCATCCAAAGGCTCAACTGGGGCTGGAGGCTCTACTTTCTGGATGGCTCATTATGTGGCTTTTGGCAGGAGGCCTCAGCTCCTCACCTCATAGATGTCTCGATGGGGCTGCTTGAGTGTCCTCACAACATGGCAGCTGGCTTCTGTCAGGGCAAGTGGTCCAAGACAGAACAGAGTGGAAGCCACAATATCATTTATGATCTAGCCTTGGAAGGAAGATGTGTTTCCACCATATCCTCCTAATTGCACAGGTCAGCCTTAGTTAATGTGGGAGGGGACCACATTAGGTCCCAGGAGCTGAGAATTATTGTGGGTCATCTGGAGGCTGCCTAGCACACACAGTGTCCTGCACCTTGCTTTTCTTCACTGCATAACAGTATTCACAATGGTTCTATATCAATAGATACAGAATAACCTTATTCATTTATTTATTTGAGATAGGGTCTCACTCTGTCACCCAGGCTGGAGTGCAGTGGCACAGTCACAGCTCGCTGCAGCCTCAACCTCCCATGCTCAAGCAATCATCCCACCTCAGTCTCCTGAGTAGCTGAGACTACAGGTGCATACCACCATGCCTGGCTAATTATTTAAAAAAATGTTTTGTAGAGACAGGGCTTCACTATATTGCCCAGGCTGGTCTCTAACTCCTACACCCAAGTGATCCTTGTGACTTGGCCTTCCAAAAAATATTGGGATTCTGGGCGTGAGCCACTGCACCCAGCCTATTTTTTTAACTGCATAGTACTACACTGTGTGGGAGCATCATGTATTTACCCAGCCCACTATTGATGGACCTTTGGGTTATTCCTGATCATTTGCTGTCACCGTCAGGGCTGCAGTGACCATCTTTGCAGAGGCATTATTTCCCATATCTGATGGGGTGATACACAGGGGTGGACTGGCTAAGTCAAAAGGGGTGGTACTTTGAAAACACTGCTGTAAAGTTTTTGCCACTTCTTGGATTAAGAAGTGGGGTCGGCCGGACACAATGGCTCACGTTTGTAATCGCAGCACTTCGGGAGGCTGAGGCAGGCAGATCACCTGAGGTCAGGAGTTCAAGACCAGCCTGACCAACATGGAGAAACTCCGTCTCTACTAAAAATACAAAATTAGCTGGGCCTGGGAGCACCTGCCTATAATCCCAGCTACTGGGGAGGCAGAGGCAGGAGAATTGCTTGAACCTGGAAGGTGGAGGTTGAGAGAGCAAAAGAGAGAGAGGGAAGGAAGGAAGGAAGAAATGAAGGAGGGAGGGAAGGAGAGAAGGAAGGAGGGAGGGAAGGAGAGAAGGAAGGAGGGAGGGAAGGAGGAAAGGGAGGGAGGGGAAAGGAAGGGAAGGAAAGAAAGAAGGAAGGAAGGAAAAAGGAAGGGAAGGGAAAAGGAAGGAAAGAGAAGGAAGGAAGGAAAGAAGGAAGGAAGGAAGGAAAGAAGGGAAAAAAAGAAGTGGAGTCTATATTTCCTCCCCTTGAAACTGAGTGGGCTTTGATAAATTCAACCAAGAGAGTATTACAGAAGTGATGCCGTGCAGTGTCTGAGACTTGGTCATGAAAGGCCATATGGTTCCATCTTGTTTGCTGGAAGACTTGCTCTTGGAGCCCTGACCTGCAACATAAGAATTCTAACTCCCTTGAAGTTGCCATGCTGGAAGGAAGCCCAAGACATTTGAAGAGGCCACATGTCAGCATGTCACTCACTGTTCCCAGTGATGGTGACACTCAGCCTTCAAGTCATGCCAACAAAAACCACACACGTGTGACTAGTCTCCACATGTTTTGAGTGACCCCTTCTCCAGTTGAGGCCTTAGTCTTCATGGAACAGAAAAAAATCCATAAAAAGTAGAATAAAGGGTATGGGCGTTTTTTTAAATGTACAGCAAGCACTTATATACTTTAGCTCATTTAATTCTCCCAAGAATCTCTCAGGGCAAGTATTGTCAACCCTATGTTACAGAGAAGAAGACCAGAACCCGGAGGAGTTCAGAAACTTGCCCAAGGCCTCACGGGAGGTGACTGAAAGATCTGGATGCTAACTTGGGTCTTCCTGACTCCAGACCCACCCTCCTCGATGGTTACCTGCTAAAAGAGGGAAGCAACTCATTGTGTTGAACTTGCAGGATCAGCCATAATAAATTTCTAGACCCAAAGAACACACTGGGTTAGATCAGCAGTTCCATGCCTGGGGCCTCTGGGAGCTATTTTTAGCAAAAACTGCTGGGAAATTGTGCATCCATTCTTCCTGCCAATGTTGTGTAGGCAGGGAGGAATGTGTAAACTCTCCACTATTGCTGAGAATTCTGTTCGTTGAGAATCTCAACTGGCCAGAAGACCTTACAGTTAACTACCTGGCTGGTTAACAAACAAATGAAGCAATTATTCCCTTTAGTAGGAGGAGACCTTTCTTTTACATTTAAATGTATTTTTGCTTTCTGATTCAACTGAGGAACAAGTTCGGAGGAAACTTTCTAAACATGAAATTCTGCCAGAGCACTTGTGGCCGAATGGGTTTCTCCCTGCTGGTGATGGGTGGTATTGCAACTCAGCTCTATTAGACAAAAGGAAGGTGGGAGACACATGTACATGGGGCAATATCTGGAGCTGTAGACAATTTCAAGGGAAGGTTCAAGTAAGAGAGAGTGTCACCGAATGGTTACACTTGAGTCTCAGAGTCACATGATCAGAGTACAAATCCCTTCCTTGCTGTATGTCTATCAGGGTCCACTCAGGAAAACAGAAACCACATCAGGCATTTCAAACAGAGGGAAATAGATACATGAATGATGAGACTACCAAAGATGAGCATCAGCAGGAAGCCAGTACCACCCAGAGTGCGAAAGGGAAAACCGAAGGAGTCCGTGTTACTAGAGCCCAGGAGCTGGGGCCATCTGGAATGCAGGAATGGCAACCAAACTGTTCCAAAGGATGGAGTTTGCCAGGGACACTGGGGCCACAGAGAAGTCCCTGCCTCTGCAAAGATGCCACTTGAAGCACAGAGCGGGATGAACATCATACTTTCTCCCTTTCTCTCATCCCCAGCCCCCAGCCAGGCTTCTCATTTGTTTAACTCAGTAGGAAGCCAGTTGGCAAGGAGGCCTGGGATATGTTGGTTCTCACCATACAGAGTGGAGCAAGAGGACAGATCTGAAAGCAAAGAGGCAAATGCAGCCTCTCTCTCTAAATGCAACACTGAGCAAGAGACAGGCCAAGTGACTTCCTACTCTGGGCCTCCACTTCTTCCTCTGCAAAATGGGGGCAACATCCTAGCTCATGGGACCATCACGATGACAGTCAACAGAGATAATCCAGAGAAGGCTGCTGGCACCCAGGTGACACAGGGTAACAAGCACTGCAGACTTGGTGGGGCTGCTCAGGGAACATCCCCAGCCCTCCAAAAGTCACCAGTGCTGCCCACTGGGGGATATTTTTCATACGACCCTTCTTAGATTTTAGTGCAGGAGGGATCAGGAATAGGGAAATTAGCTTTTGAGGTAAGGTCCCCTTGCCTGTCACTGCCTTTTTTTTTTTTTGACAGTGTCTCAATCTGTTGCCCTAGCTGGAGTGCAGTGGCATGACCTCAGCTCACTGCAAACTCTGCCTCTGAGGTTCAAACAGTTCTCCTACCTCAGCCTCCTGAATAGCTGGGATTACAGACACCCACCACCACACCTGGCTAATTTTTGTATTTTTAGTAGAGACAGGGTTTTGCCATGTTGGACAGGCTGGTCTCGAACTCTTGACAATGGAACGTATTGCAAAAATAAAATTGCTGCTTGGACATAGCCTAAGCCAGCCCTCCAGACCTCGCTCTTTCCTTTCTCCTTTACTTCCGGCGCACACTCTCTTCCAGGCTTGGGACCCTCTCACCGAACAAGATTCCCGGGCTTGCGTTCAGTTCACAACACTTGACCTCAAGTGTCCTCCCACCTCAACCTCCCAAAGGGCTGGGATTACAGGTATGAGCCACTGCACCCCGCCCTGCCACTACCTTTTGTATAGAAGTGTTCCAGCCTAGTTTGTGCTTTCTGAAGACTGAGTGGAAGGGGATGTGCAGTGTGTTTATGGTAGGTGTGTGATAACATGTGAATGCATGTGTGCGGGGTATGTGGGTGAGTGTGGAAGTGTATAAGTGTGTGTATGAGAATGCATGGTATATGTATATTTTATAAGAGTGTGTGATGTATGAGATGCATGTGTGTGTGTGAGGGTGTGATGTGTTGGGCGTAGCATGTGTGCGAATGCATTTGAGTGTGTGTTTATGGGTGGGTGGTGAGCGTGAGAGGGGCTGCAGGGTGAGAGTCAGGTTCTCCATCTATGCTTCTCAAAGCTCCAGAAGATCTTTTGAGAAATCCCCAGACCACAGCCTGCTGGGCCCTGCCGGGCCCTGCCTCAGGGCAGAGTCGGGGCTGGGGGCCAGGTAGGCTGAGGTTCTTTAACTGGAGACTAAGCTGCTTCTGCTGAGTGTGTGACCTTGGCAGCCCACGTGACCTCTTCTTCTGTCCTTCAGTTTCTCTTCAGTTGTCTTTGTTAGAGACAGGATCTCATTCTGTTGCCCAGGCTGGAGTGCAGTGGTACAGCCATAGCTCACTGTAGCCTCGACCTCCTGGGCTCAAACCATTCTCCTGCCTCAGGCTCCCGAGTAGCTGGGACTAAGGGTGCATACCAGCTAATTTTTTAAATTGTTTTTATTAGTGACAGAGTCTCACTATGTTGCCTAGGCTGGTCTCAAACTCCTGGGCTCAAGTCATCCTCCCTCCTCAGCCTAGCAAAGTGCTGGGATTATAGACATGAGCCGCCACACCCTACCTGTGCCTTGGTTTCCACATCAGTAAAATGGGAATAATCACTAGACTTCCTAGGATTATTGTGAGGTTGTGAGTACTTGGCCCAGGGCGTGGGGCGGTGGAAGGCATTGGGTACCTGTTATTATCAACTCTTGCTGTTTACCTTGTAGTTTTCTCTCATCATACTTACTTCCTCTAAAGAAGAGGCCATGACCCTCAAGAGAAGGATGAAAATCAGCAGGGCTGGCCGTACAGAGTGTCGTTCAGGATGGGGAAGCCCGGCGACTCTTAGGTGCCACCATGGGGAATGGTAGTCATTCAGCCCCTCTGAAAAATGGGCAGTGTCCGCAAAAGCTGCCTATACATATGCCTTATACCCAGCAATCCCAGTCCTGGGCAAAAACCTAGAGAAACGAGGCACCTGCCCACCATAGGCCTTTACAGAGAGATCTATGTGGCATGGCTCAGAGTAGCTCCCAAGGGGAGACCAATCCAATGTCCACCAACAGGGTCATGGAGAAATGAAGTGTGAAAAAGGGGCCAGGCACAGTGGCTCAGGGCTGTAATCCCAGCACTTTGGGAAGCTGAGACAGGCAGATCACTTGAGGTCAGGAGTTCATGACCAGCCTGGCCAACATAGGGAAACCCCATCTCTACTAAAAATACAATTAGCCAGGCATAGTGGCACTCGCCTGTATCCCAGCTACTTGGGGGACTGAGGCGGGAGAATCACTTGAACCCAGGAGGTAGAGGCTGCAGTGAGTTGAGATCGTGCCACTGCACTCCAGCCTGGGTGACAGAGTGAGACTCCATCACAATTTAAAAAAACACACACACAATAAAAATAAAGTATGAAACAGCCATGCAGTGGAATACCACTCAGCAATGCAGAACAAACTCCCATCGCATGCAACCTGGAAGAAACTCTCAGACGTGGTGCTGAGGGAACGAAGGCAGCTACAAAACATCCCCACTGTCTGCTTTCACAAAGCTCGTCAGTAGTGACGAAAGTCAGAGCAGGGGCTGCCTCTGGCCAGGGGGTGGGAGGGTCTGAAGGACGCACTGTATCACAGCCTGGGTGGTGGCTCCAGGGGTCAGGCTAGACGTTGCAGATGCCTGCATGTAAGTGATGATGTTTCACCTTGATACGTACTTTCTGTTTTTTGAGATGGAGTGCAGTGGTGCGATCTCAGCTCACTGCAACCTCTGCCTCCCGGGATCAAGCGGTTCTCCTGCCTCAGTTTCCTGAGTAGCTGGGTCTACCGGTGTATACCACCATGCCCAGCTAGTTTTTTTTTTTTTTTTTTTTTTTTTTTTTTAGTAGAGATGGGGTTTCACCATGTTGGCCAGGATGGTCTCGATCCCTTGACCTCTGAAAGTGCTGGGATTACAGGTGTGAGCCACCGTGCCTAGCCCCATTCTTTACTTTAAAACAAATGGTGGCAGCTAGACACGGAGGCTCACGCCTGTAATTAGTAGCACTTCGCAAGTCTGAGGGGGAGAATTGCTTCAGGTCAGGAGTTTGAGACAAGTTTGAGACCAGCCTGGCCAACATGGTAGAATCCCGTCTCTACTAAAAATACAAAAATTAGCTGGGAGTGGTAGCATATGTCTGTAATCCCAGCTACTCAGGGGGCTGAGGCAGGAGAATCGTTTGAACCCTAGAGATGGAGGTTGCAGTGAGCTGAGATGGCGCCACCGCACTCCAGCCTGGGCGACAAGAGTGAGACTCCATCTCAAAAAAATAAATAAAGGCCGGGTGCAATGGCTCACAACTGTAATCCTAGCATGCTGGGAGGCCAAGGTGGGCGGCTCATGAGATCAGGAGATCGAGGCCATCCTGGCCAGCATGGTGAAACCCCATATCTACTAAAAATTCAAAATATTAGCCAGGCATGTGGCGGGACACTGTAGTCCCAGCTACTCGGGAGGCTGAGGCAGGGGAATTGCTTGGACCGGCGGCGGAGGTTGCAGTGAGCTGAGATCAGGCCACTGCACTCCAGCCTGGCAACAGAGTAAGACTATGTCTCAATAAAACTAAAATAAAATAAATAAGTAAATAAAATTAAAACAAAGTAATTAATGGAGAAACGAAAAAAAGCTGGACTAATCTTCACAGTAGGCCTCCACGTGGTGCCCTGTTTTCTCTGTTTTGCAGATGGGGAAGCTGAGGCCCAGAGAGGTGAGTGGCACATCCAAAGTAGCCCAGCACAGGGTGCCAGGCAGAGCGGGGCTGGGTCCCCCTAGCCTCCCCACACCGCGGCTGCAAACCATGTGCCCACTGGTTGCAGGAGGCGTTCCTGGAAAGCCAGCAGGCCGAGTTCCTCATAGAGCTCAGAAGACCAACAGGATCCCCATGCTGGGCAGAGGTCCCGCCCTAGATGCTGGTGACACTTCCCCTGGACAGGAGGGTGGGAGACATGCAGATCTCAGCCCTGAACAGCCTGTCCTCTTGCCTCAAGGTTCTGGGCAGGCTGGGAACAGCCCGTCCTGCTGAGCTTCCTGTCACCTCTCTAGCTGCCCACAGGTTGCACAGCTGCCACCTCAGCCCTGGCCTGGGAGAGATGGTTCTCTGGGGCTCTTAGCGGGCTGTGGTAGGGGTGTCTTGGGGCCAGCCTGAGCTGAAAGACCGCCACAGCTTGCAAGCCACCTCCTCACTCTGTTATCAGCTCTCCCTGAAGACAAGTTTGTTTGTTTTTTTTCAATTAACCAAAGCGGTTCATGGCAATGCGATAAGAGAATTAAATACAGAGCACCAGAATCAATGCCTCACACCAGGAAATCGCCGACTTTCTGTCCCCTCTTCCACCTGCCTCCCCTCCCTTCCTTCTTCCCCCATTCCCTCCATTCCACAAACATGCATTGAGTGCCTGCTGTGTGCCAGCCACTGTTCTAGGCCCTGAAGAGACAGAAGAGAACAAAAAAAGAGTCCCTGTGCACATCCTGGAGGGACTTTCCCCGTGTGTGTGTGTGTGTGTGTGTGTGTGTGTGTGTGTGTGTGTCTATACAGTATATGCAGACATTGGATAATAATAGCTGTTTATCGGGCACTTTCTCTGAGCTGTTCCATGTGCCTTAGTTATACTCATTCAGCTAATCCTCAAGACACCCCCGTGAAGTCAGTGATATTAGTCACAGAGGCCCAGCGAAGTGAAGTGACTTGCCCAACGTCACACAGCTAGCAAGTGGCAGAGCCCGGCTTAAACCCCAGCCACCTGTCTCTGGAGCCTGCAGCGTAACCACAGCAGGGAACCATCACCGGAGACAGGCAGCAACAGCCACTAGGAGAAGTTAACCAACAGGCTTCCCTTCCCAGCGCGGCTCCTGCTTCACCACTGCACTGTTTGATGAGTTGGGCAGGTCCCAGATCTTACAAGCTCATGGTAATTGATCCAAGTGATGTAGAGGTCGGCCTGAAGTTAGAAATGGAATCCCCTCTGCCCCAAGACAGCCCGTCACCCCAATTCTATTCCCACAGTTCGAGCATCCACGCTGGCTGCCAAGCCAGGCAGGGGCTGTCTGGGTGAGCAGGGACCTGGCCATGAACGTCCCCAGCTCCCCAGCCCCAGGGCCGCCTCCCCGAGGAGTGGGTGCCCCGCCCCTCCGTGGGCCTCCTGGTTTCTCTTTCTGGCAGCGTCTGCAGTCCCCTGGCTCTGTCACCCGCAGCTATTCTTGGCCTCTGGTTCCTTTCACTTTCTGCTCTGCATCTTCTCGCCTGGGTGGTTCCCCGCCATCCACTGCTCCCCCAGACTGAGACCTCCCCGTTGCCCGCCCTGGGTTTCTGTCTGCTCCTCTCCACAGTGGCTGGCCGTGGCTCTGCCCCAAAGCCATGGAGGAGGCCGAATGTGGCTATAGAAAGGTCTGGGATAGTCCCCCGCAGCCCTTCATGGCCACATGACCTTGCCCTGCCTCTACGCTCTGTGCCTCACATCCTTGTCTGAAGAGGGAATGCTGCTCATTCCCACCTTGCAGGGATGTGGGGAGGGGTGTGGTGCCAGTGGAGGCTCTCAGGGAACCCCACAGGGGTCTCATCCTTACTTGAGACTTGGCACATGGTGGGGGCACAGGTTCCCTCTCCCACTGGGACCACCGCATCCAGGCTCTTGTGGGCTGAGGTGCAGAGGAAAGGAAAGACCAAAACCTCCTGGGGAGCAGCCGACACGGCCCTCAGCTGGGTGACCTTAGACAGACCAAAACCTGCTGGGGAGCAGCCGACACGGCCCTCAGCTGGGTGACCTTGGGCAGACCAAAACCTGCTGGGGAGCAGCCTACAGCCCTCAGCTGGGTGACCTTGGGCAAGTCACTTCCCCTCTCTGGGCCTCAGTTTCCATATCTGTGAATGAGGCAGCTGGTCTGAAGAATAGTCATAAAGCAGAGTGACACAAGCTGGGCTAGAGGAAGCCCAGGAGGCCCTCGACCCGGGCTGGGGCCGTGAATGGTTCTGTAAAGGCTCTTGGGAGGGGGTTCCCTGAGCTGAGTCTCCAGAGAAAATAGTGTCTCTAAGTCATGGGAGGGTGAGCCAGAGCAATCGGGAGGACATGGTCAGCACATGCTAAGGCCCTGGGGCACAGAGTACAGGGCTAGGGAAGGGTTCCTCTGTGCTCTATGTGACTTTCATCATCCCACAGGCTAGCTCAGGCTTGTTCTCATGGTGTTGGCAGAGTCCAGAGGGAGCCAGTGGAAGGCACAAGGTGTCTTGAGGTCTAGGCTGAGGTCTAGCACAAGATCACTTTGTCACTCAATCACTTCATTTCATCCTATTGGCTAAAGTAGCCTGATTCTAGGGATGCCGATACAGACTCAACTTTTTTTTTTTTGAGACAGAGTCTCACCGTGTTGCCCAGGCTGGAGTGCAGTGGCGCGATCTCAGCTCACTGCAACCTCTGCCTCCCGGGTTCAAGCAATTCTCCTGCCTCAGCCTCCCGAGTAGCTGAGACTACAGGCACATGCTGCCACGCCCAGCTAAGGTTTTGTATTTTAGTGCAGATGGAGTTTCACCGTGTTGCCCAAGCTGGTCTCGAACTCCTGAGCTTAGGCAATCCATCCACTTCAGCCTGTCAAAGTACTGGGATTATAGGCGTGAGTCACCGCCTCTGGCCTAGACTCAACTTCCTGATGGGAAAAGTGGTGAAGTCACACTGACAAGGGCAGGGATACATGAAGGATGAAGAATTAGGACTGGCTTTTTCCTTTTCTTTTTTTTTTTTTTTGAGTCTGAGTCTTGTTCTGTCACCCAGGCTGGAGTGCAGTGTTGTGATCTCAACTTACTGCAACCTGCACCTCCCGGGTTCAAGCTCTTTTCCTGCCTCAGCCTCCCAAGTAGCTGGGACTATGGGTGCCTACCGCCATGCCTGGATAATTTTTGTATTTTTAGTAGAGGCGGGGTTTTGACATGTTGGCCATGCTGGTCTCGAACTTCTGACCTCAAATGATCTGCTCACTTCAGCCTCACAAAGTAGGCGTAGGTCAGTGTGCCTGGCAGGCCTGGTTTTTCAGTTACTCTGATGAACTCCCCAGCACTCATCCCATGTCAATTAAGTTCCAGGCCAGTCGAGGTGGCTCACACATGTAATGCCAACACTTTGGGAGGCTGAGATAGGAGGACGGCTTGAGCCCAGGAGTTTGAGACCAGCCTGGACATTAGGGTGAGACCCTGTCTCTACAAAAAATAAAAAATTAACCGGGTTTGGTGGTGCTTGCCTGTATCCCAGCTATCTGGGAGGTTGAGGTGGGAGGATTGCTTGAATCTCAGAGGTTGAGGCTGCAGTGAGCTATGATCACTCCCCTCCACTCCAGCCTAGGAGACAGAGTAAGATCCTGTCTCAAAAATAAAATAAAATAAATTCCAGTTTCTGGTTAGTGACTATTTCAACAGCAGGCAGATAATTCAATTCTGCCCAATGAGACATGAAGAAAGTGTTCCTTGCTCCTAAGGGAAGCCCCAGGGAGAGATGGTTTCTGTTCTTCCTGATGTGAAACCTGAAACCTCCCTGGCCATCCTAGGACCAGGCTCAGATAGAACCAACAGCGGGATAACAGCTGAAAGATGGAAGGAAAATGAACTTGGATTTCCTATTAAACAAGACAGTAAATGTCCAGATTCTCTCTCTCTTTTTTTTTTTAAAGAGCTGAGCTCTTGTGCTATCTCCCCAACAGGAATGCAGTGGTGTGATCATAGTTCACTGTAGCCTCAAACTCCTGTCCTCAAGTAATCCTCCCACTTTGGCCTCCCAAAGCACTAGGATTACAGATGTGAGCCACTACACCTGGCCCATTTCCAGATCCTTTTTTAAAAAAATAGAGACAAGGGCTCACTATGTTGCCTAGGCTGGTCTTGAACTCCTGGCCTCAACAATCCTCCCACCTAAACCTCCCAAAGCGCTGGGATTACAGGTGTGAGCCACACACGCCTGGCTCATTTTCAGATTCTGTAAGCCGGATTACAACAGGATTCCTGTTACTTGACCCCAAAGACATCCTTAATGATGCCTCTGGTTACTTTGGTGTTTGTGAGCCTTGCCTGCCTGACTGTGCCAGGTCAGAGCTTGAGAGCTCCAGACTTTTCTCCCAATGATGCTGGATGCTCCCAAGTGCAGCCCCCAAGCTTCTGCCCTTCATTTTATATAGGGATCGTCCCCCTGCCCACTGCACCAAGGCCTCTCAGCCCCCATGGACAAACCAGCAGCCACCATCCTGGATTCAAGAGACAGACCTGGGTTCTGGTGAACTGGACTCCACCCTTTATTGCTGTGTCGCGCTAGGTAAGTCCCCTAACCTCTCTGAGTCAAAGGTGTCTCTTCCACAAAATGAAGAAGTTGAACCTACATTTGCATGGTTAACACTTTGTGACAGCAAGTTGAAAATGTTGAAAAAGCTCTGTCCAGCAATGAAAATTGCATCTCTACAGGTTTTCATGGTTTCCAATGTGCTTCTTAGTCTCTTCATAATAACAACAACAACAGTAATAGTAACAGCCAGCAGTTATGGAGCACCTGCTCTGTGCCAGGCACACTGCAGAGGGCCTTGCATGCACCATCTCATTGAATCCTCCTTGCTCAGGACACTCCCATTTCACTCTGCATTGCAGCCTCGCTCCTTCCCAGGACCCTCGGTCTCTGCGTGATCTGATTCCACTCCCCACCTCTCCATCCTCACCTCTGACTCCTCTCCTCCATGCATGCTGCAGCAGCCACACTGGCCTTTCTTTGAACACACTGGTTACATTCCTACCTCAGGCCCTTGGCACCTGCTCTTCCACCCGCCTGAAATGCTCTATGTCTAAATGGGTAGCTTGCTCACCTGTTCCAGCTCCCGACTTCTTGGAGAGGCCTTCCCTAGCCATCCTAATAAAATACCAACTCACACCTGGCACCTCCTACCCTCCCCCGGCCCCCCAAGGCCTGCTTTACTTTATTTGCCTCTAACATACTGGTTTTTTGTTTTTGTTTTTGAGACAGGGTCTTGCTCTGTCACCCAGGCTGGAATGTAGTGGTGTGATCTTGGCAAACTGCAGCCTCAGCCTCTCCAGCTCAAGCAATCCTCCTGCATCAGCCTCCAGAGTAGCTGGGACCATGGACATATACCACCACACCCAGCTAATGTTTTTTTTTTCTTATTTTTTGTACAAACAGAGCCTTGCTATGTTACCCAGGCTGGTCTCAAACTCCTGGGCTCAAGCGATCCCCCCACCTCCGCCTCCCAAAGTGCTGGAATTATTGGGGTGAGCCTCCACGCCCAGCCCACATACTGTTGAACAGGTTTGTTATCTAGACCTTAAGTTCCTCAAGGACAGGGGATTCGGTCTGTTTCGTTCACTGCCAAGAGCCCAGAGCCAGGAAGAATGCCTGTCGTATAATAAGCATTCAGTAAATGTTCGTTGAATGAATGAACAAATATACGCCCTTATGCGGTAAACGCCAATATTATTCCCATTTCTCAGCTACAATGCATGAGCTCAAGAAGGGAGCTAGCTCCCAGTTGCACAGCAGAAGGAGCCATGGTGTGTGGCCTGAAGCTGGCCCCTTCCAGGCCTTAAGCTTCAGGGCCAAGACTCTGCACAGCACGTGCCTTGGCCCCTTTAAGGTCTCTGCTCCTGGATCTGCCGGGTAAGGCCTGGTGCAGGGCCAGATACCAGAGGGCCCTTCCTGTTGGCATCTCTGCAGAGCCTCACATATTGTCTGATGGAAACATGGTGCCGGGAGAGCCCTGGAGGCCTGGAGCAGGACCAAGGAACAACCAAGTGCACAAAGACCTTTCTGAGGAGGAAGCAGATGACAGGAGGGAGCCCTGAGTGGCAGGACCAGCCCTGGGGAGGACAGTGTTCTTCAGAGCTCAGAGGTCAGAGTTGAATCAGGCCCACAAACCCTCCCTGAGCCCCTGCTCTGGGCCCCTCTTGCATGGGCCTAAGAGCCCAAGGGGGGATTCAAACTTAGGTATTAAAGTGGGGAACAGCTGCATGTGCGTCCTTCAAGGGGCACTATTTTATTTATTTATTTATTCATTTATTTATTTGAGATGGAGTCACACTCTGTTGCCCAGGCTGCAGTACAGTGGTGCAATCTCGGCTCACTGCAGCCGCCTCCTCCCCAGTTCAAGCAATTGTCCTGCCTCAGCCTTCCAAGTAGCAGGGATGACAGGAGCCTGCCACCACGCCTGGCTAATTTTTACATTTTTGATAGAGAAGGGGTTTTGCCATGTTATCCAGGCTGGTCTCGAACTCCTGACCTCAAGTGATCCACCTGCCTTGGCCTCCCAAAGTGCTGGGATTACAGGCGTGAGTCACAGTGCCCAGCCGATATTTTTTATTTCAGTTCAGCCCGATTCTGGTCCTTCTTGGGGATAATGTCTCCCCATTTCACAGATGGGGAAATAAACTCAAAGAGGTGAAGGAACCATCCCACGGTCACTTGACTAGGAAGTATATTGAGGTGGATGACAAAGATAATAATGTAACTCCCAAGGCTAGGTCATAAAAGACAGGAGGCTTCTGTCCTACCCCACTTGGTTCACTTGCTCTGGGGGAAGCCAGCTGCCATGTTGTGAGGACACTCAAGCAGCCCCGTGGAGAGGCCCTCAAGGTGAGGAACTGAGGCCTCCAACCCACAGCCGTGTGATTGAGTCTGTGTGGAAGCAGGTCCCCTAACTCCAGACAACCCATCAGATAGATAATAGCAGCCCTGGCCAACATCTTGACTGCAGCCTCACTAAAGACTCCAAGACAGCACCACCCAACTGAGTCACTCTCAAATTCCTAACCCACAGAAAACATGAGAGACAACAAAGGTTGATTGTTTTAAGCTGCTCTATTGGTTTTCTATTGTGGCGTGACAAATCACCATACATTTAGTGGATTCAGACAACACACATGCATTATCTCAGAGTTTTTGCAGGTCGGAAATTTGGTGCAACATTGAGTTCTCTGCTCCGGGTCTCACTGGGCTACCATCAAGGGCTCAGGTGGGGTTGAAGCTCCCAACTGGAAGCTCTGGGGGAAAATCCACTTCTAAGTTCATTCTTAATTTTGGCAAAATTGAGTTCCCTATTGTTGTATTGTTGTAGGGCTGAGGTCCACGTTTCCTTGCCAGTGTCAGCTGAGGGCCGCTCTCTGTTCTAGATGATGGCTCCTTTTTGGAGACAGAAACAGACTCTGTCACCCAGGCTGAAGTACAGTGGCACAAACTCCGTTCATTGCAACCTCCGCCTCCTGGGTTCAAGCAGTTCTCATACCTCAGCCTCCCAAGGAGCTAGGACTCCAGGCGCATACCACCACACTTGGCTAATTTTTTTTTTTTTTTTTGAGACAGTTTTGCTCTGTTGCCCAGACTGGAGTGCTGTGGCGCAGTATCAGCTCACTGCAATCTTCACTTCCTGGGTTTAAGTGATTCTCCTATCTCAGTATCCCAAGTTTCTGGGACTATAGGCCCATACCACCACACCCAGCTGATTTTTTTTGTATTTTAGTAGAGATGAGGTTTCACCATGGCGGCCAGGTTGGTCTCAAACTCCTGACCTCAAGTGATCCACCCACCCCGGCCTCCCAAAGAGCTGGGATTGCAGGTATGAGCCACTGTGCCTGGGCTGTTTTTTGTGTTTTAGTAGAGATGGGGTTTCACCATGGTGGCGAGGTTGGTCTCAAACTCCTGACCTCAGATGATCCACCCACCTCGGCCTCCCAAAGTGCTGGGATTGCAGGTATGAGCCACCGAGCCTGGGCTATTTTTTGTGTTTTAGAAGAGATGGGGGTTTCACCATGTTGCCTAGGCTGGTCTCGAATTCCTGAGCTCAGGCATCTGCCCACCTCGGGCTGGGATTATATCCTTCCACGTTCAATCCAGCAACAGTGAAGTGAATCTTTCCTGTGCTTCCAGTCTCTGACTTCCTCTCCTGGCACCAACCAGAGAAAATTCCACCTTTAAGGGCTTAAAGGTGTGATTAAATTAGGCCCACTGGAAAATCACTCTTCCGTAAAGTCACCCTCGGAGCTGGGCTCGGAGCCACACACCTGTAGTAGCAGCTACTCAGGAGGCTGAGGCTCAAGTGATCATCCAGCCTCAGCTTCCCAGAGTTGGGATTACAGGTGCGAGCCACTGTGCCCAGCTGCGGGAATTTTGTTGTGGACTCTCCTGGATCGTTTCTTCCCTCTGTTTTCTCTGTTCTTTCTACCTCCTTTGAGTTATGAGTTGTATCTTGTGGGATAATCCCCTCATTTTCGTATCTTTTCTTATATGTTCTAAATGTTTGTGTTTCTGGGAGATTTTCTCAGCTTTCTCTTGCAATACAGATACTGAGTTTTTACTTCCGCTGTCACCTCTCTACTTTTGTTTTGTCTTGTTTCTGAGATGGAGTATTGCTCTGTCACCTAGTGCAGTGGCTCAGTCTCTGCTTATTGCACCCTCCATCTCCAGAGTTCAAGCAATTCTCCTGCATCGGCCTCCTCCGTAGCTGGGATTACAGGCACGCGCCACCACGCTCGGCTAATTTTTGTCTTTTTAGTAGAGACGGAGTTTCGCCATGTTGGCCAGGCTGGTCTTAAATTCCTGATCTCAATTAAGCCTCCCGCCTCAGCCTCCCAAAGTGCTGGGATTATAAGCGTGAGCCACCGCGCCCAGCCTCTAATTTTTTCTTACTCTGAGTGTTCCTTTTCTCAGCATCTTATTCTTCTTATGTGAATGCCGTATATTTTATTTCTGAGGCTTGCTTATTTTCCTGAAGGCTTTTGTGGCTCCCTACCTGGATCCCTACCTGTTTTTCTGGAGTTCTTTTCCCTCTTGGTCTCGGTCTCTGACTTTGACTTTACAGATTCCTCATGGGTTCAGTGACCTACTGTGGCACGTTTATATTTGAAGAGTAGGGAACTGAAAAAGATACTTGGAAGCGAAGACCCTTGGAAGCTCAGTGCCTGTGGGCAGGACGTGTGGACAGGTGAGGCTTGTTGGGAGGTGGCTGTGCTTGTAAGATCCCAAAGCCAGCATCGGAAGTGTCTTCTCCTGGGAGGACCCCTCTGGCCTCCTGACTGCGGAGGAAGCAGGCTGTCAGCTTCCAGGACCAAGCTGCAGTGGGGGTGAAGGGAATGCAGCCAGGGCTGTCTCCCTGAGAGGCATGTGGCCTTTTCCTTCACCCCTTGTTTCAGGACTGACCCCTGTTGATTCACCTTGCTGTCCTCAAACTGTAAGCCTCCAGCACAGGTTTCATGTAGATTGTTTGTTTTTTATTTATTTGAGATGGAGTTTTTCTCTTGTTGCCCAGGCTGGAGTGCAATGGCACGATCTCTGCTCACCGCAACCTCTGCCTGCTGGGTTCAATGGTTCTCCTGCTTCAGCCTCCCAAGTAGCTGGGATTACAGGCATGCACTACCACGCCCAGCTTATTTTGTATTTTTAGTAGAGATGGGGTTTCTCCATGTTGATCAGGCTGGTCTCGAACTCCCGACCTCAGGTAGATCCACCCACCTCAGCCTCCCAAAGTGCTGTGATTACAGGCATAAGCCACTGTGCCCAGCCCTAGATATAGTATGTTTCTGATGGGTGGTGCTAGAGATTGAGGGCAAATGGCCTCCCAGGCTACTCCTTGGCACCCCTAGAATGCCAGTTGGTGCGGTATAAAAATGAACTAGACGTGCTGCCATGCAGGTTGAAGACCTACTAATTATTGGGCAACTACTGTGTGCCAGGCACTGAATCTAAATCAGGGTTTGCCATGCAAGGGACATCTGGCCATGTCTGGAGACATTTTCAGTGTCACAAATCAGGGTAGGGGTGGGTCTACTGGCATCTAGTGGGTAGAGGCCAGAGACACTGCTAAACATCCTACAATGCACAGCACAGCCTCCCATACCCAACTCTGAATGTCAATAGAGCCAAAGTCAAGAAACCCTGCTCCAAAAAGATGAAAGACACATTTCCTGGTTTTACAGGACAGGAGACAAGAATGTCTCATTCCGGCCGGGCATAGTCACGCATGCCCATAAGCCCAGCACTTTGGGAAGCCGAGGTGGGCACATCATTTGAGGTCAGGAGTTTAAGACCAGCCTGGTCAACATGATGAAACCCCATCTCTACTAAAAATACAAAATATATATATATATATATAATAATTAGCCAGGCATGGTGGTACATGCCTATAATCTCAGCTACTTGGGAGGCTGAGGCAGGAGAATCACTTGAAACCAGGAGGCGGAGGTTGCAGTGAGCCAAGATCATGTCATTGAACTCCAGCCTGGGTGACAGAGCGAGACTCTGCCTCACACACACACACACACACACACACACACACACACACACAAAGCAAAAAGAGAAAAAGAAAAAACATGTTCCCTGGCTTCATAAGAAAGGAGCAAAGAATTTCTAGTTCTGGCCAGGTACAGTGGCTCACACCTATAATCCCAGCACTTTGGGAGAATGAGGTGAGAGAATGGCTTCAACCCAGGAGTTCAAGACCAGCCTGGGCAATATAGCAAGACCCTGTCTCTACAAAAAAAAAAAAAAACGGAAAAAAGAATTTCTAGATCCTTAGTATCTACTATGTTCCAGGGGCAGGGGAAGCTCTTTCTTCACTTTGACAGTAACGCTGTGGCCTAGGCATTCTCGGCCCACTTTGCTGGAGGGGGCATGTGAGACCTGGCCAGCTTAGCCAGCTTACAAGGGGTGTTACTGGGGTGAAAACAGGCAGTGGGGACCAGTCTGATCGTGGCCCGCCAGGTGTCTGGGATGGGGAAGGGGCAAATGCCCACCTTCCTGCCCAACACCCTCCTCCCTCTTCAGGGGGGCAGCCGGGGGTGGCAGCGGCTGCCGGGTGCAAGTGGGCCCAGACCTGTGGCCCTGCCTGACGTTGGTCCCCATCAAGCCATGTGACGAGACCAGGCCACAAGAAAGAGGTTTCAACAAGCGTTATCATTTCCTGGAACTCCAACTCGGCGACTTCCCCGAAGACCGGCTGTGCCTGGCGGGCGGGCTTCGAGCAGCGGGGACAAGACTGCCCCCTTCCTCCTCTGCTGCCTCCGCAGCTGTCTATCTCAGTCTGTCTACCTGGAAGCAGCACTCCACCCTCCAGCCCAGTGGCCCTCGGCTCAGCTGCAGGTCATCGGCATCCCCAGGAGAGGTGGGACAGGAGCTGCTCTGCCAGTCCCTGTGATTTTCAGGCTGGGCTGGATCAGGCCAGGACCCCCAGGTGCCCAAAAACCCACTTCCTCTTCTTTCTGCCCCTGAACAAGCTGCTTAGGGCAAATGACAATCAGACTTGGCACAAGTGTGCCTCAGTGTTACCCTCAGAGAAATGGACACAAGGCCGGGGGTGGTGGCTCACGCCTGTAATCCCAGCACTTTGGGAGGCTGAAGTGGGCGGATCACTTGAGGTCAGGAGTTCAAGACCAGACTGGCCAACATGGAGAAACCCCGTCTCTACTAAAAATACAAAAGTTAGCCAGGCGTGGTGGTGGGTGCCTGTAGTCCCAGCTATCCAGGAGGCTGAGGCACAAGAATTGCTTGAACCAGGGAGGCAGAGGTTGCAGTGAGCCGAGATTGTGCCACTGCACTCTAGCCCGGGCAACAGAGCAAGGCTCAGTCTCAAAAAAAAAAAAAAGAAAAGAAATGGAAACAAATCTCCCACCCCATTCATCCTGGCCACCAGAAAGGGGCCTCTCTGGAGGCCAGCAGATAATTTATTTCTGGCTGTCTGGGTCCTGGAAATCCAGAGAAGGGATAAAACCTCACTTTGGTGGAAGTGGGGTAGCTCAGAACTCAGATTCTTGGGTACCACCATCTCGGTGATGACTCTGGGATAAGTCACTTCCTCAGTTCCCCAGTTCACAGAAACCCCAGTTGTAAATATAGACCAGGCCACAACAGGGCGGGGTGGTGGGCGCGGGGGCAGAGTGAGATGGGGAGAGAGGATGAAGAACCAAGGACAAAATCTGAGTCCTCTGAAAAGGCAGAAGACTCCAGGTCAGTGGGTTTTCTTAATCTGCTTTTGGGAAGGAAAGACCTTCAGGCTTGTGGTCCCTCTGGGCCTCAGTTTCCTCTTCTATAAAATGAAAATGATATTAGCCTGAGCCGTATGAAATTGCCAGCACTCTTGTGGTTTCGACCTCCAAAAACCAGCAATTTCATATGTTGGTCTAACATGACCTATCTGGAAAACTGAAGAATGAACTGAGATCCTGTGAAGTGATTAGCAGAGTGCCTGCATATAATATGTGCTCAATAAACTACAGGTCTTAGGTTAAATACTTTTTCTATGTTGCCTAGGCTGGTCTCAAATTCCTGGCTTCAAGTGATACAAGAGGATCACCCTCATGATCCACCCACCTCAGCCTCCCAAAGTGCTGAGATTTCAGGCCTGCGCCACCCGGCCTCTTACGTCTCCTATCTAATGATATGTCATCCATGATAATCATGACACTCAGCGCTCCTGATTCTTTCACCCATTCTCTCCTTTCAAACCCAAAGACGCTTCCACTTACTGAGCACACTGTGGACCCGGGACAGATACAAGCGTTCACCATTCAGTTTTCACCACTTACTGTCGCCCACAAGCGTGAGCCTATGCAGCTGTGTTGCTGAGGCTCACGGTTCGTGTGATATAAGCCAGTGCTGTCTCATTCTGGGTCCCTTCCCATTCTGGCCGTCTCACTCCAGAGTGAGACCCAGTCTCTCCTCATTCTGCGCATGCTTGCTGGGAACGGCCCTATTGCTATATGAGCCTGTGCACGCCACGCTGCGCTCATGGTTAACCTTGCCTTTATATCCTCCTATAGTGCTAAAGTCAGAAGTCACTCTCGGCTGGGAGCGGTGGCCCACGCCTGTAATCCCAGCACTTTGGGAGGCCAAGGCAGGCAGATCACTTGAGGTCAGGGGTTTGAGACTAGCCTGATCAACATTATGAAACCCCATCTCTGCTAAAAACACAAAAAATTAGCCAGGCATGGTGTAATCCCAGCTACAGGTTGAGGCAGGAGAATTGCTTGAACCTGGGAGGCGGAGGTTGCAGTGAGCAGAGATGGTGCCACTGTACTCCAGCCTGGGTGACACAGTGAGACTCTCTCAAAAAAAAAAAAAAAGTCATCCTCTATTGACGAAATTGACTTTTTTTAAAAAAAAATGAAATGTAGGATGTTACATTTATGTCTTCAGTTTCACCTCTGTCCTCCTTAAGTGTCCCAGTCTAGAGAGTGTTTGGGATTCTGGCTCTGTTGCCCAGTGTGTTCGCTGTTCTTGGAATAACCAGGTTGTCTGGCTTCTAATGAAGGAATGCAGGAAGAAGAAGGAGGAGCATTAGTTGAGGCCAGAGCTGTGTGGCGTACCACACAAGACTGCTCAGCCAGTTGTCACGTGTGTGCAAGCGTGATGTGTGTGTGGAGGTAATTTACAAAGCTAGCCGCCAGGCGCAGTGGCTGATGCCTATAATCCCACCACTTTGGGAGGCTGATACAGGAGGATCACTTGAGGCCAGGAATTTGAGACCAGCCTAGGCAACTTAGAAAAAATAATCCTGGTGTGGTAGCAAAGTTTATAATCCCAGCTACTTGGGAGGCTGAGGCTGGAGGATTGCTTGAGTTCAGGAGTTCAAGGCTGCAATGAGCTAAGATCATACCACAGCACTACAGTCTGGGCAACAGAGCAAGACCCCGGCTTGAAAAAATGTAAAACCCATTTATAAAGTTCCGAGACCCCGGCTTAAAAAAAAAAAAAGTAAAGCCCATTTATAAAGTTCTCAATCTGGATTTTAATGCTTCTGTCTGGCTTCAAACCTCACTGAAGAGTGAGGTGTGGTGGCTCACACCTGTAATCCCAGCACTTTGGGAGGCTGAGGCAGGTGGATCATGAGGTCAGGAGTTCGAGACCATCCTGGTCAACATGGTGAAACCCCATCTCTACTAAAAATACAAAAATTAGCCAGGCGTGGTGGCAGGTGCCTGTAATCCCGGCTATTCAGGAGGCTGAGGCAGGAGAACTGCTTGAACCCAAGAGGCGGAGATTGCAGTGAGCCGAGATCTCGCCACTGTAGTCCAGCCTGGCAACAGAGCAAGACTCCATCTCAAAACAAATAAAACAGCTCACAGAAGGCTTTGAGACTGTTCCGAGAGGAGGGAGGCTGGCCTCCTGGGGAGCCTGCATGGAGGCACAGCACTCCAGTCCCTGAGGGACAGTCCTGCCTCCCTCCTGCCTCTGCTGAATGGCTGCCCCTGGGGACGTGCTGCTGTTCATCTTTACAGGATCCATCTGGTGCAGAGACACTCCATGGCTCTGACTCAAACGGCGATGGGATGCCAGGCACTGCTGGGGGCCCCATGCACACCGTCTCTGTTTTCCTGTCTACCACCCCAGATGGGTAAGACTGTTACAATCTCCATTTCTCA
Organism: Leontopithecus rosalia; assembly: GCA_028533165.1. NCBI lineage: Eukaryota > Metazoa > Chordata > Mammalia > Primates > Cebidae > Leontopithecus > Leontopithecus rosalia. Next base: position 96,846,729 of record CM052660.1, read on the forward strand.
GATGAGAAAACTGGAGCCCAGAGAGGTGTAACAGCTTGGTCAGGGTCACACAGCTAAAATTAGCCTCGTGATCCAACCGTCTCGGCCTCCCAAAGTGCTGGGATTACAGGCTTGAGCCACCGCGCCTGGCCCGGAATGGTGTCTTTTCTAAAGAGCAAATAAGCTGGGAGCAGTGGCTCACTCCAGTAATCCCCACACTTTGGGAGGCCATAGCAGGAAGATCGCTTGAGGCCAGGAGTTTGAGGCCAGCCTGGGGAACATAGTGAGCCCTCTGTATCCTAAAAATTGTCAACAATTAGCCAGATGCGGTGGCTCATGCCTGTAGTCACAGCTGCTCTGAGACTGAGGTGGGAGGATTGCTTGAACCCAAGGAATTTGAGACAGCAGTGAACTGTGATGACACCACTGCATTTCAACCTGGGTGACAGAGCAAGACCCTGTCTGAAAGAGAAAGAAAAGACTATATGGCTGTGTGTGGCGGCTCACGCCTGTAATCCCAGCACTTTGGGAGGCCGAGGCGGGTGAATCACCTGAGGTCAGGAGTTTGAGTCCAGCGTGGTCAACATGGGGAAACCCTGTCTCTACTAAAAATACAAAATTAGCCAGGTGTGGTGGCGGGCGCCTGTAGTCCCAGATACTCGGGAGGCTGAGGCAGGAGAATCACCTGAACCTGGGAGGTGGAGCTTGCAGTGAGCCAAAATCGCACCACTGTACTCCAGCCTGGGCAACAGAGACTCAAAAAAAAAAAGAAGAAAAAACTATATATATGTGTGTATCTGCAGAAATCAGGTTAGAAATATATATACACATATATACGTGTGTATAGAATTTAATACTAATGTTATTGGTATATTCTTTAAACATTTTTTTGAAACAAATGTGGAAATTAAAAGTCGTGAGCTGATGGGGGGTGTTGATCGGGGGAGGCCATGCATGTGGAGGCTGGGGCAACATGGGAACACTATGGACTTTCCACTCCATTTTGATGTAAACCTAAAACTGCTCTAATAAATACTGAGTTATTAAAAGCAACCAATAGGCCAGGCACAGTGGCTGACTCCTATAATCCCAGAACTTTGGGAGGTCATGGCGGGCACATCACTTGAAGTCAGGAGTTCAAGGCAAGCCTGGCCAACATGGTGAAACCCCATCTCCACAAAAAAAATACAAAAATTAGCTGGATGTGGTGGTGCATGCCTGTAATCCCAGCTCCTTGGGAGGCTGAGGCCGGAGAATCACTTGAACTTGGGAGGTGCAGGTTGCAGTGAGCCAAGATGGCGCCACAGGACTCCAGCCTGTGCGACAGAGTAAGACTCCATTTCAAAAAATAAATAAAGCGGCCGGGCGCGGTGGCTCACGCCTATAATCCCAGCACTTTGGGAGGCCGAGGTGGGTGGATCACGAGGTCAAGAGATCGAGACCATCCTGGTCAACAAGGTGAAACCCCGTCTCTACTAAAAATACAAAAATTAGCTGGGCATGGTGGTGCACGCCTGTAGTCCCAGCTACTCAGGAGGCTGAGGCAGGAGAATTGTTTGAACCCAGAAGGCGGAGGTTGTGGTGAGCCGAGATCGTGCCATTGCACTCCAGCCTGGGAAACAAGAGCGAAACTCCGTCTCAAAAATAAATAAATAAAGCAACCACGAATCAGGGGGTATGAAAACTAGAAGCCCTGTGTTCCACTTGCTCTCCCTCAAGCTTTCCTTGACCACAGGCATCAGCAGGTGATGGGGCCACTCTTGGCCCCAGCTCCTGGCAAAACTAGTCTTGGTTCTTTCACACTGGAAGATCATTTTGTCTCTTCTTAAGACACGTGGCCCCATTTCACTTCATTCCAGCCAAACCTCACCCTTGACCCCTGCTGTTCTCCGGACTCCAATTACCAAGGACTCTTTGGGTTGTAAGTGACAGAAACATGGGCAGCATAAGTGAAAAAGGAAATGTGGTGCATGGAACAAGGACATCAAGGTGGACTTCAGGCATGGCTGGATGCAGGTGCTCACACAGTGCATCAGGGCTCTGTCCCGTGTCTTTCTCATCAACTCTCTTGAGACAGTGGGCACATTGGCTAAATTAGAGCCTGTGGGCCCTGATTTAGAAGACTTTCTGTTAGTTTCCACTGAAAAGCGAAGTGTCTGATTGGTAAAGCTTAGGTCATGTGCATACCCTGAACCGGGTTATGGGGAACTCTGATTGGCCAAGCCTGGTCCACACCCATCTCTGGCTGGGGTGCTGTGATTGACAGCTCCTTCACGACCATACAGTATGGGGGCCTGACAGTTCCCTGAGAGCAAAGCTCTGGCTCACAATACACCACACATGGTTTCTGCTTTCCAGCCCTCCACCTCCTTAGAATGTGGGACAGAGGCCATCAGCTCAGGTCTGCGTTCTTAGGGCTGGGACGCCTCATATGGTGGAAAGAGGAGGGACTTTGTGCTCCAACAGACCTGGGTGTGAATCCAAGCTCTGAGGTCACTTTGCCACCCTGAGCCTTGTTTTTGCTCCCAAACATGTCTCCCAACAGGATGGTGCCAGGGATTTAAATTAGTCCCTAAGGGTTCAGTGGGAACCTGGGCCCCGGTCTGGATGCGACAGCCATGGTGGGGGTCAAGGCCCTGCCTGAGTCTTGTGTTAGAGAGGTTTGGATCTCCACTCGGCTGTGCACACTTGGGGCAAATAACACTTCTCCAGACCTCAGTTTCCTCCCTTGCAACAAATAGAGACACATACTGTCTTAGTCCATTTTCTTCCCTCCCTCCCTCCCTCCCTCCCTCCCTCCCTTCTTCCCTTCTTCCTTTCTTCCTTGCCTTCTTGCTTTCAAGATGGAGTCTCGCTCTGTTGCCCAGGCTGGTGTGCAGTGGCTGACTGCAACCTCCACCTCTTGAGTTCAAGTGATTCTCCCGCCTCTGCCCCCTGAGTAGCTGGGATTACAGGCATCTGCCACCATGCCCGGCCAATTTTTGTATTTTTTTAGAGACGAGGTTTCACTGTGTTGACCAGCCTGGTCTCCAACTCCTGACCTCAGGTGATCTGCCCACCTTGGCCTCCCAAAGTGCTGGGATACAGGTGTGAGCCACCTCGCCTGGCCCTTAGTTCATTTTCTGTTGCATATCACAGATTACCTAAAACTGGATAATGTATACAGAAAGTTTATGGTGGCTGAGAAGCCCAAGTTCAAGGACTGCATTTGGTGAGGGCGTTCTTGCTGGTGGGGACTCAGTACTGAGTCCCGAGGTGGCACAGGGCATCCCATGGGGAGGGGGCTGAGTGTGTTTGCTCATGTCTCTCTCCCTCTTCTCTTAAAGCCACCAAGGCCACACCCATGACAACCCATTCATCTGTTACTCATCCATTCATTAATCCATGGGTCCCTCCTCACGCAGTCACATCTTAAAGGCTCCACCTCTCAATACTGGTACACTGGGGATTCAGTTTCAACATGAGTTTTGGAGGGGACAGACGTTCAGACCATAGCACATGCCGACCACAGGGGCAGTTATTCAGATCATGGGGGATTGACACAGGACTGTTTCTAGAGATCACATCCCCAGGCCTTTGCTGCTGCCGTTCCCTCTGCCTGAGATGCCCTGCTCTTAGAGGCTTCTGGGGTAAACTCCTTCCCACCTGTGCTTGAAGACTCAGACAGCAACTCCTCCAGGGCGCCTCCCCTGACTTCCTACCTCCTATCATCCTCCCCACAATTCCTGGGTCTGATTAGCCATGCCCTGCTGACATCTGGATCGGGTGGTTTTGAAGTCTAAGTCCTTTTTCTTTTTGAGACAACATCTTTGCTCTGTCACCAGGCTGGAGTGCAGTGGCGCAATCTCGCCTTACTGCGACCTCTGCCTCGGGTTCAAGTGATTGTCCTGCCTCAGCCTCCCATATAGCCGGGAATACAGGCGTCCGCCACCACTCCTGGCTAATTTTTGTTTTAGTAGAGACAGGGTTTCACTATGTTGGTCAGTCTGGTCTCGAACTCCTGAGCTCAAGTGATTTGCCCGCCTTGGCCTCCCAAAGTGCTGGGATTACTGGGGTGAGCCAGCACCTATGTCCTTTTTATCCTAACCGTGAATGGCTTGGATTTCTCTGCCCGCTCTTTGCCTGGCATGCAGGAGGGATTGAGTCAATGTTTGCAGCGTGAGCCTTTCTGGCGGTCACCCATCTCCAGCACACAAGGCCTGTGTCCTTGGCTCTGCTGGCAGCGTGACACCTTCCCGGAGGAGGGGGCCTTTGGGTGGAGAGGAAGTCCAGGCTGCCCCTGGAAGCACAGGCGGCTGATTTCTAAGAAACCAGATGACGGACAGGAAGGCTGGGGCAGAGGGTGATAGGGACGGCTTTTACTTTCAGTTTTCTGTGGGGCTGGAGCAAAGCGGGTGCCCCAGGTTCTCTTTGGGGAGGGGAGGATGGTGCAGTCACAGCCTCCCAGAGTGAAGCAGTAGCCACCACTTAAGGACACAGACCAATCCTGGAGCCCAGAGAGGCCCCGCTTGGCCTCAGTGACACAGGTGTGGGGGGGGTACAATGGGCGGCCATCACTGGGGGCTCCCAGGTGGGACACAGTGTCTGAAAGCCCGCCTCCTGCCTCCTGGCCCCTGGCTCGTCCACTTACCCTTTATTTATGTATTTATTTATTTACTGAGACAGGGTCTTGCTCTGTCACCCAGGCTGGAGTGAAGTGGCACAATCACAGCTCACTGCAGCCTCAACCCCCAGGCTAAAACAATCCTCCTGCCTCAGCCTCCCGAGTAGCTGGGACCACAGACACGCACCACCACACCTGGTTAATTTTTGTAGAAACAGGGACTCGCTGTGTTGCCCAGGCCGATCTTGAACTCAAGCCATCCTCCTGCCTCGGCCTCCCAAAGTGTTGGGATTATAGGTATGAGCCACTGCAACCGGCCTCACCCTTTATTTTACACATGCCTTAGATTATTCATTCCTTCACTCACTCATTCACCCGTTTGCCCATGCATGCCTCCGTTCTGTTGTGCTTCAGTTCTCTCCCTGTTTTCTCTTTCCGTCCTTCTTTTTCTTCTCGTTTCTCCCTCCCTGTCCCTCCATCTGTGTCTGTTGCTCCCTCTCTCTCCATCCTCTCTGGGTGGCTCCATCCCTTTCTCCCTCTGTCTCCCCAACTCTCTCTCTTTTCGTTTCTCTCCCCTTCTGTCCATCTCTCTGCCTCCTTTCCCCCAATCTGCCTCTCTCTCTCTTCTTTGACTGCCTCAGTCACTTAAGACAATGTTTTTGTTATTGTTGCATTTTGAGACAGGATCTCACTCGGTCACCCCAGGCTAGAGTGCATGGTGTGATCACGGCTCACTGCAGCCTCGACCTCCCAGGCTCAAGTGATCCTCCCCACTCAGCCTCCTGGGTAGCTGGGACTACAGGTGTGTACCACCAGGCCCAGCTAATTTTTGTATTTTTTGTAGAGATCGGCTTTTGCCATGTTGCCCAAGCTGGTCTTGAACTTCTGGACTCAAGTGATCCACCTGTCTTGGCCTCCTAGAGTGCTAGGATTACAGGTGCCAGCCACTGCACCTGAAAACAATGTTTTTACATATTGTTTTAACCAAATGTTCCCGCAAACGTTAAAGAAATCTAAATATCTACTTCTGTGTTGTCTCAGGAAATAATAACCATAACATCTAAGGTTTTATGAGATGCACTTTTCCCTAATGTACACTGAAATAAACAGAACCATTGAGAGAATGTTTGCAGCCAGGCTTGGTGGCTCACCCCTGTAATCCTGGCACTTTGAAGTCTGAGGCAGGTGGATTGCTTGAGCCAACAATGCAAATTGAGTTTGAGACCAGCCTAGGCAACACAGGGAGATCCTGTCTGAGAAAGAAAGAAAGAGAGAGAAGGAAAGAAAAGAGAAAGAGAGAAAAGAGAGAAAGAAAGAAAAGAAAAAAAAGGGAAAGGGAAGGAAGGAGAAAGGGAGGGAAGGCAGGCAGGCATGCAGGCGGAAAAGGCAGGAAGGCAGGAAGAAAGGAAAGAAGGAAGGAAGGCAGGAAGAATTTTATACCTGACGCATGATAGGTAGGGCACCATACCTGCACCTGGGGAGGGGCTGGGTTAGTGTCTCCACCCACATAGCCTGGTTCCTCCTTCCCTCCATTGCATACTCCTCCTCCTCCTCCCCTTCCTTCCTTCCTTCCTTCCTCCTCCTCCTCCTTTTTCTTCTTCTTTTTCTTTCTTCTTCTTCCTTTTTTTTAAATGGAGTCTCGCTCTGTAGCCCAGCCTGGAGTGCAGTGGTGCGATCTCTGTTCACTGCAACCTCCATCTCCCAGGTCCCAGGAGAAGACTGGGACTCCATCTCAAAAAAAAATAGGAAGGTGCACCCAGCTCCCCTCCCACCCCCTTTTTTTTGAGATGGAGTCTTGCTCTGACACCCAGGCTGGAGTGCAGTGGCACAATCTCAACTCACTGCAACCTCCGCCTCCCAGATTCAAGCCATTCTCCGGCCTCAGCCTCCGGAGTAGCTGGGATTACAGGCACATGCCAACACGCCTGACTAATTTTTGCATTTTTTAGTAGAGACGGGGTTTCACCATGTTGGCCAGGCTGGTCTCAAACTACAGACCTAAAGTGATCCACCTGCCTCTGCCTCCCAAAGTGCTGGGATTAAGACGTGAGCCACCTCGCCCCACCACATTGTACCCTTCTCTCCATTGCTCCCTCGTTACTTAGCCCATTATCTGCACTCAATGTGGGACTGGTATCCCATTTCTAGAGAAGTTTTTTTTCCTAGAGAACTTTCTTTGTAACGGGCATGCTTCCAAGCAATTTATGGATGTTAATCAATTTACACCCCCTTAACAGTTCTGGGAGATAGTGACAATGATAATCCATACTTAAATGGGGAAACTGAGGCACAACGTGGTTTCATCAGTGATTAAGTAAATTTGCTTATGTTACAGAGGTTAAACTCTCTCACAGAGAGGTCCCTGTCCTCTTGGCACTCACAGTTTATAAGACAGAGCAAACCTCTTGGCAGTCCCTTATGTGGAGTTTAACAGAGGCAGCGGGACCCAGCAGAAAGAGTCAAGGGAGAGCTTCCTAGGGGAGGTGTTTGCTGAGTTGGGTTTTGAAGGTTGAATAGGAGTTTGCCAAGTGAAAGGGAAGCAAAGGAAACAGCAAAGACTTTCGCTGGGGAGCTGGGAAGGCCTAGGGAACCATGAGAAATTGGGGCAAATGGGAGCAGATGAGGAGTATGACAGGAACGAGGTGTGGTTAGAAATGTACATTGGGGGCTGGGTGTGGTGGCTCAAGCCTGTAATCCCAGCACTTTGGGAGGCCAAGGCAGGTGGATCATGAGGTCAAGAGATCGAGACCATCCTGGTCAACATGGTGAAACCCCGTCTCCACTAAAAATACAAAAAATTAGCTGGGCATGGTGGCACGTGCCTGTAATCCCAGCTACTCAGGAGGCTGAGGCAGGAGAATTGCCTGGAGGCGGAGGTTGCGGTGAGCCGAGATGGCGCCATTGCACTCCAGCCTGGGAAACGAGCGAAACTCCGTCAAGAAAGAAAGAAAGAAAGAAAGAAAGAGAGAGAGAGAGAGAGAGAGAGAGAGAGAGAGAGAGAGAGAGAAAGAAAGAAAGAAAGAAATGTACATTGGGGCCAGATGGTCGGGGGGCGGCCTCAAATTCCATGGGGAAGAGGTCATATTTGAATATCTAGCAGTTGGAAGCTTCTGGAATGCTGTGGAGTCACCTTGCTTGGTTCAAATACTGCTTTACTTTGACTAGCTGTAAAATTATGGACAAGAAACATAACCGCTCCTGGCCTCAGTTTCCCTGTCTGTAAAATTGGACAATAACAATACCTACCTAGAATGTGCTAGATAAGGGTGAGCTGACAGGAATCTTATTTGCAGTGAGAGCTTAGTGTATAACGGGGGGTGTAAGGTGATGACACTTGCTGTTTGGGTAATCAAACTGCAAATTCCCTCCTAATGCCTGCCAAGGGGGCCAGGGCCTACATCTCCGGTCCTCAGTTTCCCCAGTGGAAATCCAGTGAAGGGGAGCCTGCTTTAAGGCTTGAGTGTGCCCTCCTCCCCTGCTCCCATGCCCCTGCCCGCCTGGCTGGGGGAACCCAGAGGCCCCTCCAGGCTGAACCTGTAGTTTTACTTTGACCCAATTTTTGGCAACTGTAGCTTTTCCTGTCAACAGGCTGGCTAGGAGAGGACTTGGCAAAGGTGAGACAAACAGCAGAATGGTGCCAGGGCTGGGCATGCTGGGGGTTCCATTTTCAACAGTCCAAGCTGGGGACAGAGGAAGGGTCCCCTGTCCTGGGAAAAATATCATCCCTTTAGTTGACCATGTACACTGGGCTCCAGTTTATTGTCCTTTCTTTTCTTTCCTTTTTTTTTTTGGAGACAGGGTCTCACTCTGCCACCCAGGCTGGAGTGCAGTGGTGTGATCTTGGCTCACCGCAACCTCCACCTTCCACGTTCATGTGATTCTCATGCCTCAGCCTCTGGAATAGCTGGGACTACAGGTGAATGGCACCATCACCTGGCTAGTTTTCTGTTCTTTGGGGGTTTTTTTTGGTAGAGGTAGGGTTTCAACCATGTTGCCCCAGCTGGTCTCGAACTCCTGCACTCAAGCAGTTCGCCTGCCTACCAAAGTGCTGGGATTACAGGCATGAGCCACCTTGACGAGCTTATTATCACTTTCTTTTAATTCTGCACACCCTGGGAGCTCTGGGTGCGTATCCCATTTCACAGGCGAGGAAACTGAGATCAGTGAAGGGGCTACTTGTCAATAACACACAGCTGGCAGTGTTTCTCCAGGGGTGGGGCGAACGCCCTGGAGGGTCTCTAGGTGGTGATTTGAGGTAAAACATGGGGACATTTTTATAAAACACTGAGGCCCCTTCCTCCTCTGTGAAACCGTGATTTCATATTTTCATCCTCCTGTAGATTTTCTGCTTAAGTCAAAAAGTAAGTCTCATATTGGTGCTACTGTGTCATAAACACCTCTCTAATGCTTGCTAATACTCCACCTTCTCCCCCAGCCCTTTTTTTTTTTTCGAGACTGAGTCTGCTCTGTTGCCCAGACTGGAGTGCAATCTTGGCTCAATGCAACTCCACCTCCCGAGTTCAAGCAATTCTCCTGCCTCAGCCTCCAGAATAGCTGGGATTACAAGTACCTGCTGTAATCCATGTAAACCATGCCTGGCTAATTTTGGTATTTTTGTAGAAATGTAGTTTCACCATGTTGGCCAGACTGGTCTTGAACTCCTGACCTCAGGTGATCCACCTGCCTCAGCCTCCCAAAGTGCTGGGATTACAGAAGTAAGCCACCACACCTAGGGTCGGTCTCTCTCTCTCTCTCTCTCTCTCTTTGACACAGAGTCTCACTCTCTCACCCATGCTGGAGTACAGTGATGTGATCTCAGCTCACTGCAACCTCTGCCTCCGAGCGTCAAGTGATTCTCCTGCCTCAGCCTCCCTCGTAGTTGGGATTACAGGAGTAGGCCACCATGTCCAGCTGATTTTTGTATTTTTAGTAGAGAGAGGGTTTCACCATGGTGGCCAGGCTGGTCTCGAACTCCTGACCTCAGGTGATCTGCCTGCCTCGGCCTCCCAAAGGGCTGGGATTACAGGCATGAGCCACTGCACACGGCCTCCTTCTCTCTTTTTCTGTCTCTCAACCAAACATGGAGCCAACCTTTTGCTCAGCACACAGCAGTCTCTAGCTAGAACTTACACTGTTTGGATTTCCTTGCATTGCTTAAGGGTTACCTCTTTGTTGTGGGAAATTCTACCTTCCATGTATGGTAATGAAACATTTCCCTTGAAATAAAAGTTAATTAAGGAAATCATGTAACTTAATTTGTAGAAAATATTAATTGAATAGCAGAACAGCTGGGGACTTGGACAGATGTGGCAAAAAAAAAAAAAAAAAAAACAAGTGAAGCTTCGGTGACTGATGGGTAAGAGCCTCGGTGTAGACAGGAGAACAAAGGCATGGCTACAAAATGAGGCTGCTCGGGGATAGAATCCACCCCCCACCAGGGCTCTGTTACCTACCTTCAGTGTGACCGAGCCCGTTATTTAACCCTGTGCCCCAGTTTCGTCATCTGCACAACGAGGGTAATAATAGTTATACCTGATTCATACAGTTCTTGAGGATTAATTGGGATACTATGCATGAATTACTTAGAACAATGCCTCTCGTCTAGGAAGCGGGGTGAGCTGGCAGCCACTGCTGTGCTGTATTAGCAAGAAGCTGGCTGAGAATGGGACCAGGTGGGCCCAACTTCATGGCTGTGCTGATTCAAATCCCCTGCACAGCTGGTGTGATGCAAAATAACAATTATAGTTCTGGCTGGGTGCAGTGGCTCATGTCTGTAATCTCAGCTCTTTGGAAGGACAAGCTGGGAGAACCACTGAGGCCAGGAGTTCGAGACCAGGCTGGGCAACATAGCAGGTCACAGTCTCAAGTTAAAAATAAAAAATAGCCAGGTGTGGTGTCGCACACCTGTAGTCCCAGCTACTTGGGTGGCTGAGGCAGGAGGATCTCTTGAGCCCAGGATTTTGAGGCTGCAGTGAGCTGTGCTTGTACCACTGCTCTCAGCCTGGATGACAGACTTTTTTGTTTTTCGAGACGGAGTCTTGCTCTGTTGCCCAGGCTGGAGTGCAGTGGCGTAATCTAGACTCACTGCAACCTGTGCCTCCCAGGGTCAAGTGATTCTCCTGCCTCAGCCTCCCTAGTCGCTGGGACTACAGGTGCATGCCACCACGCCCAGCTAATTTTTATATTTTTATTAGAGACGGGGTTTCACCATGTTGGCCAGGCTGGTGTCCAACTCCTGGCCTCAAGTGATCCGCCCACCTCGGCCTCCCAAAGTGCTGGTGTTATAGGCGTGAGCCACCACGCCAGGTCTATGAGACTGTGTTTCAAACAACAACAGCGAAACCAGCAGCAATGAAAGAATCAAGCAGAGAGGGCTGATTCCAGTGACTGGGAATACGTCATGTGCTAAGTGCTAGGCATCCTTTGATTGAACTTCACCCATGAGGTAGGTAGTTTTTAACCTTATTTCCAGGTAGGAAAAGAGTTTCAAGATCTAAGGGGAGGGGAGGGGTCGGTGTGGACCAGAATGAGGTAGAAGCAGAGCACATGTTTGTCTCTGAGGACTTGAGCTGGTAGGAGAGGGCCCGCTATTGTGGCCTTGACCTGGCCTGCCTTGGGACATGCCCTCCCCAGGCCTGGGGTCTTCCAAGAGGCCTGAGGGCCCGGTGGACAAGATGCACCACGCGGAACGGGAACCACGTGAAAGCTGTAAAGGCTGCGGAGCCAGCAGTGCTTCGGAGGAGCCGAGTGGAAGCCGAGGGGAGCCGAGTGTGGCCAAGCCATGCCGAGTGGGTTGTGGGCAGCGGCTGGTGGGGAGAACGGCGCAATGACGTCACTGGCGTGGCACGTGATGGCCGAGAGTATGGGCGCCATGGGGCCTCAGCTGGACTACAGCTGGTTGGGTCTCATTTGTCTGCCTCCACCCAGGCCCCGGCTGGCAGACAGCACTGCCGAAGGGGGACCAGGGAGCAGCACAGGCAAAGGCCCCGAGGCAGGAGGGAGCGCGGTGAGTGCCTTGCCCAGACCCCTGGGCCGTTTTCGCAGGACGTGGGCCTTCTGAGCGCCGCCGCGGGGACCCACGTAGGGCTGCCGCGTGGGATGCCGGACCCGTCCTGGGTGTCGGGGTGGGGGGTGGGGGAGAAGGGGGTGGAGGAGTGTGTACTGGGCTCATAGAGCTTTGAACCCGTTTCCCCCGAGGGCCATCTGTCGGGTTCCAGAGCCAGGACCACAGTTGGGAGGAGCAATTTGAGGGCCCACCTGGGCACCGTGGTACCTGGGTGAATTTGCTTTGGTGAAAACTGCGCCTCCCTCTGCGGGTCACTAGATACCCCCTGCTGCCAAAGCAGGCCAAGCCTACCGTGTTATTCCTGGTAAGCTCCCAGCCCCAGGGAGGCTCTGGGTGATGGCAGTGGGAGGCCAGGTGAGAAGTACAAACTGGCATCCAGGTGGAACTGGCCACACCCACCTCAGCCCAGCATCCCCCAGGCAGGTCCTGTGGCCTCCTCTTGTCATTGGTCTGATTGGCTAAAGCCAAGGGGCCTGGCCAAGAATGAACGCTCCCTTGTGAATATGCAGGAGGCAGGGAGTCCAAGCCCGTCTCTCCAGGCCCCCTGCTCAGACCATCTGCACCCAGCAGCCAGGTCAGAGCAGGTCACCTCCACGTTCCTCATCAATCTGGAAATCCACGCTTTCCACCAAAGTCTACAGGGCACCACGAGCCCTGATCCCCACCCACGCCCCCACCTTTTCACTTTGCTGGCCTTCTTGAATGGTTTGGTAAACGCCTTCCTACTGAGCTCCTTTGCACTTGCCCTTCCCTCTGCCTTGACGGCTCATCTCATCTCCTGGCTTTACCTGGCTGGCGCCTTCCTGTCATTCCAGGCACAATAATAATTTCAGCGTCACCTCAGAGAAGCCTCCTGACCTTTCTCTCTAAAAGAGCCCCATCCACTGTCCAATTACCCTGCAGAGTTTCCATCTGACCACTGGTTGCTATGTACTTGGAATGCTCCTTTTCCTTTATTTCATGTTTATTTACTGTCCAAGGCAGTGAATGTAAACTCCGTGAGCAGGGACCAGACCCCCCTGTTTTATTCATTCCTGTATCCTTTGGGCTTAGAATAATGCCTGGCTGAGTGCAGTGGCTCCCACCTATAATCCCAGCATCTTGGGAGGCTAAGGTGGGAGGATTGCTTGAGCCCAGGAGTATGAGACTGGCCTAGGCAACATAGGCAGACCTCATCTTGGCAAGAATAAATTGGCCAGGCCTGGTGGTGCACGCCTGTAGTCCCAGCTGCTCAGGAGGCTGAGATGGGAGGATCGCTGAGTCCATGAAGTCAAGGCTGCAGTCAGCTGTGGTCACACCACTGCACTCCAGCCTGTGTAACAGAGACCTCGTCTCTCAAAAAAAGGAGGAGGAGGAGAAATAGATAATGACTGGAACACAGGAGGTGCTCAGTCAGTGTTTGCTGTATGAACCTCAGCTACCATTATTGGCACCTCATCATTCAGAGATGTATTTGGCACCTGCCACGTGCTTATGTAAGCACTTTCTACCTATTATGTCATAGAAGAGGCTCAGCTGGCCACTTCCTGGCATAATGACCATACCTGCTCTTAAGGTTGGGAGGATCAAGCAGGTGGAAGCGAGGCCTAGGAATATGAATTTTCACCAGATTCCTCCCTTTTCCCATCCCCTCTCCCACTACTTAAGAAACCCATCCTGGGCTGAGCAGTGATTCATGCCTATAATCCCAACACTCTGGGAGGCTGAGACAGGAGGATCACTTGAGCCCAGGAGTTCGAGACCAGCCTGGGCAACATAGTGAGACCCTGTCTCTACCAAAACCAAGGAAACCAGATGGGTGTGGTGGCCCACTCCTGTAGTCCCAGCTACTCAGTCCCTGGGCTGAGGTGGGAGGATTGCTTAAACCCAGGAGTTTGATTCTGCAGTGATCTGTGATCTTGCCACTGCACTCCAGCCTAGGCAACAGAGCCAGACTCTCTCTCAAAAAAAAAAAAAAAAAGAAGAAGAAGAAACTTGTCTTGTTTACAGTGGGATGGACTTGGTCCAAGTCCTGGCCGTCACTTCTGAGCTGTATGACCTTGAGTAGTGGCTGCACTTGTCTGAGCCTCCATTTCCTCATCTGGAACACGGGGCCAGAGTGTGCAGGGGTGGCTTAGAGGCTGACCAGCCGTGACCACAGGCTATCCCTGCACCCACACACAGTCCTTGTCATTCCAGAGAGCACCTCTTTTCTCATGCTGCCTGCCTCTTGCTGCCCCGGCTCATCTGCTCACCTTCACTGCACCTGGGCCCCCAAGTCAGTCCTTTGCACACACAAACCCTCCTCTCACTCTTCATTCTTGTAAATTGACGTCAGCACTGCTGAATCATGAAGCTGAGGCTTGAGAGAGAGAGAATCTGCATCACCTGGGAAGCCACACGATGCTTGCGCACGCGTGGGTACAAACACACACACACACACACACAGCCTTTTCCCCCTGCAGTGGCGCCTGCACACACTTTTAGTCAGACGGGACGGGGTACAGCTTCCAGGGTGTTGAGGTTACTGTACCTATGTTAGTATAGGTTTATTTTAAATGACTCATAAAGGGAGGAAGGGGCCAGCTCTGGGAAGTGTGATCAGAGGGGCCCTTATTCTTAGCTGTTCTGCTTCAAGTTTTCTAAGGGGAATGGGTTTGGATACCCAGCACTGTGTAAGGAATATGTGATTTTTATACTTTTTTAAAAGGAGGGGGAAAAATCCCATAACATATTGCAAGCTACCTGCTAGATGACCCCTCTTTAGAGGAGGACCTGTTTTCTCATCTGTAAAATGGGGATGCTCACAGTACCTAAATCGGAAGGCTGGGTGTGAGTTGAATGCTCACACAGGTGATGCGGGACCCGGGAGCAGTCTGTGCACCTTGAGTGCTATATAGAAATATGCGCAGCTGGTGCTGTTGTTATTGCAGTGATTAGGTCCTCAGGTCACCTAGTGGTACCCAGCCTCTAAAAAATTCCTGAGTGGATTTGCAGAATCTGGCTCCACCCCTTGTTGTGGTCCTGCTTTGCGTCTCGAGCCTGTTTCCCCAGCTGTAAAATGGGGCCAGTACAGCCAGTGAGCGGTCACTGAGGGTCTTTGGGTATCACTAGTATTGCAACCCAATCCCCAAGTATTGCCGCCTTGGATTTCTGCTTCTCCAGACACTGCCCTGAGTAGGTAACAGATGGGAAAGAACAAGGACAGGACTTAATTAAGCCACGGCAGAGAAGGAAGGGCAGGGGCGTGGCTAAAAAAACGAAAAGAAAGAGATTCTTTGGTGGTAGAGACAAGAAGCCACCTCCCTCCCTCCCACTTCACCTTACTGAGGGATAAAATTGCCAAAGCTCTCTGAGATCCTAAATTTCTTCTGGCCATCCATAAAGGCCTGAAGCCTATTTAATCCCCAAGACAGGCCTGTGCTGCTCTGGCTTTCTGATCATCAAGTGAATTTTATGCTTTGCTTTCGAGTCTGAAAGGTATTATTAAGCGTTAGGGCACTATTACAAGTGTGTCCAAGGCTGCAGAAGGCCATTCTGGCTTCTAAAGATGGAGTGTGACATGGCCACCAGGCTGCTGAACCCTAAACCTGAAAATGACTCAATTCACCAAGTGTTGACTATTCCCTTCAAGTTGCGAACATGGTCCATGTGTCAGGCTGGCCGAAGACACAGAAGGTGCCAGACACCCAGGTCCCAGGCACTTTCTGGTGCTGTGGGTCAGCCCCACAAACGTCCTGGAGCCACCCTTCCCTCCCCTGGCTCCTGAAAACATCAGCCTCCTCCATGATGTGTGGAAAGTTGCCTTTAGAAAGGTGGGAGGCCCAGGGAGGCAAGGGGAATTGCCCTAGCCGTGTCGGCACCTTCCCACCACCACAAACCACAGAGCCTCCTTCTGGCTCCAAGTGGTGTGTTCACCAAAAAGTACACAAGACACAACAGGGTGAGAAGGAAGCCAGACCCAGCCCTGTATTTCCCATCCCATCCCAAATATGTCTCCCTCGATGCTGGTTCAGAATGTGCCACTCCTCCTTCCAAAAACTAAGCCCCCACCCCCGCCCTCTTCCTGGAAGCTGTTGTGGTCATAGAACCAAAAAAGTTTCCTTGTTATCCATTTCAAGCAGATGCTTAGTGAGCAGCCAAAAAGAAAAAAAAAAAAAGCCCAAGTGTCGTCGTCTTTGACACAGGAATGGCCATAGCAGATTTACTCAGGTTTCCCTTCTGAAGAATGGGGATCAGACCCCTGCCTCACAGGGTGGTGCCTCTCTCTCTATAGGATTACGTAAATATAAGCATGCAAAGCACAGAATTAGGGCTGGCACGCACAAAGTGCTCAAATTCGAGCTGCTGCTTTACCAGACACGCCAAAACTAGACCAACCGTTCCTCTCCCTGGAGAGCTGTGGGTGTAACTGTGAGAGATGCCCAGCCACAGAGCAGGCCCGTACCCCACCTACAGCCCAGCAGGTCAGCCTTAGGGCCCTCTCTTCCCTGGATCTGTTCAGAACCAAGTTAAACTTTTGGCCAAAGCACACGCTGTAGAAACTTTTTTTTAAAAAAAAAACTTTCATAATAAAGTTTATTACATAAACTGGCTGTAAAAAATATAAAATAGGATTCTGCACAGCAGAAAAATAAAGCCAGAGACCCTCCCCCAACCCCTGGTTTGTGCAAAGATACTGGGTATATGTAAACATGAGGTAGGAGGTGCGAGTTCAGGTCCTGGCCCCAGATACAGTTAAGCTGCTACAACAACCAGGGGGACCCAGAGGGAGCACCAGGAGGGGGAGCACCCCCTCAAGAGGTGAGGAGGGGGGTCTACGGCCTCACCTCCAGCCGAGAGCGGGAGGCACCTCACCCCTACTCCCTCTCCCTTCAACCCAGGCGGGGGAGGGCACCCACGTGGTCCCAGGCAAATAATAACAGAAAATAATAGGGCACCCCAGTTAATGCTCCGTACACGGCGCGGCAGGTCAAATCTGAAAGGGGAAGGAGCTCAGGTAGTCGCGGAGAACCGGGTTGAGGGGGATGCGCGCCAGGTTCTCGCGGCCCACGGTGGCCACGATACGCTGGCGGCACAGCTCCTGCAGCGGCCGGACGCGGCGCTGGCGCAGCGGGGCCCCCAGCATGCGGCGCGGCGCCGCCACGTAGTGCTCCAGCAGTTCGAAGAGGCAGTCGAAGCTCTCCCGGCTACCGTCCAGGTGGAAGCGGCCGGCCTGGAAGTGCACGCGGATGCTCGTGGGACCTGAAGCCATCTTCACGCTGAGAGCGAAAAAGCAGTTCCGCTGGCGGCTGTCGCGCACCAGGAAGGTGCCCACGGGCTCCGCGCGCAGCCGCTCGTGCGCCCCGTGCACGCTCAGGGGACCCCAGTAGAAGCCGCAGGCGTCGAGGAGCGCGCTAGCGCGCGTGATGCGCCGGTAATCAGCGTGCGAACGGAACGTGCGGAAATGCGTGTCGCCGGGGACCGGGGCCGGGGCCGCCGGGCACGGCCGCGGGCGCGCGGGGGCCGCTGACGAGGAAGAGGAAGAGGAGGAAGGCTCTGGCCGCCGTCGAGGCTCTGCTGCTGTGGAGACTGCATTGTCGGCTGCCACCTGGTTGTGTGCTACCATCCTACAGGAGGGGCCAGCCGGAGGGGTGGGCCATAGCGTCCGGGGGTGCGCTGCGGAGGAGAGAAGGCGGTGAGCCGGCGCGCTGCGCAGCCGGGCAGGTGAGCGCCCGCGCGGCAACTCCGGAGGGCGGCGCTCCCGGCGGACCCGGCCCTAGGGGGCAAGCATGGGGCACCAAGTCCGCGCGGCTCCGTTCAGCCTCAGTGGGCACAGCTAGAAAACGGGCTCTGCATTCCGCGGAGCTCTTCCCGGCGGGTGGGGGCTCGGTGGAGGCGGAGTCCGGCCTCCGGGCACAACCGAGAGGGGGGCGTGGAGAGCAGCCGGCTCCGGCTACAGCCGTCCGGTCCCCGCTCGCCGCCCCGCGCTCGCCGCCTGCTGGCCAGGCCGGGATCGGCGCCCGATCCGGGCGATTTGGGCTAACACCGGAGAAAGGCTGTGCTGCTGGAGACTCGCGGGCGGGGGGCGGCCTGGGTGGGGCCGCTGGGGGCCAGGGGCGTGGCGGCCGCGACCCCATCCTGCAGCCCCTGAGGCCCGCCGGACTCCCTACTGCCCTGGACTCCCCTCCCTCCTCCCTCACGCCTCCACGCCCAGGGACCCGCTCACCTGGGGGCGGTGCGCGAGGCGCCGCGGGTGGGGCGGCGGGGGGCTCCGGGGGGCTCCGGGGCGGCTCTCGTGCATGCTCCGGGGCCTGGAGCCGTGCAGCTGCCACGGCCGCAGCTCGCTCTGCTCGGCGCCCGCCCCTGCGCTTGTCTTTTAAACCCGCACGGAGGCGGGGCCGGCGAAGGCGGGAGGACCCGCCCCCTGCCTGCCCCGCCCCCAGCTCCACTTTCGGTTTCTCTTTCCGCGGTGGCGTCGGCGAGACCGCTCCGGCCGGGACCCTCCCGCGGGGCTCTCTGCCTGCCTGTTTGCGCCTGTCCCAACACCCGTCCCTCGAGGGGCTCTGGCTCCGCCCTGCACCTTCCGACCACTTCTTGGACGCCCCTTTCGGACTTGGCGACCCGGCTTTTGCCGGGCTACCTTGGGTTCCACGTTCTGCCTCCAGGTCCTCTTGGGACGCGCCCTGACACACCCTCCTCTGCCCCAGGTGTCCTCCACACCCGCCGGGGACAGAGCCCTGTACTCTCCTCCCCTGCAGCCAGATCCGCCCGGGGTCCCCCAGAAGGTGTCCCCAACCCTGAGCCCGACCCTACCTCTAGACCCCTTTCTAGCTCCTGCTCCACCCGCCGTCGACCCCCACAGTCGCCCGCCCTCCTGTTCCGAAGCCCCAGCCGGCCGCGGTCTCTGGTCTTGGCTCGTGCTTCCCGGGAAGCGGCGGTCTGACCACAGGCTTCAGAAGAACCCCTGACGGCGCGGGCGCCTCCACCCCGGCCCAGTTCCTCGGAAACTGGGCGGGGCCGGGCAAGGTCCCTGGTGGCTTGACTACCCTCCCTGCGCTCCCACTACTCCACAGCAGAAGAAACTGAGGCCGGGGAGGGGCTGGTATTTGTAATGGCTTGCAGACTGGGAGCTCTGGACCTGGATTCTGCCCTCCCCGTCTTTATTTTGGGGAAAGGAGCAGCTGGGAGGGATCAAATTGGAGCCTAGTGGAAAAATGGTGCATCCTCAGAGTGGTGATTCCCAAATCCTGCTTTCCTAGCCCTCCTCTCCCCAACCCCTACCTCGTAGATTTGCCCCTGCTGCTGAGTCAAGCATCTGCCCTTCAAAGACTGCCTCCCCACTATACACATGCCCGGGGCTTGGGATGGTGAGCAGTGGGTGGTCAGGGCTGTAATTTGCACACGTGTTTGTGATTTAGTGATTCTGGCTGCCGTGCAAGGCCGTGGATTATGTGCCTGGCTGCTCCGTGTATTTTTGAATGAAGGTATATGGGGAGCCACATAAAAGCTTGGCTAGGCTGAGGGCCTGGTGACTGGCCAAACGCTGGCACACACTGCCCTCTACAGACAACTCTCAGGCGGCAGCCCAGACGGCTTCTCTCCTGGAAGCCCTGGCGCCTGGTCCTTCTTCCCGCCTCCCTGGCCCTATGTTGCCTCCTTCCCCAGGCAGAGCCTAGGTCCTTGTGGTTCCTTCTGAGCACGGGGTGGCTCAGAACCAGGCCGACTGAGCACCCCATCAGCGTCCTGAATCTGCGTGTGGCCAGGGCTGGTGGTGGTCATTGTTGTAGGTTGTGTGTGCAGGGAGTAGAGAGAAGATGCAGAGCCTTGCCTGCACGAGGGGTCAGGTGTGTGGTCATTTGAGAGATGTCTACTGGACATCTGCTAGGGGCAACACTCTGCAGTGGGTGATGGATAAAATACAAGGAGACCCAGTTTCAACTCTGTACCTTTCTATTCTTGTGACCTTGAGCATGTAATTAACCTTTCTGCCATGGTGTCTTCATCTGTAAAATGGGGGAGGATACTAATAGTACCTCTAGCAGGGTGCAGTGGTTCATGTCTATAATCTCAGAACTTAGGAGACCTAGACGGAAGGATCGCTTGAGCCCAGAAGTTTGAGACCAGCTTGGAAACAAAGTAAGATCCAGTCTCTACCAAAAAAAAAAAAAAGTACAAAAATCAGCCAGGCATAGTGGCTTGCACCTGTAGTCCCAGGTGGCAGGAGGATGGCTTGAACCCAGGAGGTCAATCACTGCACTCCAGCCTGGGCAACAGAGTAAGACCCTGTCTCTCTCTCTCTCTCTCTCTCTCTCTCTCTCTCTCTCTCTCTCTCTCTCTCTCTCCACTGTATAGAAAAGTCTTCTGCCAGAGACCCTGTCTCAAAAAGAAAAAAAGCCATTGTGTGGGAATTAGATGATTATGGGTTGGTGCATAAAACAGCCGTTAGGGTACACTAAGCACTCAGCAGGTGTTAGCTGTTGTTCATTCAAGGGTCCCTGTGGTGTGGCAGGGTGTTGGAACCCACAAACACACGACTTCAACCCCTATGTCCATTTTTTATTAGAGATGGAGTCTTGCTCTGTTGCTCAGGCTGGAGTGCAGTCATAGGATCATAGCTAACTATAGCCTCAACCTCCTGGGCTCAAGAGATTCTCCCATCTCAGCCTCCTGAGTAACTGAGACATCAGGCACATGCCAACACACTAATTTTTTAAATGTTTTGTAGAGATGGGGGTCTCACTATGCTGCCCAGGCAGGTCTCAAACTCCTGACTTCAAGCGACCCTCCTCCCCACCCCTGGCCTCCCAAAGCCTTACCTTCTCTCTGTGTTAGAAGCCCTAGCCTGGGGACCACAGGCCAGGGAGAGCACAGCAAGGGAGCAGGAAAGCGTCTCAGGGTACACTCAGCACACGTGGGTTCTCCTCACTGCCACCAATGACAGACAGATTTGGTTTCATTTTCTGAAGTCCTGTGTTCAAAATGAAACCAAATCCAGATGCCAAAGGAGAAAAAGAAATCTCCTGATTGACAAGCATCCGCCTTGTGGGCTGTTCTCCCTGGATGGCTAGGTGCCAGGCTCACTGGAAGCCAGGCATCGAGAAACCCTGAGGGGCTCAGACTGCTTGGCAGGGTGGGACCAGGCGCTGACTCCAGACTTGCTGCATGACCTTGAGCAAGTGACCTGCCCTCTTGGGACCTCACTTGCCCCAATGGCAAAACGAGCTCTGGACATCTCGTACTTCACAAAGCAGCCAGACATACAGAGCCAAGGGCCAAATGCTAGGCATGGAGTCGGTGCTTGGCACAGTGACCTCTTGCCACAGGGCAGATGGACCAGCTGTCTGTCCACAGTTTGCTAAACCACAGCCAGATGTGTGGGAATGTTCTCCTCCCTACTTTGGCAGGTCCTCGTACCCAAGATGTGGGGTACCCAGCCAGCATCTGGGGGAAGTCAAGATCCTAGTGACTTATGGCCCTCAGCTTTTCAGTTTCTCTTTCCAGCTTTGGTGGCACCTTGCTGGGAAAAGCAGCTCCTGACCGGTATGTGTAATCATGAAACTGCCCTCTGCTCTGAAATTCCTCAGCCCTCCTTTTCCTCTAACCCACATGTCAGTGAGGTTCCCATGGGAGCCTGTGCCCCTGGGAGTCCCGAGCAGTCGGGCTCACAGTGTGGATTCTGCTGACCACTGGTCTGAATTTAAATCGGTCATTTCATAAGCATGTGACCTGGGGCCAACTTCTTAGCCTCTCTGTGCCTCAGTTTTCACATTTGCAAGATGGGGTAATAACGTATCTATTTCACTTCTTCAGTATTTATTGAGCAGGTGTTTATTTACTGAGTTCTTACTGTGTGCCAGGCGCAGGAGACTCAGAGGTCTTCAAGCAGCGCCAGGGAGGCAGTGAATTCACACCATCATTGCAGATCGTACATGGTGCTATGTGGGAAAGAAATAGAGAGAAAGGGGTGATGGTTATTTGTTGAGTGAGATAAGTAGGTTAGGAAAGGCCTCTTGGACGTGGTGACATTAGCACTGGGGTCTTTCTATAAGTGGGATGAAGACCCCAGCGGGAGAGAGCAGCCAGTGCAGAGGGCCTGTGGTGGGGGAGCTTGAAGATGGGAAAGGAGGGTTGGTGTACTGACCCAGGGGATGGTTTGGGAGGGAGGAGGCATAGGCGTCAGGCCTTTTGCCCTGAGTGCCTGGGACAGCGTGAAGGCCCAGGAGGCACCGTCGGACTGGGTGTGGAAAGAGCCCTCTAGCTCTTTAGCCATGCTGAGCTGTAGTAGTGGTGGCCTTGGGACAGTTTGCCATGGTCCTGTGATTTGGAAATTGTGTGTTTCGCTTGATCAGATGAGGAGAGCCCAACTCGGGGAGCTGGTGGAACTTGGTGAAGGTGTTTCAGGGAGCCCTCGGGCTTGATGGAACCTGGCCTGAAGTCCTCTGTCGGGAGAGGTTGCTTTGATGTATGTGGTAGATCTCTTCTGCTCCCACCGCAGGAACGCTGTGTGTCTCAGTGGCGGTTAGAGGGGTGTGAGCTCAGAGCACCCAAGTCCAAGAAGGCGTGAGAGGCCAGGGAGCTATGGCCTGAGCCAGTGGCTGGACTCCAAAGTGGCACCAGTCCTGGAGACTTGGTGGGACTCTTCCAGCAGGCGCAGGTGAAGGAGAGATGAAGTCAGCCGTCACTTGAAGTAGTTGGTAGTAACTGGCTTTCAGAAAGCAGTCACGATTTTTATGTTAACAGCTATAACATAGGAGGGGCAGGAAAGTAAAATTCTGGAAATGCTGGTAGAGGAGTGCAGACACACCTGCTTCAGCCCCAGCTCCCCTCCCCTCAGCCGTGTGGCTTCAGGCAAGTTGATTTAATCCAGTGGCCCGGAGAGCTGTCACGAAGCACAGTGCCCATCCTACAGTAAATCCCTTGGGCTCTTGTTCGCAGTCTATTGACTTCCAGTTTTGCACAGTATTCTAACAGGCCTCACCAGTTTCCACCCAACCTACCCCATCCATAAGTGACAAATTAGGTCTCAACAGCTGACAGCAAGGACCAGTCGCAGTGACATAGTGGGGAAAGAACTTGCAGGAGCTATGAAACTACGCACAAGAGCTAGCACACAGCAGGAGGACATTAGAGTGCGGGCAGGAGGGTTCCTCATGTCCGTAGCCCCTCACCGCAGTGATGCTGCATGGAAGTGGGCCCAGTTCTCTCTGAGGAGGCGTCTGGTCTCAGGGCACACAGATCAGTAGCAGTCTCCACACATGCCACAACGTGGGAAGCCCAGTGTCTGCTGCCCGCTTGGCAGCGCCCTAAGCAGGCTTAGGGAGAAGTGATCCTCAACTGAGTTGTAAAGCTCAGGAGTTCAAGACCAGCCTGGGCAGCCTGGCAAAACCCCTTCTCTACAAAAATACAAAAAAAGTTAGCTGGGCATGGTGGTCCCTGCTATTTGGGAGGCTGAAGTGGGAGGATCACTTGAGCCTGGGAGGCAGAGATGGCAGTAAGCTGAGATTGCACCACTGCCCTCCAGCCTGGGCTACAGAAGGAGACCCTGTGTCCAAAAAAAAAAGGAGTGAGATCTCACCAAGGGAAGGGAGGGAGAGCATGTTCCGGAATGTTTCCCCGTGCCTCTGCCATGTTCACGGTTTTTCCATTTGCCAAGTGCTGGCTCCTCATTGTTGCTTTAGTGCCTGCTCCTTTCCTTTATTCAGCAGCTATTTACTGCACTCCTAATACGTGCCAGGCACTGTGCTAAGTCTTAGAGATGCGGCAGTGACTAGCTTGGCCCCCTCAGTCTTCTTTACAAAGTGTAAGATGCACCTGAGACTCAGAGAGTTAAGGAATGGGCCTGGGTCATCCAGCAAGGGAATGGGGCAGCTGGGATTTGAAGCCGGATCTATGCGGCTACACGGTTTGAAATATTTTTCCTCTTAAATCATAGCTCACGTAGGCATGTCCACCCAGGGTCTGCCCTCTCCTCTGACCGCTTCGTTCCCCTTGGTAATCCCTCAGGCCTGCAGGAGTGACAGCTCCCCAGGTAACCCCAGGCAGGCCAGGCTCTACCTCATTTTGCAAACCTCACCTCACCCCAAGTAGCCCACTGAAATGCAGTCTCTGAGTATCAAGATAGATCATCTTCAGAACCCACATACTCTCTTCCTGGCTGAATTTATTGCCTGTCTCTTTCCATTTCCTGAATTTGGGTCTCCAGCAGGCCTGCCCCCAACCTACTGCCACCCACCCTAAGTGAAAGAATGAATCTGTGGTTGAATTTTTTGCCTGTCATTGTGCATCTGACATGCGCTGTGAGTGCTTGCTTGCATGTGTGTTTCCTGTAGGAAGCATTGGGGGGTGACTGAGAGTCCGCATGCATGTGTGGGGGTGTATGTGTGTATTTGGGGTCCATGTGTGAATGTGGGTCTCAGTGTCTGGGTTTGCACAGCTGTTTTTTCGTATATGTGGCCAGGAGTTTGAGGCTGTGATAAGCTGTGATCATATATGTGACTATCTGAATTTGTGCCACTTTCGTCTCAGTGCTGGTTTCAGGGAAATGTGGAGTTAAGGATAGCACCGTAAGCCACACGCGTGACCCAGTCCATTGGCTTATAATAAAAGATCTGCCTTCAGTAATCATATCATAAAAGGAAACAGGTTAGGAAGTCAGGAGTGAGTGGGGCTCAAAGTCCTCAACCTTCTGTCTAACCTGCCCCCACTTCCTCTTTCAAAATGTATTCCTAAACTTTTCTGCACTGATGTGTCAGTGACTGTCATGGCTTAATGTGGCCTTAAATTTTCAGTTGGGAACCCGGAAGTTTGGGGCAAGACATGAATCTCTTATCTCAGACCCGCTACCAGGAGTCCTTGACCAAGTTGTTTCACCTATAAGTCTCATCTGTACAGTGGGAGCAATAGAAGAGTGTGGATTCTTGGGAAACGTTTATGTCAAAATATCTGACATCTAGTCGGTAATCAATAAATGTGATTGCCAAGCCTTCTTAGGTCCTTCCCCACACCCTCTCCCAATAGAAACAACCTGAACATTTAAAGGGGCCCAAGGAGAGGAGATTGACAGTGGCGTAGAGCGGCATTGATGCCTGTTGGATGCTTGCAGGTGCATTGTCTCAGTGAACCCCCGCAGGGACAGGAGGCCCTGTTAGCCTCCGATTTTACGGAAGAGACCAGGATGCAGAGGGGGACCTGAGTTGCTCAAGGCCACACGGCTGAGATCTGAAAGAGGAACTTCCATGGCACGCCACTGCCTAGGACAGGCTCAGCAAAACTCAGAGTCCTGCGAGGCCTTCCCCAAGATGTCTTGGTCCATTTCCCTCTACTGCAGACACCCCACCACCACTCATTTCTCCTCCTGCCCCACCTCCCTGCAGCCCAAATGCCAAGTGCAACACAAAAGGAGACAGAGTGACCTGTGTCTGGTGCTGGGTACCCTGCCTCCCGCCATGTCGGAATCATGACCCCCTTCGACAGAGGAGGCGAGTGAGGCTTGGAGTGATCTAGTCCTAGTGCCCCCAGCTAGGAGAGCAAGAATCAGGGCAAACTGGAGTCTGACCCTAAAACCAAGGCTGGTGGGTAGGTAGGTCAGAAGCCACTTTACACAAGATGCTGACCATTCCCCAGTCCTTTGGTCTGGCAGCCAGCGTTCCTTCATGAAAATCTGCCTGGTTCAGGAGGCTGAGGCAGGAGAATTGCCTGAACCCAGGAGGTGGAGGTTGCAGTGAGCGGAGATCGCGCCATTGCACTCCAGCCAGGGTAACAAGAGCGAAACTCCGTCTCAAAAAAAAAAAAGAAAAAGAAAATCTGCCTGGTAATTTTATGCTATATTAATAACAGAGGCTCACTGAGTGCCAAGCACTGAGCCCAGACACTGTGTCATGACATGTGGCACGACCTCTCCCAGCGCCACAGCAAGGGTGCCCATTTTGCAGATGAGGGCAGGTTTTCCTAAGAGTCATGTCCATAGCTGTCTCCACGTCTATTTGGAAGCAGGGTTCTGTCTGGTTCACCCTTATCTCCCTTCTCCCAAAGCCTACACAGGCGGGTGCTCAGTAAATGTTTATGGAAGAGGAATGAGGAAGTCTCTGCTAGACCAGGCTGCCATTCTGCCAATTGCTGTACTTGTCCCATCCCCTGCAGTCCAGTCTCCACACAGCAGCCAGTGCCATTTTGAAAACACACCAGGCTTGGAGCAGTGGTTTAACGCCTGTAATCCTAACACTTTGGGAAGCCAAGGCGGGTGGATCACCTGAGGTCAGGAGTTTGAGACCAGCCTGATCAACATGGTGAAACCTCATATCTACTAAAAAAAAAAAATACAAAAATTAGGGGATTGGGGCAAAGAGGAGGAACAGCATTTGGACAAATGCCTAATGTATGCAGAGCTCATGGGTTTTTGCAGCAAACCACAATGGCACATGTATACCTATGTAACAAACCTGCATGTTCTGCACATCCTAGAACTTAAAATGAAATAAAAAGCAGTGACAGAATGCCACAAAAATTAGCTAGGCTTGAGACTGGGAGATGAAGGCTACAGTGAGCCATGATCACACAGAGTGAACACACCAGACTCTCAACTCACACTTGAGAGCCTCCCCGGACTTCCCACACCAAGAATAATATCCGAGCTCCTTCCTGCTGAACTTGGTTCAACCCCAGCATGGTTGTCTTGGCGCAGATTCTGTGTTCCTCTGGAACACAATTTCTAACCCAGGTTCATTCCCTCACTGGGACATGACATCTGCTTCCTTGATACAGCTCATTCTGACAAGTCTTGTGTGTTTGGACTGTAAGCTCCATGAGGGCAGGGCCTTGTGTGTTCTCTAGTTCTGTTCCCAGAGCCCAGCACAGCCCCTGCATGGACTTAGGTCCTTTAGTAAAAGTTTAATGGCACTTTTTTTGAAAATGTGCTATTGAAATGGCAGCTTTGAGGAGCGTTGAGGTTGGTACAACAAGTGAGGCTCAGAGATGGATCACAGTCCAAGGTCACACAGCAAGTACGAAAGGTGAGCCAGGCTTTAAACTCAGGATGCTCTGGACGGCAGAATGCACATTCTGAACCCCTCTTCCTGTCTCCTGTCGTGTTCTGTGGATCACATGAATAGATGTGGACATCTTGTGTGTCCACGTATGTGTGCACCCATGTGTGAGCATATAGGGCAAAAGATGAGATACTCAGGCAGGCTTCCATCCATCAGAGTGGATGCCCATCCACGCTGCAGGCTTCTTGGCATCCCATCCCTGTTTATTTCTGTCCCTTTGCAGGCCCCCAAAACATGTAGCGCCTTTCTTAGTGAGATCAAAATGACTACTCAGGATAATCTTGCAGGGTACAAGCTTTAATTAGTGTTGCATAGAAATCACCACAGGAACATGTTCCTGCAAGAAGACGGACTTCATCCTGGCATTCTATGCCTGATAGCGTTTCTCATTTGGGTGAAACATGCAGGAACAAGCCAAGGAGCACGGTCTCATTCGTTGGATTTCTGTCCTAAGGGATTAACAGTGAGAAAGGAGCTTTAATAGCTGAGCACTTCATGAAATCACCGACCTTTACATCTTACAACTAATTTGTGATTGAATATGGGGCGGAGACAGAGTTTAGTCTGCCGTCAGTGTCCTTTTGACCTATGTGAATCCATTCGTCCATCATTTATCCCTTCCATTTGTCATCCATCCGTTCATTAGTTCACCCATTCTATTCATTTATTCAACATTTCTTTCCCATTCTATCCCATTAGTCTAGACATCTATTCTTCCATCTATCAGTTCATTCAATTACTTCATTCAAATAAATGTATCAATTCATCATCCCTCCCTCTATCTAGAAATCTGAGCTATCATCCACCTACTTAGCCAACCATTATTTAACCAATCAAACCAACCCATCAAAACTAACTCTGTATTCAACCATTTCATCTACCAACCATATTCTTCCAATTAATCATCTACCTAACAAACCAATGACTAGCCAGCCAGTGCATTAATCCATTTATTTATCCATCCACCTAATCACATCCAACCTTCCTGCCATTCAACCAATGCATTCTTCCAACTATCCTTTCTATTCTTTATTTATCCACCCACTCATCCACTCAGCCTCTCAACCCCATTCATGCTTCCATCTAGCCAATCTGCTGACGACCAGCCGACCAGCCTTCCATCCTTCCAATCAGCCCATCCCGTTTATTCAAAGCCTGTCAGTGTTGATACATTCACCTGGCCAACTGCCATTGTTTCTCTTCTCCCTCTTCATCCTTGCCTATCCTCTGTGACCTGGCTGGAGCCCTCCCCTCACTGCCCCCGGGGTCTGCCCTCTGTCATCCGTGACCTGGTTGCAGCCCTCCCCTCACTGCCCCCGGGGTCTGCCCTCTGTCATCCGTGGGCTCTGGGACCCTTCCCCACCTCCTTAAAGGGTACCTGAGCTCCGCTTCTTGGCTTTGTACACCTGCCGGATCCTCTTGGCCATTTTTCTCTTGTTCATCTTGCCTTCCAAGTTCTTTCTTCTCTTGGGGCAGCTGCTGTAAAGGATGGTGGGCCGCGTGGGAGAGTGGTGGGAGTTCATGGTCTTTTTGTGGTGCTTTGGTGGTGGGCTGGGTCTGGGACTCTGGCTCTGGCGGCCGGATGAGCTGTGGGCGCCGGGTGGGCTGTGGTGGGTGGTCGGGCTCCAGCTGGAGCTCCCACTCTGGCTGCAGTGCTGGCTGCAGGTCTGGCAGTGGCGGCTGCAGGTGCACGGGCTGCAGGTGGTGCTTTGGGGCCGAGAGTTTCTATGGCGCGGGGTGTGGGTGTTGGGAAGGCTATGAGTCTTGGTGTCCATAGGAGGCCACGATTGGAGGGGCAGGGCCTCCTCTTCCTTCTCTCCCAGCAGGCCTAGGTTTACAGAGGCCCTGGCAGCCCCTGGTTATATAGTTGGGGCTGATTATGATGGCACAGGCCACGGGGCTGTGACAGATGTAGCCCAGTCAAAACAAAGCCCCCTACCCCTTACCCTCACCTCCAGGGCGGGGCAGCACTTAGGGGTACCCTGGGGTAGTCCCAGCTGCTGGTTCAGGGAAGGAGCCCTTGGGTCAGATTGAGCTTTGTCTGCATCCCAGATCTGCTTTTTCTGCATGTCAGCCCTGGGTATTCGCCTGAACAAGTCTCAGTTTCCCCATGTCTGCAGAATAGAGACAATAATTGTACTCACCTCATATGGACATTAGAAGAATTATTAATAAAGGAGAGAATTTATGTCAAGCAGTTAGCCCAGGCCCAGCCCTCAATGAGAGCTCAGTAAACATCACTGACCAGCATCATCAGGTCTTTTTCTTAACCCCGTCGGCAGCTTGGGTGCCAGGGGTGCAGCCCTGACCCTAGTGACGGCAGCTGAATGGTGGGCAGTTGGTAAGATAGATGATTAGTGCCCGGATGATGGGGAGGTGATGAATTGATCAGATGACTTGGTGGATGGGTGAAAGATGAGTAACCGCATGGACCAAGGGCTGGTTTTGGGGCCCTCCCGGCAAGCCCGCCTCCCCAGCCAGATGGAAAGTCGGGAGATTCTGAGCCAGGTTCAAATCCCAGTTTGCACTGATGTCCAGCCTTGGGTAGGCCATTGTGGTTTCTGAGGCTTAGTTGCCTTATGTGACAAAGAGGTGTCTTTCCTTCTTTTTTGTATTCTTGTGAGCCTGAGATGCTTGTTAGGTTATAGGAGGCCCTTGGAAACCCGTCTTTCTCTTTCAGTTCCTGCCTCTTGATTCTCCTCCCCTCCCTGCTTACGAAGTCTGAATGATGCCTTCCCTGCTCAGACACCCCAGCAACTGGAGGAGAAAGCCCAGACCTATGTTTGAACACCAGACCATTTGATCTCCTGCTCTTTGGGTGTCCATTCAGAGCCCTCCACCCCTCCCCGCCTTGGCCGATGCCTTTGCGCTTGGCCCTCGGCCTGTGCTTCCCCACTGGTCCCTGCAGGGAACACCCTCTGTCTCTGTCTCCCCTCCCCCAGCAGGCCCCAGCCCAAGGCAACTTCTCCCTTTGCCCGTGTACAGTTTTGCCTCTTGCTATGAGGATTTGCAATCATCTGCTTTTATGGAAGTTTTTTTCTTTTTGTTTTTTTCAAAACAGGGTCTTGCTGTGTTGCCCAGGTTAGAGTGCAGTGGCATGATTACAGCTGACTGCAGCCTCCTAGATTCAAACGATCCTCCCACCTCAGCCTCCTGAGTAGCTCTGACCATAGGTGCACGCCACCACACTTGTCGAATTTTTTTTTTTGTAGAGACAGGGTCTCACTTTGTTACCCAGGTGGGTCTTGAACGCATGAGCTCAAGACATCCTCCTGCTTTGGCCTCCCAGAGTGATGGGACTACAGGCATGAGCCACCATGCCCAGCCTTTGCAGTTTATTTCTTAATAAAAGTGAAATTTCTCACAGTGAGAACTGCTTTCATTTGCTGAATGCTTTCTACGTGGCTGGGCTCTGGACCTCACCCTCTCCAGGCAGCTTTGTCCTCAAGCCGTAAAGTCACTCTTTTTAGTGGACAATGGTGGCCCCCAAAAATCTAGGTCCACATTGTAACTCCTAGAACCTCTCCATGTGATATGATTTGGAAAAGGGGGTCTCGCAGATGTATTTAATCTGAGAATCCGGAGATAAGCACGTTGGCTTAGCCGCTGGGCCCTAAATCCAAATCCAAATGTCCTTACGAGGGACAGAAGAGTTGTCACTCAGGGAGAAGAGGAAACTGTGTGAAGATGGAGACAAGCTTGGAGTTCTCTCTTTTTTTTTTTTTTGAAACAAAGTCTCACTCCGGTGCCTAGGCTGGAGTACAGTGGCACAGTCTCGGCTCACTGCAACCTGTGCCTCCCGGGTTCAAGCGATTCTCCTGCCTCAGCTTTCTGAGTATCTGGGATTACAGGTGCATGCCACCATGTCCAGCTAGTAGAGATGGGGTTTCACCGTGTTGGCCAGGCTGGTCTCGAACTTCTGACCTTGTGAGTTGCCCACCTTGGTCTCCCAAAGTGCTGAGATTATAGGCGTGAGCCTCCTCGCCTGGCTGACAAGCTAGGAGTTCTATAAACTAGAGAAGACAAGGAAGGATTCTCTGCTAAGGCCTCTGGAGGGAGGTCAGCCCAGCTGGTGCCTGGACTTCAGACTTCTGGGCTTCAGAACTGCAGAGAACACATTCCTATTGTTTTTAGCCACCAAGGTTGTGGCAGTTTGGTATGGCAGCCCCAGGAAACTAACATACCCCGCGAGGGGTATGTTACATTTAGCATAGTTACAATGATTACATTTAGCAAAGAGGGAACAGGCTCAGAGAGGTGGAGGAGCCAGCCCAGAGTACCCCAGCCGCTCAGGGGCAGAGCCAGTTATATTCAGGTCTGGCTGCCTCTGGAGGTCACTAAAGGGATTCTTAGAGATTAGAGAGGCACCTTTAGTGGGGTTCCCAGGCCTTACTGTGGGTGGGCTCAGCAGGTCCAGTAGTGGGCTGTATGGGTCTCTGGACCCCTCTTCCCATGGCCTCCTGCTCCTCCACTGCCGACGCCCTGCTTCCCCTCCTTCGAGCAGAATGTGGAGATCTCAGCCTATCATCAACTGGCCTCTCCTCCACACACCTTTCCAGTCCTCCCAGGGAGGGTCAACCTCTGCCAGCAGCAGGTGTGCTGCACGTCACATACCTGCCCCCGCCCCCATGACCGTGATCTCTCTTCCAGGATGGCAGGGACTGTGTTTCATTAGTACCAGCACCCCTGGTGACTAGCACCATGCAGGGCCTAAGACGGGCTCAGCTCATGTTTCCTAGGTGAATGAATGGGCGGGTGGACCTTGGGCCTTGGACAAAAGAACAAAGCCGGTCAAACGAGTCATTTGTGGGGCTGGGAGTGGTGGAGTATCGAGGCCTCCCCTTCCCTCCAGCCTACCATCAGCCATTACAAGGCAGAGCAGTGGCCTCACCTTGGGGTAGCTGAAGGCCCCTTCCTACCCTCCCACACAGCCCCCAGAGAAACCAAGTCTTCCCTGAAAATTTCCCACCCCCCAGCCCCACTGCCACGGCACCAACTAGGATCCCCTTGGGGGCAGGTGGCTGGTGCCTGGAGGACTGTGAGGGAATGGGGTGGCGATCACATTTGTCACTTCTTTTGGATGGATGGGGTGAGGGAGGAGCCAGGGCCGGGGTGGGCAGAAGACATGTTCCACTGAGTCCAGAGCCAGAGAACGGGGCCCGGGTTCTGTGTCTTCACCCAGTCACCTCCCGGGACCTCCTTTGCCTGCTGCTCTCATGGGGCGCTGTCTCTGTCCCAGGGTTAGACCCCTTGAAGAAGGCAGGAGTGGGGTGCAGGTGGGGGTGCAGATGGTCGCCAGCAGCATAGACTGGCAGCGGAAGAGTCCGAGGCTGACTATGACCCCAGCAACAATCCCTGTTCTAGCTCAGCACTGGTGGTGCCAGGTCTGGTCCCCCCCAGTACTTGAGCTAGTTCTCCTGATCAGCTGACCCATGAGTAGCTATTAGCTTCCCCCAAATTCTGGGAGGGGCAGGCTGAGGTCTAAAGACACGCAGTGACTTGCTCAAGGGCACACAGCTGGCAGAAAAGAAGTTTGAACCCAGGTCCGCTGAACTCCCAAGCCAATGTTCTTAAAAGTCTGTCTGTGGTTGGGGGGTACAGTGGGATGAAGACAGTTATCCTGTCCTAGAGATGGGAAGATGTGGCTGAGTTGATTCCCCCTCCCAAAGACCCTGAACCTCTGGCTGGGGCTTAGGAACAAGGTCACCGAGCCTTGCTCCTCAGCCTTCCGCCACGTGCACCCACAGGCTCACACATGCACACACATGTGCCCATGCGGTACCAGGAGGGAGGGGGTGAGGGGACACCAGAGACAAGGAGGATTCCTCAGACTTTTTACTGACTCCTCTCTGAATATTTTGGTGGGAGCAGCGGTGGGTGCCCCTTCCTGGCTGTCGTCACGGGTCAGGAATGCATCTGCTTGGGCTCGGGGCTCTGCTTGTCCTTTGCACTGTCCTCCTCTTCCTGCTGCTCCGGCTCCGTCAGTAGCAGCTTGCCCTGGACCGGCAGCTCCTCTTCCTCCTCATCTTCTCCTTCCTCTTTCTCTTCCTCGTCTTCTTCGCCCTCTGAAGACAGACAGAAGTTATCCTGACTCACACAGGTCACGAGCTTCTTCATGGTGGATTGGTGGCCACGGCCATAGCTCTTGCTGTGGCCCGTGCTGTGGCCTGTGCTGAGCTTAGCACAGCGGGAACCCATGGTCCACGTTGCCTGTCTCTGGACTGAGAGGCGAAGTAGTTGGTGGAGGGGCTGTGAGTGGGGGCGGGATGCTGACATCACAAAGGGACTCCTGGAGCCCAAGTCCACTTGGGAACCTGGGTCTGAGCCAACAGGATTCAGACCTCAGCCACCAGCAGCTGCCAGTCCCTACAGGGCAGGTCTGCAAGGCAGAGTGTTGGGGACAGTGCTGACACCACAGTCCTCATTTGCCCTGGAGAGAGTTTCCCTTGTCGCTGGGATGGCAGTTAGGGATTGAATTTCTAGAAGTGTGGGGGTGGGGGAAACATACAGACTCCTCATATTCCAGAAAGAGTCAGCCAGAGAGAGCTGTCTATGTTGTGCACTCTGTAAGGTTTACCTTCATAGAACTCTTCCTTCTGGGGCCTGAAAATGTGAAATCTTCTTGAAAAGCAACAGCTTCTAAGGGGTTGCTTGTTGTCCCTGACTGATACGAGATGGACACCAGCAACCGGATGCCACTCTCCCCAGGTCAGGGTGGAGTGACATCCTCTTAAGTTATTTAGGGCCACAGGTCTCTTTGAAGACATCATGAAACTGCCCTGTAGCAAGGTTCCCCTGTCTGTGCAGCATCATTTCAGCATGGGGGCGGGGGGGTTAGCACTTTTTTTTTTTTTGAGGCAGAATCTCGCTTTGTTGCCAGGCCGGAGTGCAGTGGTGAGAGCTTGGCTCACTGCAACCTCTGCCTCCTGGGCTCAGGCGATTCTTCTGCCTCAGCACCCCAAGTAGCTGGTACTACAAGCACTTGCCACCACACCCAACTGATTTTTATATTTTTAATAGAGACGGGGTTTTATCATGTTGGCCAGGATGGTCTCAATTTGTTGACCTCGTGATCTGCCCCCTCAGCCTCCCATAGTGCTGGGATTACAGGCATGAGCCTGTAATTACAACCACCCCCAACCTGTCTTTTTTTTTTTTTTTTTTTGAGTCAGAATCTCACTCTGTCACCAGGCTGGAGTGCAGTGGCGCGATCTTGGCTCACTGTAACCTCCACCTCCTGGGTTCAGGCAATTCTCCTGCCTCAGCCTCCCAGGTAGCTGGGATTACAGGCGCCCGCCACCATGCCCAGCTAATTTTTGTATTTTTATTAGAGACAGGGTTTCACCATGTTGTCCAGGATGGTCTCAATCTCTTGACCTCGTGATCTGCCCACCTCAGCCTCCCAAAGTGCTGGGATTACAGGCATGAGCCACTGCGCCCGGCCGACTTTTTTTTTTATATATATATACATTGAAATTAGTCTTTTGTAAATGGCAGTGGTATTTTTTAAATTTAAATTTTTTCAGGCTGGGCATGGTGGCTCATGCCTGTAATTCTAGCACTTTGGGAGGCAAGGCTGGCAGATCATCTGAGGTCAGGAGTTGGAGACCAGCCTGGCCAACATTGTGAAACGCTTTCTTTACTAAAAATACCAAAAAAAATACATTTTTTAGCTCCTCCAGCTACTCAGGAGGTTAGGCAGGAGAATCATTTGAACCCAGGAAGTGGAGGTTGCAGTGAGCCGAGATGTACCACTGCACTCCAGCCTGGGTAACAAGAGCAAAGCTCCATCTCAAAAAAATAAAGTCATTG
Source organism: Leontopithecus rosalia (assembly GCA_028533165.1). Taxonomy (NCBI): domain Eukaryota; kingdom Metazoa; phylum Chordata; class Mammalia; order Primates; family Cebidae; genus Leontopithecus; species Leontopithecus rosalia. The sequence continues at coordinate 96,881,194 of CM052660.1, forward strand.
CTTCATAAAGATTGGTCATTTCTGAGTACCAGGAATCCATTTTCCAACACAGAGGTTGGATCTTGCCAATTTTCTTCCCACAGTCCTGTGGTTAGCCAACCCTCTCCAAAATGCCCATGACCTGATCCTAGAATCTGTCATGTGAGTTGGGTATTGAGATAGGTTTGTCCTGAAAGTCCCTCAGTGCAATCACAAGGAGGTGGGAGGGATGCACCCGCAAACCAAGGAGAGCAGGCAGCAAGAATCAGATGAGCCTCCAGAGGCCTCAGTCAGCCCAGGCCTCACATAGCCAGCCCGTTACTCTGTATTCATCTGCTCCTTGCCTTTTGCTAACTGAGTTGTTGCTGGAGCATGCCAGACCTGCTTCCCACCTTGAAGCCATTGCCTGCACTGCCCCTCTGCCCCCCCTGTTTACATGTGTTTTTAAACTATGGCACACAGTAGGTTTTTTAAATATGGCTGCAAGATGCCTTGACATCTTTGTGACTTAATTAGGGCTTGATCTGTTCTAACCATTTTCTCCTTTCATGGGGTAGGATTAGCTTCTTCACTGAAGGGCGATCAAGATAGAATAATGTGGCCTTTGACAGCATGGAAAGATGCATGATGGACAGGACAGCATCACCCCCAGGCACAGTAACCCTCTCCTAGGTGCCCTAAGAGCGTCAGAGCTCCCGCCCTACCCGCCCTCAAAGAAGGGTTGCAGAGAAGCCTCTATCCACTCTGGGTGAGAGGGAAGTCAGGTTTATGCAATTTGTGCAAAGGAGACCCCAATAGGCCAGCGAATATCTTGTCAAGCTTTATTGGGCAGGTGACTTTGGCACATTTCACTCAGATCTTGTGAGCTTCTCAGCAGCAATTCAGGGCTTGAGCATTTGATGTAGGGGTGTTGCTATGGGCCTCACTTGCTGGTTCTTGGGCAGGTGACTTTTTCTTAACTTCCAGCAGCCGGTGAGGGGCCCAGGAGGCTTAGTACCTTCTGCATCTTCTCCTCCTCCTGGATCTGCAGCCTTTTGGGAAAGAAAGATCTGGTTGAGGGGGCCATCTAGGGACTCTGGGTGGGGATGAGGGTCAGGGAGCTGAAGCCTCTGCCAGGTGGGGTGGGTCCCAGCCTCCCTCCTGTGCCTCGGGGGGTCAGGGGCATGCAGGGTGGGGGGCACGGGCAGACCTCTGCGAGGCCGCCTCCGGTATCGGCAGCTGCGTCTTCTGCGCCTTCTGCAGGAGCGACTCCGTCTTCTGTGAATCCGGTACAGCCTCCTGCGAGAGCAATGCCTGCGCCTATAGCTAGAGCAGCCTTGGTGGGTCCTCCCGTAGACCTCGCCTTCTGCGCTTAGCCCCTGCTCTTCTTGGCCATTACGTCCTTGCTCCTGCCAGTTCACCAGCTGCCTGTACTCCTCGTGTGGGCGTTCGCTCGGGCTCCTCACGTGGTATCGGACCATGGTGTTGGGAGATCCGGTGGCTCCTGGGTTGAGGTTGCAGTGAGCCCTGGGGTGGGAGGGCTGAGGCCTGCCCACCTGCCCTTGGTGTTAGTGTTGGTCTGGTCTGTGAGGCTCCCTGGGAGCTTGTATATAAAGGGGGCCCCCACTATGACTCAGTGGCCCCACCCTGCCCCACCCTTCCCAGCCTCCTCTGTGATGGCAGCATGGGCTGGGGGTCACAGCTAGCAGGGCTCTGGCACTCAAGCTGCAGGGCTAGAAGGGTGAGAGACCCCCTTGCCTTGCCTGTAAAATATGTCGCCTGTCTCTTGTAAAGGGTGCGACCATACAGATGGCAGGTGTTTTACTGTCTAATCCAAGCCCTCATCGCCCCAAGCCAGTGGGAATGCACATTGTCACTTGGAAGTGTCCTCGCCTCTTCGATGTTGTGGCGTGTTCCACCATGTGGAAGGGACTTCCATGCTTGGCTCTGCACACAGCTTACTGTTGAGATGGCGACAGCAGCAAACAGTTCCCTAGTAGGTCCTATGTGCCAAGCATTGATTCATTTATTTCCGATACATTCACTCATTTTGTCTCTCTCTCTCTTTTTTTTTTTTTTTTTTGAGACAGTATCTGTCACCCAGGCTGGAGTGCAGTGGCACAATCATGGCTCACTGCAGCCTCTACCCCCTGTGCTCAGATGATCCTCCCGCCTCAGCCTCCTGGTAGCTGGGACTATAGGTGTGTGCTGCCACTCCCTGCACACAGGGAGATAGAGATAGGGTCTCACTATGTTGCCCTGGCTGGTCTCAAACTCCTGGCCTCAAGTGAGCCTCCCATGTTGGCCTCCCAGAGTGCTGGGATTAGAGGTGTGAGCCGCCACCCCTGGGCATTCCTCACTAGAACAGTCCCCATTTTCTGTGGGACAAACAGGCATGAAGAGGTTGAGTTGCTCGAGGCCACTCTGCTGAGAAGCACAGGCTGGGCTAGCATTCAGACAGAGACAGCCTGGCTTTAGTCATACCCTTGGCTCTCTGCCTACGCCCAGCAGAGGGGACGCTCCCTTCTCCTCCTCTCAAATACGCATCTTCTCTCCTCCCGCTCAGCTTTGCCAGGGCTTCTCATTGAACTTTGATGATACCATTAAAGTCCAGGATCAGAATCACAGAAACCGCAAAACCAGTTTCCCTTTCATGGAGGGCAGGGAGAATGTGGGAATGTGGCAGACTGGCAAAATTAAGGACGTGAAGATGCAGAATCATCCCGGATGATTTTGGTTGGCCCAGTGCATTCACAAGGGCTCTTAGAAGAGAGAAGAGGGAGGCAGGAGGCTCACGGGAAGAGAAATTGGAAGAAGCCATGCTGCTGTCTTTGAAGATGGAGGGAGAGGCTGTGAGCTATAGGGTCCAGCCCTATAGGGTTCTGTGAGCCCCTCCCTGTTGGTGCGGAGTCAAGAAACTGTAGAGATAAAAGACACAGACACAGAGATAGAGAAAAGAGAGTGTGGGCTCAGGGGTCCACTGCCAACCAAAGCGTGGGGACCTGCAGTGGCCCCGAGTGCCAGGACACTCTGCCTTTTATTGAGTACAAAGCAGGGGGCAGGGAAGGTAGAGTGAGGTAATGGTGGTCGGTGATAGGGTCAGGTAAATCACGTGTCTTGAAGGTAGGGGGCCCAAGACTTTCAAGTGGCCGTGGGGAGGAGAAAAGCCCATGAGTCAGCGCTCTTCGCATGTTTGCCAGAAATACCAAGGACACTAAGATTATGTTACTATTATTAACTCTTATCTTTTAAGAAAAAGAGAAACCAGATACAGAAGCAGGGTGGGAGAGTAGACATGGAGCATGACCACCGAAGCACAGCATCACATAGAGACAGTTAAGCCCCCGGACGTCTGCGGGGCTACCTGACAGCTGTCAGGCCTTGCCACAAGAGCTTGGAAGAGTGGAGTTTTCTCCTAACTCCCCAGGAACAAGACGTGTCGGCCATTTGGACTTCTCCTTCCCTAGCTGGCTAAATAGCAGGTGCTTTCCCAGCACTGGCCCTGCCGCACAGCCGAGGTGCCCTCCAGCAGCCCTCTGCAGATGTCACAGAGGGCTTAGAGCAACTTGCCTTAGGATCGCTCTGTTCACGATGTCACCTCAGTTCCATGCTTCATAACCTGATAGTCATTAGTAAAATTAAAGGTTATATTGAGTATATATCTTTATGATTATAAGTGAGTAACTATAATCAAGCTGGAGCTTGTACAAAGGAATAACTATGTGCCTAAATTTCTAATTCTTTTCTAAATCAGTATTTATATGGGAACAGGCTGAGGCTTCAGACCCTTGCCACAGCACTTGCAGGGTTTCCTCCCTACAGTGAGCTAAGGCAGGCAGCCTCTCGGGATGGACAGGGAAATGGGTTATCCTCCCCTTGTACATCCAGGAGGAACACAGCCCTGCTGACTCCTTGATTTTAGCCCCATGAGACCTGTTTCAGAATTCTGACTGCAGACCTGTAAGATAATATATTTGTGTTGTTTAAAGCTACAACACCTGTGGCAATCTGTCACGGTGGCATTAGGAAACAAAGCCAGAGGGCTTAATCCTCAGATCCTTCCAGGAGGTGACCGGTGATATTGCCATGCCTGCGGTGTTTCTGTGCTGCCTCTCTTTGGGGATAAGAAGGTCCTTTAGAGTGGCCCTCAAGCTCCCTGAGGGTGTGTGTTAAAAATATGAATGCTAGGGCCTTACCCTACATCCTGCTGAGTCAAATCTCCACGGCCAGAGCTTGCTGATGAAAATAGGAAGGAGCTGGTGTGGTGACTCACACCTGTAATCCCAGCACTTTGAGAGGCTGAGGTGGGAGGATCACTTGAGCCCAGGAGTTTGAGACCAGCCTGGGCAACATAGTGAGGCCCCCGTCTACAAAAAATAAAAAAATTAGCCTGGGTGTGGTGGCATGTTCCTGTAGTCCCTGCTACTCAGGAGGCTGTGGGGGGGAGGATTGCTTGAGCCCAGGAGGTCGAGGCTGCAGTGAGCCACGTTCACACCAGTGCACTCCAGGGTCTGCCTGTCCAGCCAAAGTGCTGTCATGACCTGACTGTGTTATGGAGGGCCATTGCTGAAGTGATCAGGGTCATGGTAATGGCAGGGCTAGCACTGAACTCTGATGTGCTCACTTCAAAGCACAAGGTTGTTGATACCTGCCGCAGGCAGCTGCCTTGTGCCAAGGCAGGAGAATCACTTGAGCTCAGAAGTTTCAGACTAGCCCGGGCAACCTAGTGACACCTCATCTCTACAAAAAATTCGCCAGGCATGGTAGTGCATGTCTGCGGTCCCAGCTACTCAAGAGGCCAGGAGGCTGAAGTAGGGGAATCACTTGAGCCCAGGAGATTGAGGCTGCAGTAAACTGTGTTTGCATCACTGCACTCTAACCTGGGTGACAGAGAGAGACCCTGTCTCAAAAAAAAAAAAGTAATGTATGCAGAATGCTAGGCACACAGTTGGTGCCCCATAAGCAAAAGTCATACTGTGACATCTCTGAGGTGCCTAGTGTACCCCATCACTTCAGGGAACTGGGTCTCAGAGCCTCTGATCCCTGCTGAACTGCTCTGGGCGTTGCTCTGCCATCATGAAATGACTGTGAGCCAGGGTCTGTGTCAAGGAATCAGAGAGGGTGGGCTAGGCTGTGAGTGAGCCAAGTGCCCAGGGCCCGCTAGGATTTCTTGTGTCTGGGTGGCTGCCTCCCCACATCTCACTGGGGTCTTAAACTCTCTTGCCTTGGAAGTTTTAGTGTGGGTAGTGTATCATACACAGCTTGAGTGGGGACTAAGGTTCGACCAGACGGACACGTTAACCTTTGTTTCCTCAAGTAGACATAATGTTGTGAAACCTGCCCCAAAGAGTAAAGAAACCAGTGGTTAACAAAACGTTTGGGTCTGCAGGATGGTAGATAAGAAATTTCCTTAATGGCACGTGATTAAAAAGTTCAGCCACCTTTACGTGTTATCACTGTAGCCACTGGGTATGAAAACTTCTGGCCGGGAATGAGGAAACACTTCTGTGTGACTGGCTTAATCTGTTTAACTTGTAATAAGAGTTCATTTGTTGAAGAATGGAAATTTCCGCTTCGGCCTAAAATAAACCCTGGGTGGGCAACTAGGGGACAGGTCAGATAAGGGGAGCTTAGATCCAGCTAGATGTTTAACTAGAACCCCTGGAACCCCAGGGATGGAGGGAACCCAGATTTGGCATTTGCTAATTTCTGTAAATGTCCATGGTCCATTTCAAGTCACTGAGCAGAGTGGGGAAATGTACATAGCGGGTCCTCAGACTTGACCCGGTTGCCGCAACCAAGTCAGGGATCTGTGAAGAGGGGGTTCGGGAGGCAGGTTTAAGTTGTGACTGGGGGAGGCAGGTTTTGGTTGTGACTTGTTGGTACTACTAAGAGTTTGGAACAAAACCCAGTGTGACGACGGTTACTCCCTCATGTCCCCCTACCCATGCCCTCTCTCCCTCTGCTCATCCTGAGCCCTCCTCCCCACTGAGCCTCCCCTCTCAAGGACAAGGAGACAAGAGTGGGATGACTTTTCAACATTTATTGACAGGCGGCATTGTTCCTTAGCAGGCTCCTGTTTTTCATTGCATGGTGGCATTTTTAAGATGTGGCAAGAGGGTCTTGAAGTCTGGTAAAATTCTCAGGCAGGAGTTTGGTGGACTTGCTATTTTGTGCAATTATGTGCAATTAGTATCTTCTACACGTCAGCTTGTACCTGCGGCGGCAGCACCCTGGTGAGACCGTGAAAGGTGGTGAGAGGAAGCTTGGGCCCCAAGAGCCCCCAGCCCAGCCCACCCTCAGCTGGGCTCACTTACTGCTGGCCCTCCGTCTCCGGCAGCTCCGCCTCTTTCGTCTGCGACCTCTTCGTCTTTGGCGGTAGCATCTGCTCCGGCTCTGGCTGCGGCAGCATCTGTACCTGGCCATGGTGCAGGATGGCTTGGCCTGGTCGCTCAGAGCAGGGCACTACCTTGCCTGAGCCAGCCAACCTGTGAGCAGGTGGAACTCCGTGGGCTGTGAGCCAGGGGTTGGCCCTGCAGCCTCTTATAGACGCCGGGGGGCCCTTGGGCATTGTGAGGGCAAAGGCGCTGGGACCTCACAGACCATGGCCAGGTGGCCTGCATCATGTCCATATATGGGCACGTGAGGGGCGGGCGGGGCCCTGGGTGAGGAGCCTGCCTATGTCACAGCCAGGGAGACACAAGATGACTCCTCAATGGGAGCAATCATCTAGTTATTCAATTAACAAAATATTACTGTCCATATTTTGGCCTATTGCATGCCAGATGTTGGTCTAGGCCCTCCAGCCTCAGCCCCCCAAGTAGCTGGGACTATAGGTACACACCACCACACCCAGCTAATTGTTTTTTAGTAGAGATGGGGTTTCACCCTGCTGGACAGGCTTGGTCTTGAACTGCTGACCTCAAATGATCTGCCCACCTCGGCCTCCCAGAGTGCAGGGATTACAGGCATGAGCCACCGTGCCTGGCTACTATTATTATTATTTTTTTGTAGGGATGGGATCTCTCTATGTTGCCCAGGCTGGTCACAAACTCCTGGCCTTAAGCAAACCTCTTGGCTCAGACTCCCAAAGCACTGGGATTACAGGTGTGAGCCACCACACCCTTCCCCTAATAGACTTTATCATCTAACTATAGAAGGCACGAATGAAATCGCCCCGAAGAATAATTGCAATAGTGGTAACTGCTGAGAAAGGGACACCTCAGGTTCCTGAGGACATGTGCTGGAGAGTCTGACCTCAGGGGAGGCCCTAGGGAGAGCCCCAAAGAGGTGCTGGTGAAGTGAGCCCTAAAGGGTGCCAGAGTAAGAGGAGGGAGGAGCACCTGGGAAGAAGGAGCTGCTCCTGCAAATATCCTGAGGCAGCGCAGGGTGTGCGGTTCTGTTTCTATGGAGGGCCTGGCATCGGGGGTCCATGGAGACAGAAACTGATCGGGGTGACCAGGGTGGGTGGAACAGGGAGCAGCTGTGCCATGGGTGAAGGGCTTCCTTCTGGAATGATGCTTTGGAACTTGGCAGAGGCAGTGGTTACACAACTTTGTAACTGTACTAAATGCCACTACATTACACACTGTATTTATTTATTTATGAATGAATGAATGAATGACAGGGTCTCACTGTGTTGCCCAGGCTAGAGTGCAGTGGTACAACCTCGGCTCACTGCAATGTCTGCCTTCTGCTTCAAGTCATTATCCTGCCTCAGCCTCCCAAGTAGCTAGGATTGCAGGCATGTGCCACCATGCCCAGCTAATTTTTGTATTTTTAGTAAAGACGGGGTTTCACCATGTTGGTCAGGCTGGTCTCGAACTCCTGACCTCAAGAGGTCCTCAAGACTCGGCCTCCCAAAGTGCTGGGATTACAGGCATGAGCCACCATGCCTGGCCTTGAATTACACACTTTAAATGATGAGCTTTATTTTATGTGACTTTCAGCTCAATTTCAGCTTTTTGCAAAAGCACACTGCCCCTTGGGGTAAAGCAGAGCTCCTAGAAAGGAGAGGGGGCTGATGGATACCAGGTATACTTTTAATACTCTCTGCCCCAAATCGGATGGAGCCCACTTCCTCCCCCAGTGAGGTGGGGAAACCATGAATTTGAAACTAAAGTCTACTCTATTACTAAGATGAATACACTAGCACATAGTAGGTTAGCAGTAATTTTTCACTGATTGACTTGGGTCTAGATTGATGTAAAATTGTTACTCCCAATCCTCTAATACTTGATAATTTTTATTTTAGTTGGAGTTTCACTCTTATTGCCCAGGCTGGAGTGCAATGGCACCATCTTGGCTCCCTACAACCTCTGTCTCCCAGGTTCAAATGATTGTTCTGCCTCAGCCTCCTGAGTAGCTGGAATTACAGGCATGTGCCACCTTACCTGGCTAATTTTCTATTTTTAGTAGAGACAGGGTTTCATCATGTTGGCCAGGCTGATCTCGAGCTCCTGACCTCGAGCCATCTGTGTTGGGATTACAGAGGTGGGCTGGCCCAGGATGGATGTCAATCTTTGACATCTCAGGTTTTTCCAAGCCCTTGTGTGTTACCCTCTCCCTACGAAAGAGACAAAATTAGCTGGAATGGTGGCACTCTCCTGTAATCCCAGCTGCTCAGGAGGCTGAGGCAGGATACTCGCTTGCTGGGATTATAGGTGTGAGCCACCTTGTCCAGCCACAGAGATTAGTTCTAAGTTCTGGGAAGAGGATGTCCTGCTAGGCGGTAGGGACATTTGGCCTCATCTGGGGTCTTGACGCTTTCAGTGGCCTTCTGAAACTTTGGGTTTGTTTGTCACTGCAGCTGGCTGTCACTCTAATACAGTACTTGCCACTCACTGATTTTGTGTTTGTGATTTGTCTCCCCAAGCGGGATGAAAGTTTACTGAGAACAGGGACTTTCTTTTGTTCGCTGTGACAATCCTAATACTGAGAATAACCTGAACTAAAAGGAACTGAAATATTTGTTGAATGAATATGTGAATGGCAAATGGATGCTTTGTATGATAAGATTCTTTTCTTGGATTTTTCCAAATCTAAAATTGTGTTATAATGATTTTTAAAATGACATTTAGCCTCTCCCTGCCAGCTTCCCTGCTTCTGTTGAGTATGGTCCCTTGCACTGGTGATTAGAAATGATACCAATCACCAAGACTCCTTACAATTAAATACATGCTGAGTCTCAGAAGGGGATGTCCAGTTCTGTTCCCTGAGGTCCCAATTGGGCAGCCACATGGCTTGTCCCTCTCCCAACCCCCACATCTGTGATGTCACAGAGGCCTGCCACCACCACCCTGTTGAAGGAGAGACTCACCTAAGGAGGAAGGCAGGGGTGGGCATATGTGCCCTCTTCTGCCTCTGGGAGGGGTGAATGCAGGCAGTTCATTCCGACAATAATGAGAGGATAATTTGGCAGTAAGATGACAGTGTTTTAAATGTGCCATCGTACCCACAATTCCATAATCAGTGATTTATCCCGAAGAAAGTCTCCTATGTGTTCATAGATGTGTGAGATGGAGGCTGTTCGTTAAAGCATTGTTTGTGGGGGAACATCATCTTAAGGAAATGGTAGATCAGTTATTTCATCCCTGTGTGGAATAGCTCACAGGCATTCAGAACCCTGGAGAGTGATGTGGACTTTTATGGAAGGAAATCTATGCTATATCGAAAGTGAGTGAGTTACTAAAATACAGGGTATCATCCTCTGTTTGTAAAAAGTTTAGAAATAAACGCTCACACAGAGGAAAATGTCTAGAATGTGACATTGACCTGACAGTGGGAGGTAGAATAATGGAAGGCTTCACTTTCTACTTTATTCATTTCTGTATTTTGTGGGGGATTTTTCACTGGAAGGGTAAAGGCATGTTGTTAAATGTTGAGTGAGTTATTTCCATGAACAGAAAGAAAAAAAACGCCTGTAATCCTAGCATTTTAGGAGACTGAGGTGGGTGGATTGCTTGAGCCAAGGAGTTCAAGACTAGCTTGGGCAACATAGTGAAATCTCATCTCTATAAACTTAGCTGGGTGTGGTGCTATGCACCTTTAGCTCCAGCTATGCTGGTGGGAGGATCACCTGAGCCCAAGGAGGTTGAGGCTGGAGTGAGTCATCATCCTGCCACTGCATTCCAGCCTGGGCAACAGAGTAAGACCCTGTCTCAAAAATAAAAAAAGAAAAGAATAATGATACCCATTACCATTTCTAAGCACTTACTGTATGCCATGATTCTGTTTAATTCTGAGGCTAATTTTTTTTTTCTTTAATAAGCTTTTTCTGGCCGGGTGCAGTGGCTTACGCCTGTATTCCAGCGCTTTGGGAGGCTGAGGCGGGTGGATCGCTTGAGGTCAGGAGTTCAAGACCAGCCTGGGATTATAGGCATGTGCCACCGTACCCAGCTAATTTTTGTATTTTTAGTAGAGATGGGAGTTTCACCATGCTGTCCAGGCTGGTCTTGAACTCCTGACTGAGGCAAGAGGATTGGTTGAATATGGGAGGCTGACACTGCAGTGAGCCATGATTGTGCGGCTGCACGCCAGGCGGGGTGACAGATCTAGACCCTGTCCCCACCACCAAAACAAACAAGCAAACAACAAACAAACTTACCCAGATACCCTTCCAGTGATTCATTTATTTATTGAATGCCCTCTATGCTGGGCACTATTTTAAACACCATGAACAAAACAAAGATCCCTGCCCTTGAGGAGTTACATTCTAGTGCAGGAGAGGAGCAAACAATAAGAATGATAGATGGATAAATATACTGTAGATTGAAAGCAGAACAGAAACAGTAGGGCACAGTGAGAAGCATTGGGCATTGTGGAGGTGACTGGGGGGAGGGACAATTTGGGGTGCTCAGGGCAGGCCTTGTTGAGACAGTGACATTTAAGCAGATCCTGAAGGCAGTGAGGGAGTTACTCATGAGGACATCAGGGAAGAGTGCTCCAGACAAGGGGAACATCACCTGCGAAGGCCCTGGGGTGGGGATGTGTCCTGCTGTGCCCAGGGAACAGTAAGGCCAGCGTGGCTGGAGCAGAGCAAGGTGGGGTTTGGTAGGAGATAAAGTCACAGAGGTGGGGGGTGCATCACATTATAGGTGGCTTTGTCAGCCTCCCTAAGGATTTGACTGTTACTCCAAATGTAGTGGGGACCACAAGAGTAACATTCTTTGTCTTAAGGACCCTGCTGCTCCTGTGCTGAGAAGAATGTAGGGGCAGAGGTGGAGGCACAGAGGCTGAGGCTGTCCGACAGGCAGGAGGCTGTGGAGACTTACACCATGGGGGTAGAGGAGGCAGGTGAGGAGTGGTCAGAATCTGGCTGTGTGTTAAAGATGGGGCCAGCAGGACTCACTAGCAGCCTGGATGAGGGGAGCGATAAGGAATTAAGAGTGAAGGTTTCATTCGAGACTTTTGGCTCAAGCACTTAGAAGGATGGCATTGCCACCAACTCCACTGGGTGCAGAAGGCTTGGGAGGAGGGTCCAGAATTCATACATCTCAGTAGAGGTGTCCAGTAAGTAGGCAGCTGAATATCGAAGTGTGACACTTAGCCTGGAATGATATATTTGGGCATTGTCATTGTTTATAATCAGGAGACTGGCCAGTCTTTTAGTTTTTTGCTGCTGCCGTAACAAAGTAACATGATTTACTTTTTTTGCTGCTGCCTTAACAAAGTACCCTGAACTTCATAACTTAAAGCAACAGGAGTTCGTTGAGGATTCCCCCCACCCCTGCCCCGCCCGCTCTGTCTCCCTGGCTGGAGTACAGTGGCACAATCACAGCTCATTACATGCGGCCTTTACTTCCTAGGCTCAAGTGATCCTCCCACCTCAACCTCCTTGAATAGCTAGGATGGAAGCCTGGCTCCATGCCAGCCACCTTTTTCTTATTTTTTTGTAGAGATGGGTCTCCCAGTGTTGCCCAGGCTGGTCTCAAATTCCTAGGCTCACGCGATCCTCCCACCTCCCGAAGTGCTGGGATGACCAGCATGAGCAGCCATGCCCGTTATATTATCTTAAAGTTCTGCAGGTCAGAATTCTAAAATGGTCTTAAGGGACTAAAATCAAGGCACCAGCAGGATGGCATTCCCTTCCAGAGTCTCTGGGGGGAGAATCTGTTCTGCACGTTTTGTTTTTTCCCTGTGTTTCTAGAGGCCTCCTGCATTCCCTGGCTCATGGCCCTTTCCCCGTCTTCAAAGTCAGCAGCATAGCATCTTCCAGGCTCTCTCTGACTCTGGCTCTCCTGCTTCTGTCTTTCCCTTATGAGGCCCCTTGTGATGACACTGGACCTACCCTGTTAGTTCAGGATGATCTCCCCATCTCAGGGTCCTTCATTTAATCATTTCTGGATGGTCCCTTTTGCTATGTAAGGCAGCTTATTGACAGGTTCTAGGGATTTGCACGTGAGCTTCTTTGGGGTCATTATTCTACCTACCACAAGCACCAAGGGGGTGATGGAGAGGAAGAGAGTGCCTAGGACCAAGCATTAAGAAGTCAGGAGCTGGCCAGGCATGGTGGCTCATGTCTGTAATCCCAGCACTTTGGGAAGCTGATGGGGTTTGATCACTTAGGGTCAGGAGTTCAAGACCAGCCTGGCCAATGTGGTGAAACCCTGCCTCTACTAAAAATACTGAAATTATCTGGGTGCGGTGGTGCATGCCTGTAGTCCCAGCTACTCTGGAGGCTGAGGCAGGAGAATTGCTTGAACCCCGGAGGCAGAAGTAGAAGTGAGCTGAAATCATGCCACCGCACTCCAGCCTAGATGACAGAGCAAGACTCCAACTCAAAAAAAAAAAAAATTTCAGGAGCTCAAGAGTTGGCGACTAGCCTGGCCAACATGGCAAGACCCCATCTCTACAGAAAACACAAAATTAGCCAGGTGTGACAACTACAGTCCCAGCTACTCAGGAGGCTGAGTGAGCTGAGGTCGTGCCACTGTACTCCATCCTGGGTGACAGAGCAAGACCTTGTATCCAAGAAAAAAAAAAAAAGGAACTGAGGAGGAGCAGCTAGGGAGGTAGGAGGAACTAGGAGACCTGGGTCCAGGAAGACCAGTGGATAGAGGGCACACAGCAGCTGTGTCAATCACGTCAGAGGTGGACTCAGATGTCACCCATGGACATGACAATGTGGCCGTAACTGGCGACCTTCAGAAGAATGGTTTGTGTGTAGCAGTGGGGGCCAGGCAAGCTGCATGGGAGTGGGATTTATTTATTTTATTTTTATTTTTTGAGATGAAGTCTGGCTTTTTCTTTCTTTTTTTTTTTTTTTTTTTTTGAGACGGAGTTTCACCCTTGTTACACAGGCTGGAGTGCAATGGCGCGATCCCGGCTCACCGCAACCTCCGCCTCCTGGGTTCAGGCGATTCTCCTGCCTCAGCCTCCTGAGTAGCTGGGATTACAGGCATGCGCCACCATGCCCAGCTAATTTTTTGTATTTTTAGTAGAGACAGGGTTTCACCATGATGACTAGGATGGTCTCGATCTCTTGACCTCGTGATCCACCCGCCTCGGCCTCCCAAAGTGCTAGGATTACAGGCTTGAGCCACCGCGCCCGGCTGAAGTCTGGCTTTTTCATCCAGGCTGGAGTGCAGTGGTATGATCTTGGCTCACTGCAACCTCTGCCTCCTGGGTTCAAGTGATTTTCCTGCCTCAGCCTCCTGAGTAGCTGGGACTACAGGTGCCCACTACCACACCCAGCTAATTTTTGTATTTTTAGTAGAGAGAGGGTTTTATTAGTAGTAGAGGCAGGCTGATCTCCATCTTCTGACCTCAGTGATCTGCCTACCTTGGTCTCTCAAAGTGCTGGGATTGCAGGCTCGAGCCACCGTGCCCAGCCTGGGGGTGCGATTCAGAAGGAACGCAAGGAGACAAGTTGGAGAGAGCCAGGACTGGCTGCTCTTTCAAGGACTTTCACTGCCAAATACAACAGAAAACAGGAATGTGGCTGGCCGCATAAATGGGCCGGGAGGTTTGGTTTAGTTGGGGCTTGGTTTCCAGTGGGCCAGCAGAGCGGGATTGTTCGCTGGTGGGAATGTGCAACAACAGAGAACGACAGATGGGGCACTGTTGTGGCTCCCAAGCACAGTAGTCGGTGTTGATGAGCGTGTGTGAGATGTGCCTTCCTCGAACCTTCGTACAAGGTTAGCATGTTACTCACCTGATGTGAAAAGAAACAGAGAAACACACGAGACTGAGGAGGGAGTTGATTGATAGATAACTGGCTTACACCACACTTTTGTTCACTTAACCACGTACCTCAGCCACATCTCCGTGGCCAGTATTGCACCAGGCAGTTTCTGCTTGCATAAATCTACCCTCTCGACCTGGGCCATCCAGTAGAAAGATAATGCAAGCCAGTCCGATGAGGTGGATCATGCCTGCAATCCCAGTGCTGTGGGAGGCCAGGGCAGGAGGATTGCTTGAGGCCAGGAGTTTGAGACCAGCCTGAGCAACAGAGAGAGGCCGCATCTCTCCCCTCCTCCCCCACAAAAAAAGCCAGGTGTGGTGTCATGCTCCTGCAGCCCCAGCTACTTGGGAAGCTGAGGTGGGAGGATCGCTTAAGCCTGAGAGGTCGAGGCTGCAGCGAGTTATAATTGTACCACCACACTCCAGCCTGTGCAAGAGTGAGAGACTCTATCTCAAGAAAGAGAGTAGAGAAAGAGAGAAATGTAATTGCAAGTCACAAGTTTGGGCTCTGTGTCATTTCGGTTTTTCTAGTAACCACCTTTAAAAAAAGGTTAAGAAAGGTACAGTGTTTTAATGTTTTATTTAACTCAGTCTATCCGAAATATCAGCACTTCAAGTTGTCGATATAGAATGGTTGAGATACTTTACATTCTTCTGTTCATGCGTTTCACCCTTACAGTACATCTCAATTCAAATAGGCCACTTTTCAAGTTAGTTGCCACATGGGGCTCAGGGCTCTGTGGTGGGCAGCACAGCCCAAAGGAACTCACATAGATGAGCAGAGGCTACATGCAGGACAGATGGTCACAGCACTGCTGGTATGACCACAAAGCTAGAGCCAGCCTCGCTGTCCCGTGGCATGGGGCTGACCTGTACATCATGGCTTTTTGCTTAAAAAAAAAATTAAAGGAAACATTCATTTTAGTTTAATTCATTTATTTAAATGAAAAAAAAATTTTTTTGAGATAGGGTCTCACTCTGTCGCCCAGCCTGGAGTGAAATGGTGTGATCTCAGCTCACTGCAACCTCTGCCTCTCGGGTTCAAGCAGTCCTCTCACTGGGACTACAGGTGTGCGACACCACACCCAGCTAATTTCGTTTATTTTTTTGTAGCTATGGGGTTTTATCATGTTGCCCATGCTGGTCTCGAACTCCTGGACTCCAATGATCCACCCTCCTCGGCCTCCCAGAGTTTTACGATGACAAATATGAGCACCTGTGCCCTGCCCAAATCATTTTTAAAGAGCATATGTCGATTACAAATTATTTTAATGAAGCTGCTCAAGTGTTTAAAGTATCTCACCTCCAATCCCTGGCTTAAAATAGAAAACAATTGCAGTGTATTGGAAGCCCTCATTTTCCCCTTCCTCCTGTCATTCCCATCCCTCCCTCTCTCCCTGGACACTGGCGTTTATCGTTTCTAAGTTCATCTTTATGTGCATTAAGTGTCCCCAGACAATCACAGTACTGCTTTGAGGTGTTGAAAGCTTTGTGCCCCCAAATAGTGAGAACAGTTTTGGGGGGTTGAAATCTTTGTCTGGCATCACACTGTCTTGCTGGCTGGGCACAGTGGCTCATGCCTATAATCCCAGCACTTTGGGAGGCCAAGGCGGGCAGATCACCTGAGGTCGGGAGTTTGAAACCAGCCTGGCCAACATGGAGAAACCCCATCTCTACTAAAAATACAAAATAAGTTGGGTGTGGTAGTTCATGCCTGTAATCCCAGCTGCTCAAGAAACTGAGGCAGGAGAATCACTTGAACCTGATAGGCGGAGGTTGTGGTGAGCTGTTATCATGCCACTGCACGCCAGCCAGGGCAACAATAGTGAAATTCTGTCTCTAAATAAATAAATAACCTGCTTTGTTGCTGAGGGGTACCTGGGTGAGATTTATCCTGTAGACATGTGGATGAAGAGAGAGGGCTTGAGCTTCTATTCACCTTGTTACATAGTAGTAAGTATGTAACATAGTAATCTTTATGTACCTACCTTGTAACTGTCTGAATTGCTTGTTACATAGTAGTAAGTATGTAACATAGTAATCTTTATGCACCTGACTTGTAACTCTCTTAATTGCTCCTTGTTTTTTGTGGGTTTTTTTTTTTTGAGACAGAGTCTGACTCTGTCACCCAGGCTAGAGTGCCGTGGCATAATCTCGGCTCACTGCAGCCTCCACTTCTCAGGCTCAAGCGATTTTCATGCCTCAGCCTCCCGAGTTGCACATGGCCAATTTCTGTATTTTTAGTAGAGACGAGGTTTCACCATGTAGGCCAGGCGGGTCTCAAATTCCTGCCATCAAGTGATCCACCCACATCAGCTTCTCAGAGTGCTGGGATTATAGGTGTGAGCCACCACGCTTGGCCTTCATTCCGTTTTGATTGTCACTTGGGCTGTTTCCAATTTTCTGCCATTATAAACAGTGTTGCTGTGGCTAGAATTTCTCTGGAATATATTTAGTGGACTAGCAGTTCTCAAATTTTAGCATGTACCAGAATCACTTAGAGGGCTGGTGAAGACACAAGGTTCAATCTAGAATCCCACATTGCATTTATGCTATTCCTTTTTTTTCTCTTTTTCTTTTAAAAATTAAAAAAGAAAGAAAGAAAGAAACAGGTTCTCACCATGTTTCCCAGGCTGGTCTCAAACTCCTGGGCCCGAGTGATCCTCCCACCTCAGCCTCCCAAAGTGCTGGGATTATAGGCGTGGGCCACCATGACCAGCCCTATTCCTTTTAAAATTATTAATAGTGAGCAAACCTGGAAAAGACCCCACAGGTCCAGATGTGTTCAGGTGAGGAGTAGGGGAGAGGGCCATGAGAGTCAGCATTTTGACCTGGCCTTGCTTGGGCCCTACGAGGACCTGTGGGACCTCTGGGCCCCTCTCACCCCATGCCCAGCTGGATGGAGTAGGTGACCTGTCTATACTGCTGCCCCTGTAGGTGCTGTAATAGAGAGATCAACTGGAGTTCGGCATCTCCATGACCTAGTAGAGTTCCTAGAAAGAGTCTCAGGCTTCCCCTCTATGGAGGAGTCTGGGGTGGAGGTGAGAGGCCCCAAGGGGCTGCACTCAGAACCTGGGTCTTTCATTCATTTGGCAAATCTTTTTTTCATTTTCTTTTTTTGAGACAGAGTTTTACTCTTGTTGCCCAGGCTGGAGTGCAGTGGCATAGTCTGATCTCCACAACCTCCACAACCTCCACCTCCTGCGTTCAAGTGGTGATTCTCCTGCCTCAGCCTCCTGAGTAGCTGGGATTACAGGCATGTGCCATCACACACAGCTAATTTTGTATTTTTAGTAGAGGTGGGGTTTCTCCGTATAGGTCAGGCTGGTGTAGAACTCTCAACCTCAGGTGATCTGCCTGGCTTGGCCTCCCGAAGCGCTGGGATTACAGGTGTGAGCCACCATGCCCAGCCTGGCAAATCTTAAATGTCCCAAGTATCCACCAGCCCTTGTGCTGGTGCTGGGGGTACAGTAGAGAGCCTGACGCTCCTAGGGGGCTCCTCATCAAAGGGGAGGCCTACAGTAAATAAAGAATTCCACAAATAAATATAGAAAATGAACTACCACTTGTGGAGGTGTGGGCCTTGGAGTAGGGTTTTGAGGAGTGAGTAGGAATTTGCAAAGCTGCAGAGGAAGGGGAAGGACTACATTATTCTTAAAAATCTCATTGGGGGCCGGGCGCGGTGGCTCAAGCCTGTAATCCCAGCACTTTGGGAGGCTGAGGCGGGTGGATCACGAGGTCAACAGATCGAGACCATCCTGGTCAACATAGTGAAACCCCGTCTCTACTAAAGATACAAAAAATTAGCTGGGCCCGGTGGCGCGTGCCTGTAATCCCAGCTACTCGGGAGGCTGAGGCAGGAGAATTGC
>CM052660.1:96899304-96922704 GCA_028533165.1 Leontopithecus rosalia
GAAAAAAAAGAAAAAAAAAATCTCATTGGAAATAAAAAACCCTTTGGGGGTTCCACTGTCTCGGGAAACTCCAGCAGGCCCACACAGCAAAGCAGTCACTCAAGGCCAAATAACTTCAAAAAGTCAAATTAGAAAAGCCTCTCTGAAAAGTATTTTTATACCTCAAGTCTACATTTAATGTGGCCATGGGTGTGTTTTGTAGGTTCGCTCTGATGTGGAATGGGGCCCGCCAGGCAGCTGTACCAGTCACAGGTCTGAGCTCCTAAAACTGCTCTAGCAGCCAGGCAGGAAAACCATGGTCAGTTTCTTATAAAGTTAAACATTCACCTACGCTGAGACCCAGCAGTCCCACTCTCAGGTATTTACCCAAAGCAAAGAAAGCATGTGCCCAGCAAGATCTGTGCACAGATATTCATAGGAGCTCTGCTCCTAATAATCCCAAACTGGGAAGCAGTCTCAAATACCCATCAACAATGAGAATGGATCAGCAAATTGAGGTGCCTCCACACAATGGGACGCTGCTCCCATAAAGCATTGCAAACCATTGCACGTGCCACGTCATGCGTGGCTCTCAAGAGTTGTGTTGTGTGAAACAAACCAGACAAGAAGGGGCGCGTCCCAAGTGACTGCTTTGTGTGCAGTTTAAGAATAGGCAGATCTCACTGCTATAGATGGCACAGAGGATGTTGCCACTGCTGGCGGGGTCAGGGGTGGGGGCGGGGAGGGTACTTGTGGACTGGGAAGGGACCCTAGGGAATCTTCTGGAGGCTGAAGGTACCCTTGATCCTCATTTGAGTGGTGACTGTATAGGTATAAAAAGTGATCAAGCTGGACACTTAAAGTCAACATCATTTATGTATTTTCACATATAAATATTATTCCTCCAGAAAATAAAAACAGCCCCAGTGGCTCCCCGCTTCCCCGAAGACTCCCCTGCACCCAACCCCCCCACCTCTTTGCCTTGCACCTATACTGTAAGGCACTTGCTTGACGGGAAAGAGAAACTCGGCCGCCAGCTGGGGTTCATTTGCACTTTCCTTGCCTGGTCTGCGGTCTGGTTATGCAGCTGGCCGCTCCGACGGGGAGGCGGGGCCCAAAACCACTGGCTGCCTGCCTGGGCAGGGCAGAGGGAATGTGAGGCTCATGGAAGAGGCACAGCCGGCTTCTTGCATGTGCCCTCCTGGGGAATGGCTGCAGAGCCTGAGACTGCATGCTGTGGACACAGGCCTGGCAATAAATGGCCGCTTGCCCGGTTATCACGCTCTGCTGCTCAGCTGCAGCCCCACTGCCCGGACTCACTTCAGGCTGGGGTCTTGGTTTTCCCATCTGGAAAAGAGGGTGAAAAGTGCCATCCTTCCAGTGTAGCAGTCGAGGCATTTCCAGCATGTGTTTGTGCTCAGTGTATTGACATAGGAGGCTCTCAAAAAGGATGCAGAAAACATGAATGGTGTCAGCCCTGTTTTTCTACAATTACAATAAAAAAATAAAAGCTAAGCAAGGTCTGGGCGAGGTGGTTCATGCCTGTAATCCCAGCACTTTGGGAGGCTGAGGTGGGCAGATCATGAGATCTGGAGTTTGAGACCAGCCCGACCGACATTGTGGAACCCCATCTCTACTAAAAATACAAAAATGAGCCAGGTGTGGTGGTGGGCACCTGTAATCCCAGCTACTCAGGAGGCTGAGGCTGGAGAATCGCTTGAAACTGGGAGGCAGAGGTTGCTGTGAGCCAAGATCACACCACTGTACTCTAGCCTGGGTGACAGTGAGACTCCGTCTCAAAAAAACAAAAAAAAATCCAGCTGAGGTGTTATGTGCCTGTAATCCAAGCTACTGCTACTCATGAGGCTGAGGTAGGAGGATGGCTTGAGCCCAGTTCAAGTCCAGCCTGGACAGCATGATGAAACCCACCCAACCTCTACACAAAATACAAAACGTAGCTGAGCATACTTCCCAGCTACAGGGGAGGCTGAGGTAGAAAGATTGCTTGAGCCCAGGAGTCTGAGGCTGCAGTAAGCTATGATCACACCACTGCACTCTAGCCTGGGTTACAAAAAATACAATAGGCCAGGCACAGTGGTTCACACCTATAATCCGAGCACTTTGGGGGGCTGAGGTGGGAGGATCACTTGAGCTCAGGAGTTTGAGACCAGCCTGGGCAACACAGTGAGACCCCATCTCTACACAAAATTAAAAAACAAATTAGCCAGATATGGTACCGTGTCCCTGTAGTCCCAGACACTCAGGAGCTTGAGGTGGAAGGATCACCAGAGCCCAGGAGTTCAAGGCTGCAGTGAGCTATGATTGCACCACTGTGCTCCAGCCTGGGTGACAGAAAGACACTGTCTTAAAAAAAAAAAAAGGAAAAAGGAAAAGAAAAATAATTAAGTTTAAAAATAAATAAAACTAAAAGAGGAAACATAAACTATTTCCAAACGTGTTCGTCTGAGAAGAGGGCAATGTGAAACACACACCCACTGTCGGTTTTCCCCGAAGGCCGGATTAAAGAAAGGGAGGGAATTAGCGCTTCGACACACCTCCCTTTGTCCTGGGTGTCCTGCTTAGTGTGTGTGGATGGTAGCTTTGTGGTTAAAAAAAAAAGAAATGAGAGCAAAAAGTACTTTGAGAACTCTTTGTAGCTATCACATCCCCAGACCCTGTGGTGAGAACCTCCAGGGACACCTGTGGACATGCAGGTTCCCAGGCCCAGCCTCAGGGGTCTGCATGTTTAAGAAATGGATAGACTTGTCTAATGATAACGGCAACGGTGCCAGACACTGCCTGAATGTTTGCTCTCCTGGAGACAAGCATCATTATCCCCAGTTCAAAGATGAGGAAACTGACGGGCTGCAGTGCCTCATGCCTGTAATCCCAACACTTTGAGAGGCTGAGGTGGGCAGATCACCTGAGGTCAGGAGTTCAAGACCAGACTGGCCAGCATGGTGAAACCCTGTTTCTACTAAAAATAAAAAGATTAGCAGGGTGTGGTAGGTGGGCACCTGTAATCCCAGCTACTCAGGAGGCTGAGGCAGGAGAAGTGCTTGAACCTGGGAGGTGGAGGTTGCCGTGAGCTGAGATTGTGCCACTTTACTCCAGCCTGGGCAATAGAGGAAGACTGTCTCAAATAAATAAATAATAACAAAAAAATAATAAAGATGAGGAAACTGAGGCCAGCATGGCTTTGAGACTGGCATGAGGGCTCACAGGAAGTATCCAATTTGGCACTCCTATCCCGGAAGACCCCATTTTACAGGTGGACCAATTGAGGCTGAGGAAGATAAGCGGACCTATCCAAGGTGAGGGCCAGTGAGGGGCACTCAGATCCGAGTCCCTTCATTTTTTCCAGGGGAACCTGGTGAAAGGAAGCCTTGGATTCATCCCCAGACCCTTCTCTTGTGCCCCAAAACCTGATTTCCCTGAGACCCACACCCTAGGAAGGCTGGGCCAGGGTGAGCCTGGACAGCTGTTCCCAGCCCCTGCCCACCCCAGGCCAGCAGGAAGTCATTTCTTGTTTTCTGCCACTGCTGGGTGCTCTGCTCTGAGGAGGAGGGCCCCAGGTAAACACTAAGGCTGCCTGGACATGCACTGCTGGCTCGTCCCTCCCCAGGACTCCCAGCCACAAATCCTGGCCCCTCCCTGCAGCCCCCAAGCACAAACCCCAGTTCTGCATCAAATGAGTCTGCAGAGTGGGGGAACCTGGGGAGGTGTGTATGTGTCTCTGAGCCTCAGTTTCCTCATGTGGACACAGGGCTGGTAAGATCAGCCTTGTAGATTTTGTGTAAGGATTAGAAACACCACTGGGATAGGGCCTGTAACACAAGCTGAGAGGCCAGAGGGTGGTAGTTCTAGCGGGGGTCCAGAGCCCAGTGCTTGGTTCAAGTCCCAGCACAGGACTCAACTTCCTTCTATTCATGCTGGTCACACTCAGAGGATATCTGCTGAGCACCTGTGGCGTACCAGGCACTGTGCCGGGGCTCTCTTGGCCTCAGTTTCCCCATCTGCCCAATGGCAACTCTCCCGGCCCTTGACTAACAGGGCTTTGGGAGGATTAAATACCTTAGCAGTGCCTGTCACAGCAAGCAACTGAGTTTGCTGCTTCTGGGGCCGTGCCTCTCACGGGTCGATGGTGGCTTGATGACAAGTAGGGCAGAGGGTGCAGGCTGGCCCAGAACTGCTTTCCAAATCAGGCCTTTCTGCTCCTTTAGTGGCCTGAAACGCCTTACTCAGGCCGGCCAAGCGTTCTCAGTCCTCAGCATCCGTCCCTCTCCTGGTGGCCTGTCCAGCAATGCATGCTGGTTTCTGCAGACACCTTCTTTCATAAAAAAGAGAAAATGAAATTACACTTAGGACCACGTTGGTCTAGCGACAAATGTAATCCAGGATGGATTTGCTATTACATCGTCATCATGATCCCATCTGTTCCCCTTTTGTCTTTTAAAATAACTTTAAATGAGAACATTTCTTTGGGCCCTTGAAGTGTCATAGTTCCAGGAGCTCCTGCTGGACCCAGAAGGGGTCCACCCTATTTGGGCTTTTTTCAGATGGTCAATCCCCGCCTTACCTCTTCTCAGAAGGCTGCCCTCAGCTGGGCATGGTGGCTCATGCCTGTAATCCTAGTGCTTTAAGAGGCTGAGATGGGCGGATCACTTGAGCCCAGGAGTTCAAGACCAGCCTGGGCAACATAGTGAGACCCTGTCTCTAATTTTAAAAACAAAAAAGCAAGCTAAGGTGATGTGTGGTTGTGTTTAAAAGATAACAAAAAAACAAGCAAAAGAAAAAAAAGCCACCCTTGTTGTATTAGAAAGTTGGAAGTTTCCAGGGAGCAGTGTTCCTCATCTAGACCTCACTGCCCTGAAACCTACTCCTCCTAACCCCTTTCCTTTCCTACTTTCCCATGTAAAGTAGGGGGCAGAGAACGCTGCCTGCTAAAGCTCTTTATCTGACTGTGACTGTAGCCATGACCATGGAAATCACAGCCTCTAGCAGCGTGGAGTATTTCACCTATTTCATATAAACCAGCCGGGCGCGGTGGCTCACACCTGTAATCCCAGCACTTTGGGAGGCCAAGGCGGGCGGATCCCGAGGTCAAGAGATCGACACCATCCTGGCCAACATGGTGAAAGCCTGTCACTACTAAAAATACAAAAAATTAGCTGCGTGTGGTGTCGTGTGCCTGTAGTCCCAGCTACTCAGGAAGCTCAGGCAGGTGAATCACTTGAACCTGGGTGAGAGGTTGCAGTGAGCCGAGATTGTGCCATTGTACTCCAGCCTGGCAACAGAGCGAGCCTCCATCTCAAAAAAAAAAAAAAACCCCAAAAAACAAAAAAACAAACAAAAAAACATTTCACATAAACCACTGGTCTCCCTAGTAGACAGAAACCCGGGGAAGTCACAGAACATGTCCAAAGTTAGGCAGTAACTTTGATAGGATCAAGATCAGCCAGGGGGCCCTAAAAGTGTCTGATCTTCTTCCCCACAACATCTTATGAAGTATCAGCAAGGCCCTTGGTGGTGGATGCGAACTCATTAATAAATTACATACATTGTATTCATTTCCTAAGGTTGTGCTAACAAATTCCCACAGACTGGGTGGCTTAAAACTATAGAAGTGTATTCTCTCATGGTTCTGGAGGCCAGAAGTTCTAAGTCAAGGTGTTGGCAGGCAGGGCTGGCTTCTCCTGGAGGCTCTAAGGGAGAATCTGTTCCATGCCTCTCCCTAGCTTCTGGGAGCTGCCAGCGACCCCTAGCGCTCCTGGGCATGGAGATGCATTAGTCACTCCAGTCTCTCTGGCTTCCTCTTCACAAGGCCTCCTCTCTATTGTCTCCTACCCTTCTAAGGGACACTTGTCATTGGATTTAGGGCCCACCCTAATCCAGAATGACCTCATCTCTAGATCCTTCACTTAATCATGTTTGCAGAGGTCCTATTTCCAAAGTCACCTTCATAGGCTTTGGGGGTTAAGATGTGGACTTATCTTTTTGGGGCCACTACACATGGGACACAGATTAGTGCTGAAAGGAAGCTGTCAAAAGCAACAATAAGGATATGAATACAGTAATATTTTAGGCGGGGCATGGTGGCTCACACCTGTAACCCCAGTGCTTTAGGAGGCCAAAGCAGAAGGATCACTGAGACCAACATGGGCAACATAGTGAGACCCCATCTCTACAAAAAATTTTAAAAATTAGCCAGAGGTGGTGGCACAAGCCTGTAATCCCAGCTACTTGGGAGGCTGAGTCAAGAGGATCATTTGAGGCCAGGAGTTTCAGACCAGGCTGGGCGACATAGCAAGACTTCATCTCTACAAAAAATAAATCCTAAAAATTAAATAGTAACATCTTGGCATGTGGCTCAGCACCTGACATATGACAAGAACATATATAGAGGTATATACAGAGAGATACTTATAGAAAATATGTATGTATGTATATATTTCCTATTATATATGTATGTGTATATATATCTTTATATACATTTCTTATATCTATAAGGTTTGCAGTCTCAGAGAAAACGTTTGGATGTACTGGCTTTGCCCAGTTTCAGTGTTTTCTCAGGTACTAGCAAGTCTCCCCCACCTCTCATGAGTTTGCTGAAACAACTTTAGTCTTGTTTTCTGTTTGGCACATGGCCAGTGTTCCTGCCGCTGATTCAGGTTTGTGCAAGCCCCACTTGTGACACTTCATCTGCAAAAGGGGCCCTTGATTTTTCCAGCCTCGGGCCTTTCCTCCTGCCTCCCTTGGCCCAGGATGCCCCCACCCTCCCCTTTCACCTGTGGAGATGCATTTTGTGAAATGAGCTTGCCTTCTGTCTGCCTTTGTTACAGGAGGCAGTCAGACATGAGCAGGGCAGGAGAGGGTGCCCCCACCTACCAGGAGTGTCAGACCACCATCAGGTGATGGTAAGATGATTATTAACTGTCTCTCCAAAACAGTAATGGGTTGCAGCCAGCACCAGGGAAAGGCAGGCTCCCAATAGACAGAAAACACCAAAAATGTGATCAGCAGCTTCGTGGTAAGATCTCAGGAGTTGGGCGAGTGGGCTCAAGCATGCATTCTACAAGGCAAAATGGCGGAGTTTAATTGATCTGTGACATGCTTCTAGGAAGGCTGGACTGGTAAGGGAAAATGCCTCAGTGAGCATGCGCACAACTTCAGTAAACATACTGCGCAGGCTCCTCTCCCGGATGCTGGCAGACTGCTGCGAGGGGGACAGCCCCCTCCAAGGGAAGAATCGGGTGAAGTAATGCAATGCTGGAAACGTGCAAGCATAGACGACCCCAAGTCACATGACAAACCGTGCACCTGACTCTTTCAAGTCACCGGCTTGGCCATCTTCCAAGTGTACTTTACTTCCTTTCATTCCTGCCCGAAAACGTTTTAACAAACATTCACTCCTGCTCTAGAACTTGCCTCCCTTTGCCTTCTGCCCGCTTGGTGGAATTCTTTCTTCAGAGGAGGCAGGAACTGAGGTTGCTGCAGACTCTATGGACTGGCTGCTAACACACTCTGGCACCCTGTGACTGGGATACGTTTCCTAGTGCTGCCAACACCCTGGCTCCAAAAGAACTGGGCCGAGTCTGTCCTCTTCACTTTGCTGGGTCCTTGTGCTGGAAAAGGAGCCCTCACCCACCCCCTCCACAAAACCATTTCCAATAGCCTTGAGACTTCTCACCCTGCCCCAACCCACCTTTCTGACTCCATCTCCCCCACCCCTCCTCATCCCTTATGTTTCAGTTCCCAGAATTGAAATCACGTTGCTGTTGCCTCTGTTGTTCTGCGTCAGGGCATGGCTGACACTTTCGTAACTTCCAGATCACAGACAAGTGTCCTGGGCCTGCTATGCCTGGAAGGGACACATTTTGGGTGCCTCCTTACCCATACCACTGGATGATCCGGCAGCCAGGTGCTCTGTGTCACCTCTCTGTGTGCTAGCTGCTTCTCTCCAGCAGATCACAATATCCTTAAGAACAAGGGCATTGCTTTGCTCACAGCTGCAGTCCTGACATCTAGCAAGTCATAAGTGACTAGAAAATACTGTGTTCAGGCTGGGCACAGTGACTCATGCCTATAGTCCCAACACTTTGGGAGGCCAAGGCAGGTGGATCACTTGAGGTCAGGAGTTTGAGGCCAGCCTGGCCAACATAGTGAAACCCCGTCTCTATGAAAAATCCACAGATTAGCTGGGTGTGGTGACACGTGCCTGTAATCCCAGCTACTTGGGAAGCTAAGGCAGAGAATCTCTTGAACCCAGGAGGCAGACATTGCAGTGAGCCAAGATTGCACTACTGTACTCTAGTCTGGGCGACAGAGCCAGACCTTATCTCAAAATAATAATAATAATGTTCTAGGTATGAATTACATCATTCTCTCTCTCTGAAACAAGAGCTTCCACTGATGGGTCATGAGTAGATTTCAATGATAGAGAATCCCCTAAAGTTGTAGGCAAAATAGGGTTTCTGTGGAAGCATTTTTCTGGGGCAGAGTACACTGTGTCCATTTTAGGGGTCAGCATTCCCCAAAGACAGAACTGTCACTTTACTTAAGTGATACTGCCTACCCCTAGAGCCATCCTCTCCTTCCGTACTCATTTCATTCTACTTGTTATTAAACATACATCAGGCCTCCCGTGCCAGTTAAGGACACCAAACCATATGAGGGAAGGTCTCTGTTTTGGTCATTTGGGTCTCACAGTGCCAGGCATACAGTCAGCGCCTCATTTGTGCTGCCACATGGAGGAAGAAGGTCAGATTCCACTTCAGCTACAGGACCCTGGGCTGAAATGGTGCCTTTAATATCTGGAATCCCAAGCAGAGAAAGCACCGTGAGTCTCAGCCCCAGCAGCAGATGGAAACTGGAGGCGTCCACGAACTGCGGGGCCCCACTTTGGGCTACTCGGATCAGTGTGTCTCCGCTCGGGCACCAGCATCAGTATGTTTTAAAAGCTCCCGAGGTTTGCGATGGAATATTATTCAACAAAAAGAAGGAATGAGGTTCTGAGGATTGGTTTTAAATCATGGTACGACATTCAAACTACAGGACGAGCAAACCTGAAAATCATGCTGTGTTGAAGAAGCCAGGCACAAAAGACCTCGTATTACATGGTTCCATCTACAGGAACTGTCCAGAATAGGCAAATTCCTGGAGACAAAATTAGGTTAAGCCTAGGCGGCAGAGCAAGACCCCAATCTCTATAAAAAAATAAAAACATCTGGCAGGCACGGTAGTTCACATCTGTTGTATCTGGCAGTCTGGGAGGCTGAGGCAGGGAGATCACTATCACTTGAGGTCAGGAGTCTGAGACCAACCTGGTCAACATGGCAAAACGCTGTCTTTACTATGAATACAAAAATTAGCCAGGCATGTTGTCACATGCCTGTAATCCCAGCTATCCAGGAGGCTGAGGCAGGAGAATCGCTTGAACCCAGGAGGTGGAGGCTGCAATGAGCTGAGATTGTGCCACTGCACTCCAGCCTGTGCGACAGAGCAAGACTGTCTCAAAAAATAATTTTTTTAAAGGAAAGAAAAAAAAACCCTTTTACACCCATGTTCATAGCAGCACTATTCACAATAGCCAAACATGGAAGCAATGCACATGCCCATCCACAGGTGAATGGGCGAACATGATGTGGTTTATCTTAGGTTGGTGCAAAAGTGATTGTGGTCTTTACCATTAAAAGTAATGACAAAAACCACAATTACTCTTGTACCAATGTAATCCGAATGCTATGGTCTGAATGCTTGTGCCCTCCCGCAATGCGTATGGTGAGGTGTGAAGGTGTGTTAGGAGGTGGGGTGATTAGGTCATGAGGGCTGGGATTAGCACCCTCATAAAACAGTCCCCAGAGAATGTGTTCACGCCTTCCGCCATTAAAGATCCAGCAAGAATCCTCCTTTCTGGTCTGTGAACCAAAAAACAGGCCCCCAGCAGACACTAGATCTGCCAGCACCTTCATCTTGGGTGTCTGAGGCTCCAGAACTGTAAGAAATAAATTTTTGGCTGGATGAGGTGGCTCACGCCTATAATCCCAGCACTTTGGGAGGCGGAGATGGGCAGATCACCTGAAGGAAGGAGTTCAAGACCGGCCTGGCCAACATGATGAAACTGTCTCTACTAAAAATACAAACTGGCCAGTTATGGTGGTGGGCACCTGTAATCCCAGCTACTCAGGAAGCTGAGACAGGATCATCACTTGAACCCAGAGGCGGAGGTTGCAGTAAGCTGAGATTGCACCACTATACTCCAGCCTGGGTAATAGGATGAGACTCTTTTTAAAAACAAACAAACAAACAAAACACTTTGAGAGGCCAAGGCAGGCAGATCACAAGGTCAGGAGTTCAAGACCAGCCTGGTCAACACAGTGAAACCCTGTCTCTACTCAAAATATAAAAATTAGCTGGGCATAGTGGCAGGCACCTGTAATCCCACCTACTTGGGAGGCTGAGGCAGGAGAATTGCTTGAACCTGGGAGGTCGAGGTTGCAGTGAACCAAGATCACGCTAATGCACTCTAGCCTGGGCAACAGAGCCAGACTCTGTGGCTCATGCCTATAATCCCAGAAATTTGGGAGGCTGAAGCAGGCAGATCAGAAGGTCAGGAGATCCAGACCATCCTGGCCAACATGGTGAAACCCCATTTCTACTAAAATACAGCTACTGTAGTCCCAGCTACTCAGGAGGCTGAGGCAGGAGAATGACTTGAACCTGGAGGCAGTTGCAGTGAGCCAAGATCATGCCACTGCCCTCCAGCCTGGCAACAGAGCAGGACTCTGTCTCAAAAAAAAAGAAAGAGAGAGAGAGAGAGAGAGAGAGAGAGGGAGAGAGAGAGAGAGGGAGAGGGGGGGGAGAGAGAGAGAGAAAGAAAAAAAGAAAAAGAAAAACATTTTTCTGTTGTAGATAAGCTCCCTAGTTTATGCTAGTTTGTTACAGCAGCCTGGATGGACTAAGGTAACATACAGTGGAATATGATTCAGCCCTAAAATGGAAGAGAACGCTGACACGTGGCAGTGTGGATGTGCCTTAAGGACATTATGCACAGTGAAATAAGCCAGTCACAAAAGGACACAGACTGTTTGATTCCACTCATAGGAGGTACCCAGAGAAGTCAGACTCAGAGAAACAGAAAGTGGAATAGTGGTTGCTGGGGCAGAAGGGAAGGGAAATGGGAGTTGCTTAATAGGTGGAGAGGTTCAGTTTTGTAAGATCAAAAGAGCTCTCAAGCTCATGGCGGTTATGATTGCACAACAATATGAAAATGTACTTAAAATCCCGAACTGTGCCCTTCACATGGTTCAGAAGGCAAGTCATATGTGTATTTTATTACAATTAAAACTTTTGTTAGGCTGAGTGTGGTGGCTAACAACTGTAATCTGGTCACATGATCCTTCGGCTGTTGCTTTTATGGCTGGAAAACTCTGTGGCGGGTGGCATCTTTTGCCTGAGCTTTGCTTGGGCCCATTGGGCTCATTCTGCCCACTCAGCCTGGCAGGCTGTGCTCAGCTCACACTACCAGCCTGGATCCCACAGGGCAAGGCAGGCATGATGCAGTGAGGGGTGTGAGCAAGTCAGGCATGCCAGCTGCTACAACAGGGCAGGGCTCCAGGTGCCGGCTCAGGTGTCAGCTCTCTGTGAGGCTGTGACTGGTGCATCACAGGCAGCTTTCACAGCTGCCACCGGAGAATGCAGTGGTGCCCGGAAGTTTGGAGACTCCAGGAACCACAGGGCCCCCAAGGGGGAGTCCCGGCCCTGACTTGGGCTCCCAGGTCTGGGTTCCCTGAAGGGCCACAGCTCTTCTCTCCTTCTCTTTACCCACAACACATGGTGAGCAAGGGGTGTGTTTCAGCCCTGTTTGTGTTACAGTTCTTTCAGCCCTGCCATTGGTCAGGTCCCAAGTTCTTGTCCCACCCAAGAAGAATGAGGTACACAGACAAGTATAGTGTGAGCAAGGTGAACAGGAGCTTTATTGAGTGACAGAATAGCTGAGAGGAGGCTCTGGAGTGGGTAGCTCCTCTCTGCAGCTGGTTGACCTGACATCTGCTCGGCTTTGGCTAAGCCCAGTTCCTTTATGAGCCTCAGAGAGGAGGAAGTGCATGCCGAATGGTTCATCAGTGGCCAAGAGTGGGCCCAGAAAAGGCACCACAAGTTCCCACTCTGGTCTGTGGGACTGGCAGCCTGGCTCACAGCCTTCAGGCCCTCCCTGGTCTGAAAGTGGTTCCTCACTGGGGGCCCACTCCCTTCCACCAAAGAAACTGTCTGCCTTCTTCTATCATACATGGTGTCCAGGCTGTAGGTGCCAAGGGGTGCCTGCAGGTCAGTTCTAAGCTGCCCTCAGCTCCCCCTCAGTTTCCCATCTATGCTTGTTGGTGCCCAAAGTCCAGAGGGGGCTGAGGCAGCAGGGGACTGGCGTGTTAGCACTGCCCTGGGTGTCCACATCTGGCCAGGCTGTGACCAGATGCCAAGGGGTGCCTGCAGGTCAGGGCCAAGCTGCCCCCAGATCCCCCTCAGTTTCCCATCTATGCTTGTTGGTGCCCAAAGTCCAGAGGGGGCTGAGGCAGCAGGGGACTGGCGTGTTAGCACTGCCCTGGGTGTCCACATCTGGCCAGGCTCAGCCCCAACTTTGCTCCAAGATCATGGTGGGCACTGACAGCAGGGAGAAGCCAGGCAGTGAGAGCAGGCACTTCTAAGCCTATGAAGGCAGGGGAGCTTCCCTGGGCCCCCAAGAATGCAGGGATGCCTGGGTCAGCAGCTGCAATTTGGGTGACTGCAACTATGCTGGGGGCAGGGAGTGCGGGGCTTCTGCCTGCTTTATGGGGTGGGCGGCTGAGTCTGTAGCTGTGATTTGGGTGGCAGCAGCTGTACCTGGGAGGAAACAGGGCTCCTGCCTGCTCCATGAAGGTCTGCAGGCATGACTTGGGCAGTTGTGGCTGTGCCTGGGAAGCTCCTACCCCACCAACTCAAAAGGGGTAGGGCTCCCATTTGTCCCTAGCTCCTGCCACCTCCAGAGAATGTGCAGCCCCAGCCATGCCTCCTTGCTGCAGCTGGCATGATAGCAGAGGCCACTCCAGTTGGGCCACCTCTGCCATCAATCCTAGCACTTTGGGAGGCTGAGATAGGAGAATTGCTTGGGCCCAAGAGTTCAAGACCAACCTGGGCAACATAGCAAGACCCCATCTCTACAAAAAATAAAAAATTAGGCATGGTGGCACACATCTGCTTGGGAGGCTGAGGTGGGAGGATCCCTTGAGCCCAGAAGTTTGAGGCTATAGTGAGCCACTGCACTCCAGCCTGGGCACCAGAGCCACACCCTGTCTCTAAAAAATACAAAGATACAAAAAGTTTTTAAAATTATTGGCCAGACATGGTGGCTCACACCTCTAATGTCTCACCTCTAAAGGCTGAGACAGGCGGATCATTTGAGGTCAGGCATTCGAGACCAGCCCGGCCGATATGGTGAAACCCTGTCTCTACTGAAAATACAAAAATTAGCCCGGCATGGTGGCAGGCACCTGTAATCCCAGCTACTTGGGAGGCTGAGGCAGGAGAATCGCTGGAACCCAGGATGTGGAGGTTGCAGTGAGTCAAGTTCACACCACTGCACTCCAGCCTGGGTGACAGAGTGAGACCCTGTCTCAAAAAAAAAAAAATTTTTTTTTATAGTATGCAGTAAAGTGCACAAATCTTCAATGGAATTGTACATGAGTACACACTGGCGTGGTGACCACCCAGACTGAGATAGAGAACAGTGCCAGCTTCCTGCCATTCAGTCCCTCTCCTCCCTCCCCCCAGCTCTCCGGGGATCAGACTCTATCACCAGAGTCTGTTTCTGTGACCAGATGTTCTATAAACAGAATCATGTGATGTATGCTCCTCTGTGCCTGGCTTCCTTCTCTGAACATGATGTCCATGTGCTTCACTTTGTTGATGTGTGCAGTTGTTTATTTGTTTTATGAGACTGGGTTTTACTCTCTTGCCCAGGCTGGAGTACAGGGGTGTGATCAGAGCTCACTGTAGCCTTGACCTCCTGGGCTCAAGTGATCCTTGCACCTCTGCTGGGAGTATAGGCACAGGCCACCACACCTGGCTGATTTTTGTATCCTTTTGTTGAGATTGGGTTTTGCCAAGTTGCCCAGGTTGATCTTGAGCTCCCGGGCTCAATTGATCCACCTGCCTTGGCCTAGGATTATAAGTTTGAGCCACTGAGCTCAGCCTGATGTGTGCAGTTGTATCCATTCCTTCTCACTGCTGCATAATATTCCACCATCTGAATGGATCATAGGTTTATTTGACCTCATTTCAACAAACTGTTCTTCCCAGCTTGGAGCTGTCATGAATAGCACTGATACGTGTGTTCTTGAACTTGTCTTTTGGAGAATGTGCTACCACATTTCTCTTGGGCACATCCTTGGAAGTGGGATAGTGGGGTCATAGGCTGTGTATGTGCCCAGCCTCAGGAAATCTGTGCCAAGCAGATTTCTAAAAGGTTGCACCCACCCATGTTCATGGCGGCAGTGAGTGGGGGTTCTGGTTGCTCCCCATCTTCACTCTTGGTTTTGTCATTTTCACCTTGCACCTTCTGGTGCATGTGTTGTGTGTGGGCAGCCCCTTATTTCAAAGTGACCAAGGTTAGGGGTCACTGGTGAACCCAGGCCACAGGCGGTGGGATGCGTGTGGCACCACGAGACCGTCCATGAAGAATCCCTGGTTGGAGGGCTTTGGAGACCAGCTCTTGTCCAGTAAAGGCTCCTCTGGACTGTATAGAACTACCTGGTGCTTGTTAGGAATGCAGACTCTCGGCTGGGTATGGTGGCCCTGCCTGTAATCTCAACACTTTGGGACGCTACGGTGGGAGGATCACTTGAGCCCAGAAGTTTGAGACCAGCCTGGGCAACATGGCAAAACTGAAACTGACTCAGTAGTAGCTCCATAAATAGGTTTTTGGGTAAACAAAGAAATTGACCCTTCCAGCTGTAAAGCTTGAAGCTTTTATTTGTTTGCCTGAGTTCTTTATCAGGAAAGGACATTCAAGCCTCTCAAAAAAAAAGTATCAAAGAACTGAAAGTAACCAGATCACCACGTCCAGACAATGAGATGTGGGGGCGGGAGGCCCTCATTCATCATGATTGCTTCCTTGCCCACGCCTGGTTCCTGTTTTCTTGGACATCAGTACCTTTCCTCCCTGCTATATAAACCCCTAGTTTGGTTGGGGAGATGGATTTGAGCCTAAGCTCACATCTCGGCTGCAGCACCGGATTAAAGCCTTCGTCCTTGGCAATGCTCAGCCATTGGCTTTCAATGTGGCAAGCAGCAGGACCTAGACTGAACCCCTGGTGTCTTGGTAGAAAAACACATCTATCTATATATATTTTATATATATATATAAAACTAGCTGGGTGTGTGGTGGTGTGTGCCGGTAGTCCCAGCTACTCTGGAGGCTGAGGTGGGAGGATGGATTGAGCCCAGGAGTTCGAGGCTGCACCACTGCACTCCAGCCTGGGCAATAGAGTGAGACCCTGGGTCCAAACAAACAAAACCCAGACTCTCCGGCCCACCTCCCACCCACAAATCAGAAGCTCAAGAGGGGCCCAGCATGGGGTACTTTCACAGACCCACCTGTGAGAGGACAGAGCTGTGGTGAGGACAAGGACTCTACCTTTCCATAGCTCCCCTACCTTGGACTCCATGCTCACCCTGTCTGACCTCAGTTTTCTCGTTTGTAAAATGAGCATAATAATAGTACCCACTTCGTAGGGTGTTTTGGGGATGAAAGGGACTCATGTTTATACTATGCTTGAAGCAGTCCTTGGCACCTAGCCACCACTCAATAAATGTCTATAAAATTTAAAGTTAAGGCCCTGGCCGGTCACAGTGGCTGACGCCTGTAATCCCAGCACTTTGGGAAGCTGAGGCAGGTGGATCACCTGAGGTCAGGAGTTCAATCAAGACCAGCTTGACCAACACGGTGAAACGTGTCTCTACTAAAAATACAAAAATTAGCCAGGCGTGGTGGCACATGCCTGTAATCCCAGCTACTTGGGAGGTAAGGCAGGAGACTCACTTGAACTCAAGAGGCAGAGGTTGCAGTGAGCTGAGATTCCACCATTGCACTCCAGCCTGGGCAGCAGGAGCAACTCTCCATCTCAAAAAATAAAGAAACTTAAGGCCCTGTATGGCCTAAGGGAGGTTGGCAGTAGCGTGGCCTGATACAATGGTGCCATATAACTGCTAATTTCAGTTGGGACAGGGGGAAACTTCTGCCACCTGCCAGGCTCTGACCCAATGTAAAGCTCAAGTCTAGAGGGCTGGGGGTTGTGGGAGACAGGACTGTCACCCCAGGACTATCAGAGAGAGAGAGGGGGGCTCCTGGCTCTTACTTCTGCAGAAGCAGCTACACAGACAGGTCCCTCACTCCAAGGAGCCTCCTACACTTGCCCAAAACTTTCTCTGGTTTCACTTCCAGTTTCTTAGAAAGGGCTGTCCTTCCCTACTCTGGGCCCCTCCCCTCCCCACCCAGGATCTGGGCACTGGTGGTGCCAGACATCTTGTGCCCTGTCCAAGGCTGGCAGATAAGAAATGTCCCTTGTCTCTGTCAAGGTCAAAATCATCCACACCCAGGTGGGGCGATCCCGCCTCTGGGAGGCATCTTGCAGAAGCGCTGCCAGGTGTGTGAGGTGGCTCCACAAGCTGTGTGAGCAGCAGCGGGGGTGGCCAGGGCGCTGCAGGACATCCCACACCATAACCCACGAGGCCGCCTCTGTGGGCTGATGGGGGGTCAGTGCAGGGCGGTAAGGGCCAGGGCCAGGTCTGAGAGGAGAATGGGCTCATGTTCACGTGAGTGGGAAAGGCAGTGTATGTGTCCAGGTGTGTCAGGTTGTGTAGAGTGTATCTTGAAAAGGCATACAAGGGATGAATCAAAGAGGTTGCCTCCAAGGGAGACCAGTTTTTTGTTGTGAAGTCTTTGGCTGCTTTGAATTTTTGTTTAAAACATGTGCATGCACGATTGTTTATCCTCCCACCCCCACCTCCACCCCAATACAGAAGAAAAGAAAGACTCTTTCTTAAACTAGTTTGCCGGAGGGCTGGACATCCTATGTTGCTCATTTTCCTGGAGATTTAGGTTAAAATTAATTAGGGCTTTGGAGTCAGACTGTCTGGGTTCAAGTTCTGGCTGCCCCATTTTGTAGCTTCTTGGGCAAGTTGCTTAACTTTTGTGAGCTTTTATTTTCTGTCCTGTAAAATGGCACAGTATTATTGACATTATTATGGATTTTTTTTTTTTGGAGGCAGGATCTCCATCTCTTACCCCAGTTGGAGTGCAGTGGCTTGGCGCGATCAAAGCTCGCTGAAGCCTCAGCCTCCTGGGCTCAAGTGATCCTCCCACCTCAGCCTCCTGAATAGCTGAGACTACAGGCATGAACCATCATGCGCAGCTAATTTTTATTTATTTATTTATTTTTTTGAGACAGAGTCTTGCTCTGTCGCCAGGCTGGAGTGCAGTGGTGCGATCTTGGCTCACTGCAACCTCCGCCTCCTGGGTTCAAGCAATTTTCCTGCCTCAGCCTCTCAAGTAGCTGGGGCTACACCCTGGCAAATTTTTTATTTTTAGTAGAGACTGAGTTTCACCATGTTGGCCAGGATGGTCTCAATCTCTTGACCTTGTGATATGCCAGCCTGGGACTCCCAAAGTGCTGGGATTACAGGTGTGAGCCACCACGCCTGGCCAATTTTTTGTTGAGACAGGAGTCTTGCTTTGTTGGCCAGGCTGGTCTCCAACTCCTGGGCTCAAGTAGTCTTCCTACCTGGGCCCCTAAAATGCTGGGATTACTGGCATGAGCCACCCCCTGCCACCCACCTGATGTTAATATGTTGATATTAATATGATACTAACAGTTCTTGCCTTATAGGCTTGTTGCGTGGCTTCAATGAGACAGTGCAGGGAGATGCCTGAGAAAGTGCCAGGCACCCCCACCACATGAGGACAAGACTCAGTGTCTGCAGTACACTCCCACTGCTACAGGGGGCAGATTGGATGGAGATCTCCGTGCCTGTTTGCACATGGGTAGGTTGAGGTACACAGTAGCAAAGTCCTGGGATAAGAGGCCTGGTTAGGGTCACTGGTGCCCTGGATCTATTAGTGACCTGCTTTGGGAACTTGGGATGGTCCCTTCCCCTCATCAATGAATTGATGGGTTTGGAAAGGCTCTCCTGGGAATCGTGAAATGTGAGGTCTCCAAATGCTGGTGACAAGTGAGGTGGGAGCACCTCAGAGCCTTTTCTAGGCCCTGGGAACAGGCATCAGCCCTCAGGCTTAGGGGCTTCCATCTGTGTCCTTGGCCAGCACACCTGTTTTACCAAGCACATAACTTCCGTGAGGTCTTGTTCAGTAGAATCCAGATTCTGACCGAGAAGGTGCTCCCTGGCGAGGCCAGTGCTGTTGGTCTGAGGGCCACACTTTGAGTAGCCAAGGTCTGAATTTGATGTGGGTCATGGTGTACAACTGTGTAAAAAGCTATCAAGGCCAGATACAGTGGCTCACGCCTGTAATCCCAGCACTTTGGGAAGCCAGGGTGGGAGAATCACCTGAGGTCAGAAGTTCGAGACCAGCCTGGCCAACATGGTGAAACCCCATCTCTACTAAAAATACAAAAATTAGCCTAGCATGGTGGCACATAGTCTGTAGTCCCAGCTCTTTGGGAGGCTGAGATGGGAGGACTGCTTAAGCCCAAGAGGTGGAGGCTGAAGTGAGTCATGATCGTGCCACTGCACTCCAGCCTGGGTGACAGTAAGACCCTGGCTCTTAAAGAAAAACACCTGCAAGCTGCATATTTAAATGAGTGCACTTGGCTAGTGGAAGTTTGTAAGTTATCTCAGCCGGTGTTCTCACAGGCAGTTACAGATCCAGTGCCCCTGCTCTCTCCCCTTTCTCACTACTGCACTCGACACAGCCTAAAAACCAAAAAGGGCCAGGTGTGGCGGGGCTCATGCCTGTAATCTCAGCACTTTGGGAGGCTGAGCTGAGCGAATTATTTGAGGTCAGGAGTTCAAGACCAGCCTGGCCAATACGGTGAAACCCCATCTCTACTAAAAAAATTTTTAAAAATTAGCTGGGCATGGTGGCATGTGCCTGTAATCTCAGCTACTGGGGAGGCTGAGGGGGGTAAAATCGATTGAACCTGGTTCGGGGGAGGCTGACTGGGCCGAGACCATGCCACTGCATTCCAGCCTGGGAGACAGAGCAAGACTCCACCTCAAAAATATAAAAAATAAAAACCCAAAAAGATGAGTGCACTTTTACTGTATACGTTATGCCTCCATTAAAAACATTCCAAACACACACACACACACACACACACACACACACACACACACACACACACAATTCTGGGTTCTACGTTGACAGAAAGTTGCACATAAAATAACACAAACAAAAATCCAGCCCATGAAGCGTTGCAGATGAACTCAGAATGGTTAATGAACCATGAGCCAAGTGGGGGGTACTGGCCACCCATGGTGCCCCTTAGCCCTCCCGTCCCCTACCGCATCTCCTGTACACTCACCCCCCAACACACCCTCCCATCCAGGTGCTAGGGCGGGATGCAGGCGCCTCACACAGCAGCAGCCCTGCCTTTCTCAGGAAATGCGTGTGGTCTCCAGCTCTTGTCGCCAGGAGACGAAGCCGCCCGCTTTGTTCCTTGGCCCCCAGCAGGAGGAGGAGAGGTTCCAGCAAGAGGGATTACTGCTTCAAAGGGAGCAAACCATTTCAACCGGCTGAGCACTGCGGCACCACCTTCCAGAAGGGGCCTAGCACCCCTCCTGTTCCCAGCATGTGGATCCAGGCTGGGTCTGCGGTAAAGACCACTCTCCTCCTGTCTCCCGCTCCCGCCCTTGCAGTTAGTGACCCCTGAGGTCTCCTCTGAGTGGCCTCTCTCCTTGGTCACCCACCCGTCTGTCCCCTGTCCTTGTCTCCTTGGTGGGGATGGATAGCCCCTTCCTTTCCCCCCACCCGCCCCACTGCCTCACTCTCATCATTTATTTCCTTATTTCGGTCCTCTTCCCTGAAGGGCGGTGGAGCTGAGTGACCCAGCCTGTCTCCCTGGGTCCCACGCTTGTGGCTGGAATCTTTACACTGCCCTGCTGTGATGTGGGCCACTGTGTCACCTCTCTGTGCCTTGGTTTCCTTGCCTCTAAAGACAGACCTCATGGAGTTGTTTGTAAGAATGAATGCAAAAATGCAAGCCGAGTCCTTAGAATTCTCGGCAAGTAGCAAGTGCTCAATAAACTGCCTGGCTGCTGTTTACCGGGGACACAGTCCTTTGCTCTCTGGATGTCTGACTGTGCTCTGTCCCTTCCTCACAGGGCCACGTGTCGATGCTGTAGAGCTGAGCTCAGCCAACGAGCCCGCCTTGCACGGGGCACTGCCCCTCCTGCTGGTCCCAGATCCATCTGTCTAGAGTGTGTGCACCATCCATGTGACTCCCTCCACCTCACCGCCTGGGGACAAAGGAAGACACCAGGACAGCAACAGAAAGGAGTGCTGCTTATGTGGCTCTTCCCAGAAGCGGGAGCCTCCCAGGCCAGGAATGTGAAACCATTTTGCAGATGAAGAAGATGAAGCCAGAGAGGTTATGAAACAGACCCAAGTGGGCTCGCTCTTCAGTCTTGCCGTCCGGAGTCTGGAACGTGGGCCTGTGTCTGGAACTGCTGTGCCCAGGCAGCTTGCCTGGAAATCAGGTAGCATGGGTGAACCCCCAAATCCCCCTGTGGCAGACCATGAATTTGCTGTGGCTGCACACCTGTTTTGCTTCCAAGAAATGAAACTTTGGCGGCTGGAGAGGGATGGAGTGGGGCGGGTGGGGTACAGCAAGACCAGGAAACAGAACTGTCATCTGATGTCTGCAGAAGGTGATAGAGCCAGCAAGTGGGATGAAGCACCCGTGTGCTTCGCGGCCATTACCGTGTCTAAATCTCTCTCTAACTGCCACACAGTGAGGAAGGGTTTCTATTTCCATTTTATAGCTAAGCAGACTGAGGCTCAGAGAAGTAAAGTCACTTGCCCAGGAGACTCACAGCTGGAAGGAGGCGGGGCTGGAATTCATAATTTTTTTTTTGAATGTTCAAAAGATACTTCTTATTTGCCCATTTTCAAAAAAATGTTCTCCCTCACTTTAGACAATTAGTAAAAATTACAGGAGCCCACAAAAGATGAAGAAGACAGCTGTCATTCAAGGCCTTTCCAAAAGAGCTATCGATGTGAAGAATGGTAAAGAGACACATTATGGAATTCAAAAATTTAAAGAACTTCTTACATTAAGAATAAGTTAATATTTGTAATAAAGTCTTGTTTTTGGCCAGGCACGGTGGCTCATGCCTGTAATCCCAGCACTTTGGGAGGCCAAGATGGGCAGATCCCTTAAGGTCAGGAGTTTAAGACCAACCTGGCTAACATGGCGAAACCCCGTTTCTAACAAAAATACAAAGATTAGCTGTGCATGGTGGAATGTGGCTGTAATCCCAGCTACTCAGGAGGCTGAGGCAGGAGAATCACTTGAACCCGGGAGGCAGAGGTTTCAGTGAGCCAAGATTGCATCACTGTACTCCATCCTGGGTGACAGAGCAAGACTCCATCTAAAAAAAATATTGTTTTAACCAATCATTTAGTTTTGTATTACTGTATTTTAGGGATGTATTTCTAGAGATACATGTTACAGATGTATCTCTAGAAAGAGTCTTATAACTTCTTTATAATTATAACCAACTGAATTACAGAAAAATTCCTTTTATTAAGCTTATTGTGACTTATATAGACCATTCACAATGCAATTTTTTTTTTCAAACGAGGTCTCTGTCACTCAGGCTGGAGTGCAGTGGCATGATCATAACTCACTATAGCCTCAGCCTCCCTGATTCAAGCAATCCTCCCACCTCAGCTGCCTCGGTAGCTGAGGCTACAGGCACCCACCACCACACCTGGCTAATTTTTTACTTTTTGTAGAGTCGGGACTCGCTGTGTTTCCCAGTCTGGTCTCTAACTCCTGGACTCAAGTGATCCCCTCACCTCAGCCTCTCAAAGTGCTGGGATTACAGGTGTGAGCCACTGTGCCTGGCCCCCGGCTAGAATTCAGACCCAAGCCCTCACCTCATAGGCTGCAGAACTGAGCTCATGTTCCACTGTAGGGGGAGACAAGTGATGAACAAATAAGATTAATATAGGCAGAATGATGTTTTGGAGGAAATTAAATGAGATGATATGACAGAGGATGATGGCAAAGGGGTGGAATCTAGACCAGCCAGATGGTGGGGGTGGGAAGGCTGTTGGCAGAAGCCATGTTTGAACTCAGATGGGGAGTAAGAGGAGGAGGAACCAGGCATGTGAATGTCAGAGGGAACAGTGTCCTGGGCACAGCGACAGCACATGCAGAGGCCCCGTGCTGGAGGAACAGAAAGGCCTGCATGGCCGGAGCTTGTGAGTGACGAGCAGGAAGGCGCTGGGACTGGAGAAGTAGGCAGGGGCCTGGCAGGTCACATGGGGGAGTTCGGGTTTATTCCGAAGGCAGCCGGAAACCACCAGGAAGGATTGAAGCAGGAGGTTAACCAGATTTCCAGGAGTCACAGCCTTACCCCTCCTCAGCCCTGGTCAGGTCACAGGGGTGCCTTGGATAATGGTTATGGGAGTGCCCTGAGGCCCTGAAGCCTGGAACTGTCCGGGCTTTGAGGCTCCCCACACCTGGGAT
Source organism: Leontopithecus rosalia (assembly GCA_028533165.1). NCBI lineage: Eukaryota > Metazoa > Chordata > Mammalia > Primates > Cebidae > Leontopithecus > Leontopithecus rosalia. Next base: position 96,922,026 of record CM052660.1, read on the forward strand.
CAGATTCCAGCTCTGCCACTTAATGGCTTTGCCATCTCGGACCCACAGTGTCAGTTGTCTGAGCCTTAGTTTCCTCAGCTGTAAAAATGGGGTTGTCAGCGGGGAGAGGTGGCTCACATCTGTAATCACAGTGCCTCGAGAGGCCGAGGCGGGCGGATCACAAGGTCAGGAGATTGAGACCATCATGGCAAACATGGTAAAACCCTGTCTCTAGTAAAAATACAAAACATTAGCCAGGCATGGAGGCGCCCACCTGTCATCCCAGCTACTTGGGAGGCTGAGGCAGGAGAATCACTTGAATCTGGGAGGCGGAGGTTACAGTGAGCTGAGATCGCACCACTGCACTCCAGCCTGGGCAACAGAGTGAGACTCCATCTCCAAAGGAAAACAAAAAGGGAGGGGATGTCAGCCAGGGACATTGGCTCCTGCCTGTCATTCCAGCGCTTTAGGAGACTGAGGCAGGAGGAATGCTTGAGCCCAGGAATTCAAGACCAGCCTGGGGAACATAGCCCCAACTCTACTCACTCTGTCTTCTCTCTCTCTCTCTCTCTCTCTCTCTCTCTCTCTCTCTCTCTCTCTCTCTCCCTCCATATATATATATATATATATATATATATATATATATATATATATATATATAATTTAGGCGGGAGTGGTGGCACATGCCTGTAGTCCCATC
>CM052660.1:96922804-97020271 GCA_028533165.1 Leontopithecus rosalia
GGTACCGAGCTGATGACCATGAATGGTGCCCGGTATTTCTGCAGTTGTCGCAGTTAGCATCCCTGCAGCACCTTCTCAGACCCAAGGTCGATCATGTCTTGGCTCCTTGGGAGTCCCCACTGCCCAAGGGACATAGAATTCACTATGTTTCCGGGCTGGTCTCTAACTCCTGGACTCAGGTGATCCTCCCACCACCTCAGCCTCTCAAAGTGCTGGGATTACAAGTGTGAGCCACCGTGCCTTGCCCAGGGCTAGAATTCAGACCCAAGGGGAGGAGCCTGGGGATAGCCTGGCTCCCAGAGCTCCCCATTCCTGTTTCCCTGCCGGGGCCAGCTCAGCGAAATTTCCATGGACATCAAGCGTTCTTTCCTGTGGGGGCAGCACAAGGAGGGTCCAAAGAGCAAGCTCCTGTGCCTCCAGGGATGGGCGTGGGTCAGGGAGCCTCAGTTTATCAACTTGTGAAAGGGTCACAGTAAACTCAGACCTCTTCAGCACTGGTTCCCTGATTTGAGAATTTCAAAGATCAGCAGGTTTCAGGATGATTATTAAAGTACACGATAAGTGTGATGTGCTTGAATCATCCTGAAACCAATTATTTTATATTAAAATAATTATAAAATTTTCTAATTTTGTAATATAAATTATATTTTATAATATAATTTATATTATAAAAATATAAATATGGAGGCAGGGGTTCCCAAACCCTGGGCCACAGACTGGTACTGGTTTCTGGCCTGTTAGGAACCGGGCTATACAGCAGGAGGTGAACAGCAGGTGAGTGAATGAAGGTTCATCTGTGTTACAGCCACTCCCCATAGCTTACATTCCTGCCTGAGGTCTGCCTGCTGTCAGATTGGCATTAGAGTCTCATATGAATGCAAATCCCTAATGTGAGCTGCGCATTCGAGGGATCTAAACTGCATGCTCCTTATGAGAATCTAATGCCTGATGATCTGTCACCTGAAGTCAGGAGTTTGAGACCAACCTGGCCAACATGGCGAAACTCCATCTCTTCTAAAAATTGAAAGGATTATTTGGGCGTGGTGGTGGGTGCCTAGAATCCCAGCCACTCTGGAGGCTGAGGCAGGAGAATCACTTGAACCTGGGAGGCTGAGGCTGAGGCTGCAGTAAGGGTCACAACACTGCACTCTAGCCTGGGCAACAAGAATGAAACTCCATCTCAGAAAAAAAAGAAAAGAAGAAGAAAATCATGTCAGGATGCCCTGCCGGACCCTTAGTAAGTGCTAACACTGCCTGAGGGCACTGGCCATCTTCTGTCACTGCCTTCCATTACACCAGATGGGACCATTTCATTGCAGGAAAACAAGCTCGGGGCTCCCAGTGATTCTACGTTATGGTGAGTTATAGAATTATTTCATAGATTACAATTTAATAATAACAGAAATAAAGTACACAAAAAGTGTGATGTGCTTGAATCATCCTGAAACCATCCCCTACCCACCGGCCCATGGAAAAATTGTCTTCCACGAAATTGGTCCCTGGGCCGGGCATGGTGGCTCTTACTGGTAATCCTAGCACTTTGGGAGGCCGAGGCAGGTGGATCACCTGAGGGTAGGAGTTTGAGACCAGCCTGACCAACATGGTGAAACCCTGTCTCTACTAAAAATACAAAAATTAGCTACGCGTGGTGGTGGGCACCTGTAATCCTTGCTACTCAGCAGGCTGAGGCAGAGAATCACTTGAATCTGGGAGGTGGAGGTTGCAGTGAGCCAAGATCACACCACTGTACTCTAGCCTGGGCAACAGAGCGAGACTCCATCTCAAAAAAGAAAAAGGAAAGAAACTGGTCCCTGGTGCCTAAAAGGTTGGGGGCTGCTGTATGAAGGGATTGGTAGAATTAATTACCAATTTTAAACATTTGCCAAGCATGGAGTTAGGAAGAAACCAAATACCATCTGTGGTTTTCATCCCTTCCTGAAAGGAAAGATAATTAGCTGGTGCAGGTGTGTCAGCTCCTATCATGAGATGGAAGCTGGTACCTGAAATGCCAGGTGCTGCTCTGGATGCTTAAGACTCACTGCGGGATGCCTGCCCAGGGACAGGAAGTGGCCACACAACTGTGAGGTGGCAGATCTGGGATTCAAGTCCCCAGGGCCGCCTCCCCCATCTGTACTTTGTACCCCTAAAGCTAGTGGTCCTTAAGCATCAGCAGACACCAATGTCACCTGCAGCACCCACCTGGAGCTCCAGTAGCCAGGGTGTGCCTGAAAATGGGCATTCCTCACCTGTTCCCAGGTGGTGCCAGTGCCGCTGGCCCCAGGCCACCCTTTAAGAACCCACCCTCATGTGGGCTAAACAGGGTGGGTCTGCCTGAATTCTAGCACCTTGGGAGGCTGAGGCTGGGGGATCCCTTGAGGCTAGGAGTTGAAGACCAGCCTGGACGACACAGTGAGCCAAGATCACACCATTGTACTCCAGCCTGGGCAACAGAGCAAGACTCCATCTCAAAAAAAAAAAAGGAAAGAAACTGGTCCCTGGTGCCTAAAAGGTTGGGGGCTGCTGTATGAAGGGATTGGTAGAATTAATTACCAATTTTAAAAAAAAAACATACACACATGCAAACATATATGTATGCCTACACACATACACACTTACATGCATATATACATGCTTGCATATACACATACATGCATACACACATATATACACACTTACATGCATATACACACACATACATTCCACCACTCTCTGCTCTCTGGTGCCCCAGAGGAGCTTCTGCTTTTTGAAAAACCTACTCACTTGTTTTGGTTTCTCGTTTTGCTTCGCAGACATCAGGGATCAAACCCATTCTGGGACCCATCATATGGGACCCTCAACTGGGGCCAGGATACCAGGTCTGGGGCTGCCCCCCACTTCCAGGCTGTGTTCCCATCTGACAAGTAGAACAATAGTGACCTCCACTGTCTCTCTGCAGGAGGCCAAAGGTATGAGGAGGGGAACTCAGAGAGATGCTTGTTGAGGAGTCTTCTAGAAGATGGACACTGCCCTCAGGCAGTGTTAGCACTTACTAAGGGTCCAGGGTGTCCAGACACTATTTCCTTCCTTTCTTTCTTTTCTTTCTTGTTTGGTTCTTGTTGCCCAGGCTGGAGTGCAATGGTGCAACCCGCTACCACACACACATTACCTTTCTTTTCTTGAGACGGAATTTCACTCTTGCTGCCCAGGCTGGAGTGCAGTGGGTTCAAGCAATTCTTCTGCCTCAGCCTCCCAAGTAGCTAGGATTACGGGTGTGCCACCATGCCCCCCTAATTTTGTATTTTTAGTAGAGACAGGGTTTCTCCATGTTGGTTAGGCTGGTCTTGAACTCCTGACCTCAGGTGATCCACCCGCCTAGGCCTCCCAAAGTGCTGAGATTACAGGCATGAAACATCACACCCAACCCAGACACCATTTTCTGTACTGATCTATCAAATTTTTGCTGTGCGTTTTTTGGGCTCCAGGCAGCCACTATTATCATGTTTTACATCAACTCATTTAATTTCCCTTATGAGGTAAGGACTGTCATCCCATTTTACAGGTGAAGAGACAGGCAGCGAGGCTGAGTTCCTTGCCTGAGGTCCCACAGCAAGGCCAGGATTCCAGGCCAGGCCAGGAGGCTCCTGGTTCTCTGTTGGCCCAGCCCTGGTCTTCTTAATGAGATCCCAGAATAAGACTGGGATGAGGGGAGAGCTGTGCCTGGCACTACTGCTAGCTTTCCAGATGTAATAGGTTAAAAGTGTCCCCCAAAACATAAATCCACATTCTAACCCCCAGAACCTGTGACTGTGATCTTATTTAGAAAAACAGCTTTGAAGATGTCATTTAGGATCTGAGAATCTGGAAACGAGAGCATTGGTGGACCCGAAATCCAAGGTGAGGTGTCCCTGGAAGAGAGAGGCAGAGGGAGATTTGGGACACAGACACAGAGGGGAGGAGGCCTTGTGCAGATGGAGGCGGAGGCTGGAATCACACAATTCCAAGCCAAGGAATGCCTGGAGCGAAGAGACAAGGAAGGGGCCTCCTTTCAATCCTCTGGAGGAAGCAGGGTCCTGCTGAAGCCTTGGCTTCAGACTTCTGGCCTCCAGAACTGTAAGAAAATCAAGTTCTCTTGTTTTAAGCTACTGAGTTCTTAACTTGTTACTTGTGGCCTCAGAAAACTGACACCCTTGGTAAAATCTCTCCCCTCTCTGGGCCTGTGTGTCTTCACTTCTGTGCCCACCGTGAAGCTCCTGGCTCCCTTGCTCACTAAACCCTGATACCAGCTAGCCAGGGACCCCTCCAGTACGTGTGGGGAGTATAGTGGGCCAGGGGCCTCCCAGAACTGCACTGGGCAGGCCCAGCAGGCTTATGCCTGTAGCTGCCTCCTTCGACAGATGCACTGGGCTGGGATCAAGAGGGGTGCAGACCCCAGTGGCCTTGGACAAGGCACTGTTGCCCCCTGGGCCTGTTTCATCTGGGAGATGGGAGCCCTCTCACCTGCTGGGTTTGCTGGGAAACTACACAGGGTTCTTTAAACATGATGGGGTCTCAGTCTGTCGTGGACATGATTGTCATTGGCTTATTATCTATCTATCTATCTATCTATCTATCTATCTATCTATCTCCCTCCCTCCCTCCCTCCCTCCCTACCTATCTACCTACCTGTATATCTGTTGAGATGGGGTCTTGCTGTGTTGCCCAGGCTGAAACACAGTGGTGCAATCATGGCTCACTGCAGCGTTGACTGCCCAGGCTCAAGCAGTTCTCCCACCCAGCCTCCCAAGTAGCTGGGACAACATGCCTTCATGCCCAACTAACTTTATTATTATTATTATTATTATTATTTGTAGAGATAGGGTATTGGTATGTTGTGCAAGCTGGGCTCAACTCCTGGGCTCAAGCAGTATCCCCACCTCAGCCTCCCAGAATGCTACGATTACAGACATAATATGCTGAGCCCAGTCTCTTTAAAATTTCAGATTATTTTATTATTATTTTTTGAGCCAGAGCCTCACTCTGTCACCCAGGCTGGAATGCAGTGGCAGAATCTCGGCTCATCGCCACCTCTGCCTTGTGGGTTTGAGTAGTTCTCATGCCTCAGCTCCCCAAGTGGCTGGGATTACAGGCGCCCATGCGCCTAATTACACCATGCCAAGCTAATTTTTGTGTTTTTGATAGAGACAGGGTTTTCACCATGTTGGCCAGGCTGGTCTTAGACTCATGACCTCAAGTGATCCACCCACCTTGGCCTCCTAAAGTGCTAGGATTATAGGTGTAAGCCACCGTGCCTGGCCTATTTTAGCTTATTTTACTTTATTTTATTTATAGAGTCAGAGTCTCACTATGTCGCCCAGGCTGATCTCGAGCTCCTGGGCTCAAGCAGTCCTCCCTCCTTGGTCTCCCAAGATGCTGGGATTATAGGTGTGAGCCACCACGCCAGGCCCATTGTCATTCTTATAATGAGTTTTTCCTGAGCCCCTCCTACATGCCTGGCTGGACATGAAACCCCTCTCAAGGAAATAGGGTGAGTCTGATGCTGATAATGACCTTCATTTTAGTAATGAGGACACTGAGGTCCAGAGAGGTTAAGACTTATGGAGGCGCACAAGGTGGCCCAGGTCAGCTGACACTGTAGTGCTCTGTGACTGCTGGGAGCTTTCTGGTAAATGATCAGGGGACAGCTGGTGATGTGGCATGTTGGGAGGGAGGAAGAGCAGGCAGAAGGGTGTTCCAGGCCGAGGGTACACTTGCATGAAGTCCAGGAGTGTGGAGTTTGATGCCGGGTAAGGGTGGGGCAGTGAGGGGCCTGGAAAGGCCCACTTACTGCAGTCAGAGTGGGCTGAGCACGGTGTTCTCTGTGTTTCTGAGGCTGACCTCTGTGAACTCTGAGAGAGAGAGAGAAGGGATGTTTGTGTGTGCTCGCGTGAATGTGCGCCCAACCGTGAGACCTGGCAGCCTTGTGAGATGGGCCCGTGTACAAGCAGCTCCGCTGTGTGCGCAGGGCAGCCTGGAGGCCATAGACCTGGGATCTTGAGTGTGTGTGAGTGTGTGTTTCCACTGGTGGAAAATGGGTGCATCTCTTAGCAGGAGCTGGGAATGTGAGCGGGCCTGAGGTCCAGGGAGAGCAAGCCTATGGTTACAAGTGGGCAGACCACATGAGAGGGGTCTAGGAGCCTTTGCATCCGTGTGCGTGCATGTGTGTGCCCGTACCTCATGGTGTATGCACCAGTGGATGAGTGTATCCATGCCTGTGTACGCAGTCATGCACACACATGCATGTGTGTGTACATGCATGTATCTGTGCTTATGTGTATGTGAGTGCATGTGCCTCTGTGTGTCTGCTTGTGTCTGTGTACAAGCCTGAGTGTGCGTGCATGTGAGTTTCGCTTTCACATTCAATGCTGGTCAGAGACTCTAGTTCCTGTAAACCTCATGTTCTCATTTTCCAGCAGACATCACATAGCAGTGGTGTTGGGCACAACAGCCTAGGCTAGGTCTGGCCTATGGCTTCCCCTTTTCAAGCCTCTGACTGCAGAGTGTAGAGAGGATGTAGGTGAGGGCAGGACACTTGACCCCCAGCTGGCTGCAAGCCCCATCATTCCTGGCATGTATGACATGAAGCCGCCCATGGGAGTCTGATGGAAGTCACATTGCTGGGACTGGGTAGGGCAGAGCTGTCCTGGGAAACGTGGGTACACCTTCACTGTTTTAAAAATGAAAATCAGATCACGCCTCTCCTCTGTCTCTCTTAAAAACCCTCCAAGAGTCCCTGCTGCATTTAAAACAAAACACCAGTCTCTACCCTGCATCTCAGGTATCACCAGGGCCCCACTGGCTAGAAAGACTTGGGAAGGAACCGCTCATGGCATATCCACTGTGTGACTCTGGGCTCTGGGTCCCTTACTGTAAAAGCAGAGTAGGAAGTCCTTGGAGGAGGCAGGGATGATCGCGTGCTTGTGGCTGTTCCTTTGGCCAGTGGGTAGATGCTGGGAGGCTCTGGAGACTTGGCCATGAAGGAGACAGTCCTCCCAGTGGCCCAGAACCTTTTCACTTTCCATATAGCCATATGAGAGAGCAAAGAGTGGTTGCTTCCCCATGCTTTTTAAAAATTTTGATTTTATATTATATTTTATTTTTTGAGACAGGGTCTTGCTCTGTGGCACAGGTGGAGTGCAGTGGCACAGTCACCACTTACCGCAGCTTCTACCTCCCAGGCTCAAATGATCCTTCCACCTCAGCCTCCAGAGTAGCTGGGAACACAGGTGTGCACCATCACAGCTGGCTAATTTTTAAATTTTGTCTACAAACAGGGTTTCCCTGTCTTGCCCAGGCTTGTCTCAAACTCCTGAGCTCACCTAATCCTCCCGTCTCAGCTTCCCAAAGTGCTGGGATTACAGGCACGGGCTCCCGTGCCCAGCCCCCATGCCATTTCTGTGCCACTAGGAAATAACACTGGCTAGCCATGGGATGGCATTTCTGTTGTTCCAGAGTGAAATGAATGAGTGCTATTTCTTTAACCCTGAAATTACCCCCACACGGTTGGTACTAAAATTTTCACTCTTACTTGGCAGATGAAGAAACTGAGTCCTGTTCAAGACCGTGCTTAGGGTCACGTGCTAGGAAGTGGTCGGCTGGAATGCAAGTCCAGGCAGGTGCTAGCTTGAGAGCCACTGTTCTAGCAAGCCCTTCTCAGGCTTCAACTCAGGCCAAGGGAGGAGGAACGACCCTCAGGCAGGAGCAGTGTGAGCAAAGGCGTAGAGCTGGGACCGAGGACGGCATGTCAGGAGAGAGGGAAGAGCTCTGTGGCCGGCGGGGACGTGTGAGGTCAAAATGGAGAGGCAAGAGGAGAGAGGGGTGTGGAGGTCCTTGAATGCTGGCATGGACACTCCGGGCCTTCCGGGGGGTGGGCAGTACAGGGGAGGGGGGTCTAGCCAGCTCCTGGCTGAGTGCTCTGGCTCAGACTATCTTTGTATCAGGCAAGGGCACCTGCATGGATTTAGTTGCTCAAGCCCCAAACCCTGGCTCCATCCTTGACTTCTGTCTTTGTCTCCCCTGGTGGGGCCATAGGGAGTAGACCGAAAGCAGCTGCAGCCTCCTGGCCGGTCTCTCCGCTCCTCTCCCCCACAGCCAGTCTCCACCCGGCAGCCAGGGGCGTCTACTGAAAATGAAAATCAGATCATGTCTCTCTTTTTTTTTTTGATATGGAATATCCCTCTGTTGCCAAGGCTGGAGTGCAGTGGCGCAATTTTGGTTAACTGCACCCTCCACTTCCCGGGTTTAGGCAATTCTCCTGCCCCAGCCTCCCGAGTAGATGGGATTACAGGCTGCCCACCACCACGCCCGGCTAATTTTTGTATATTTAGTGGAGACGGGGTTTTGCTATGTTGGCCAGGCTACTCTCGAACTCCTGACCTCAAGTGATCCTCCCACTTTGGCCTCCTAAAGTGCTGGGATTACAGATGTGAGCCATGGCACCCAGCCTCTCTCTCTCTCTTTCTCTCTCTTCCTGCTCCAGAGAATGCCTGCTCCTGATGCATTTGGAACAAAATCCAAATTCCTTTAAGTGGCCTGTGAGTCTCTAGCTGATCTTGCCTCACCTACCTCTTGACCGCGTCACTGACTGTTCCCCAACCACTGCGTACCCGCGCCTGCCTTTCTGTTCCTCATACACACCAGCTCGCTCCTGCTGCAAGGCCTTCACGTTCGCCATTCCCTCTGGTAAGAGTGCCCTTCCCCAGGCCACCAGCCCCTTCATTCAGGTCTCAGCAGAGGGAGCCTGCCCAGATAAGCCCCTCTCCCCCTCCCTCCTAGTTTATTTCCTTTATCTACACGTGCTCAGCACCCAAAACTGTCTCTTCCTCTCTCCCCACCTTCACCAGATTATAAACTCCATAAAAGCAGGGTCTTTGTTGGTTTTGCTCACTGCCGCACCCCAGGCATTCAGTGAGCACTCGTTGAGTGCAGAAATTAGACTGTCTTCCCCTCTGTAAAATAGGATCACATCACACCTCCCGGCAGGGCGGTGGTGTGGCTCAGGGTAACGCTTGTACACAGTTGGACTTCTTCCCTACTGGCCCAAGGAGTTACCTGGCCACCCCTCCTGGAACCTAGGCTCCTCCAGCTCTCCCAAGCTCTCTCCCCTGGCAGCAGACACCTTAGCAGAGGGGCTGTCCTCCAGACCCTTTGCAGCCAGGCCTTGCTGCCCACAGATCCCTGAGGACATCTGAGGGGGTTGTCGCCCAGAACCCAGCCCCAGGCTCATGCAAATTCTGTCTCCCAGTCCAGCAGCTGTGGCCTCCTTCATTCGACCTTTTAAAAGAAATTCTTGGGCTGACTCACACTTCCTTTATCCCCAGCTGGGTTCAATCAAGTGTCATTGTTTTGCAAGGCTGAGGTTCGAGTCCCTCAGAAGCAATCTCTAGTGCAGGGACGCTATATGCTTCAGTGAACCTCGAATGGGGGTTAGGCCCCCTAGAAAACCTCATCCCAGGACAATTGGGAAACTCCCCCGCACTGGTGGTCAGGGCATTCTGGGTTAGAGAAACTGCTTTGGGGCTTTGGCAGGTGTTCATTTTGTCCATCCCCTGCCTCCGCACCTAACCCTGTCCCAAAGTCACTCAGAAAAGTGCCCCTGCTGCCCTGGGGGGTGCATTTCAATGTCTCGTGTCCCTGCTTTCCTTCCTTCCCCATGAAATCGGGTGTTCAGATTCAGCACGCTTCTCGGAAGGTTTGTTTATTTCTGTGTGAACACGTGGAGTGATGCGTGGTCTCGATTTTCTAGAACAGTTCCACTTTCACATAATTGCGATTATTTTGAAAAAAGGGGTACAACAATATACTGGCTTGAGTTTTTTGTTTATTCCCTGGAAGAGTTTTGTGTAAATAAAGACACACTGCTCAGAGGGAAAGAAATCCCTGAGGAATTCCCTGGAGAGAAAGGGATGGGTGATATTTAACCCATTTTCTCCCCTGTCTCCAGTAGAAAGAACTGGAGTTTTGGAGGTCGGTTTGATTTCTGGATACTTTTTTTTTGTGGGGGCTGGGAAGGGGGGAGGTTCGAAGGTTTTTTATTGACTTATTATTTTAGAGACAGGGTCTTGTTTTGTCATCCAGCTGCGGTGCAATGGCTTGATCACGGCTCACTGCAGCCTCAACTTCCCAGGCTCAAGTGCTCCACCTCGGCCAGAGTATTGCCTGAGCCCAGGAGGTTGAGGCTACAGTGAGCTGTGGTCATGCAAGTATACTCCAGCTTGGGCAACAGAGTGAGACTGTCTTAAAACAAGGCAACTTTTTAAATGAAATTCATGACAAGGACATGGTGGGGGGCTGCAAACAGGTATATTTGCAGGGAGTTCATGGTCCTGCCAGTGATGGAGCAGGTCTCCTTCTTGGTTTATTAAAAAGTTGAGGAAAATGTAGACAATTCATGTGCAGGGACCTGTGGCCAACAGAAAATAGCTCCTACCTTTACCTACTCAGAGCTGCAGTGCACTAATACAGAAACCATAGCCACATGGGCCGACTGTGCACTTGAATAGTGGCTTAATATCAGTTCAGATGAGCTGTCAGTGTCAGTTATGGATTTCAAAGATGTGGTATGAGCAAAGGTCCTGAGGCAGGAGGGTACCTGCATGTCTGGGGACCACAGAGCGGCGTGTGGGAGATGAAGGCAGCGATGTGATCTTTTGTAGCATCTGTTTCTGTGTCTGTCTCTCCACTGGACTGTTGCTTCCTTTGGGCAGAGGCTGCATCTGCCTTGTACATCTCCATAGCCCCAAGGGCTGGCACAGCATCTAGCATAGAGTAGGTGCCTGCTACATGTTTGTTGAATGAATGAATGCATGTTGGTGGTAACTCAATCCAGCTAAGTTCAACTGAGCACAAGGAGAGAGAGGACCAAACGCCTGCTGTAGTGGACACTGGTGTGTGCTGGGGTCCCCCTTCTAGACAGAGGCACGCACGCCCCAGCTGCTGGGAGAGCTGGTGGCTGATGGTTGGTGCCCAGTGGAGTCTCTCTGGGCATGGTCCCCTAGACCCCCCACCCCACGGGACAGCACACCTCCAATGACCTGTGAATGTGGAGTACTAAAGCCTGGCCCCTTTTCCCAGGCAGGACAGCTCTGCAGCACTAGTCCAGCTCCAGAACTTCCCCACAGATGACTGAGGGCTGTGTTGCGACTGGGTCGCAGCTCAGATCCTCTGCTTGTCCTGACCTCGCTCCCATGCAGGTGCTGCCTCCGAGAGTTCTCCCCAGTAAACCTCCTGCTCACTCATCCGTGGGCTTCCCTGGGAACCTGACCTGTTACTCCTCTCAAGCCACAACCCCATCATTCCTTCATTCAGTCACTCAGCCAGTCAGTAAATACGTATTGAACAGCTATGCCCCAGGCATTGTTTTGGGATCCAGCAGCAACGCCAAACAGACCAGGACTGTTTGTGTAGGGATATTGGCCATCGAGTTTTGAGATTCCACCAAGACTGAATCTCATCATCTACAGCCCCACCTTGACCATGCCTCATCTGGGAGGTCTGGCTGCCTCAGCTCCCTAGAGTGGCCCCTAGGTGTGGACAGGTGTGGCGAGAGGCAGGGAGCAGACCCAGGAGCCCAGGTCCATGGAGTGAGACCCAGGCTTGAACTCAGCTTAGTGCTTTTTTGCACTTCCTTAGTGACTAATGATGTTGAGTATCTTTTCATGTGCTCATTGGCCATTTGTATACAGTGTTAGTTCATTTTCATTGCTGTAAAGGAATACCTGAGGCTGGGTAATTCATAAAGAAAAGAGGGACAGGCTGTGGTGGCTCACATCTGTAATCTCAGCACTTTGGGAGGCTGAGGTAGGTGGATCACCTGAGGTCAGGAGTTCAAGACCAGCCTGACCAACATGGTGAAAACTCGTCTCTACTAAAAATACAAAAATCAGCCAGGTGTGGTAGTGTGTGCCTGTGATCCCAGCTACTGAGGAGGCTGAGGCAGTCGAGCCACTGCACTCCAGCCTGGGTTACAGAATGAGAATCCCTCTCAAAAAAATAAAAAAGAAAAATAAAGGAAAGAAAAGAGGGCTGGGTGCAGTGACTCATGCCTGTAATCCCAGCACTTTGGGAAACGGAGGTGGGAATATTATTTGAGCTCAGGAGTTCGAGACCAGCCTGAGCAACATAGCAAGACCTTGTGTCTATTATAAATAAAAATAAAAAGTTAACTACCAAAAATTAGGTGGCGTGTAGTCCTAGCTACTTGGGCAGCTGAGGTGGGAGGATCGCTTGAGCCCGGGAGACTGAAGCTGCAGAGAGCTATGATCACGCCATTGCAGTCTAGCCTGGCTGACAGAGTGAGATACTGTCTCAAAAAATAAAATAAAAAAGAGGTTTATTTGGCTCATAGTTCTGCAGGCTGTACAAGCACGGCACCAACATTTGTTTGGATTCTGGTGAGGCCTCAGGAAGCTTTTACTCTCGGTGGAAGGCAGAGGGGGGAGCAGGCATGTCACGTGGTGAGAGAGGGAGGGAGGAGGGGGCTAGGCTCTTTTAAACAACTAGACCTGAAAGGAACTCATAGAGTGAGAACTCATTGCTGGGAGGACAGCACCAGTCCATTCATGAGAGATCCGCCCCCGTAACCCAAACACCTCCCACTAGGCCCAACCTCTGCTATTGGAATGATGCCGCATTTCAACATTGGAAGAGAGATTTGGAAGGAACAAAACATCCAAACCATACCATATACCTTCTTTGGAGAAATGTCTGTTTAAGTCCTTTGCCCAGTTTTAAATTGTTCTGTTGTGTGGTGGTGAGTTTCAAGTGTTCTTTATATATTCTAGATACTAGACCTTTATCACATATATGACTTGCAAATATTTTTTCCCATTCTGTAAACTGTCTGTTCACTTTTTGGATAATGTCCTTTGAGTCACAAAGTTTTTACTTTTTGTAAAGTCCGGTTTGTTTTCTTCTTTTATTGCTTGTGCTTTTGCTGTCATCTCTAAAGATCCGTTGCCAAACCCAAGGTTGTGAAAATGTACCCTTCTGTTTTAAGAGTTTTACAGTTTCAGCTCTTACACTTTGGCCTTTGATCCATTCTATACTGTAAGAGAGGGGTCAAACTTTCTTTTCTTTCTTTCTTTTTTCTTTTTTTGAGATGGAGTCCTGTTCTGTCACCCAGGCTGGAGTGCCGTGGCAGGATCTCGGCTCACTGCAACCTCCACCTCCCGGGTTTAAGCAATTCTCTGCCTCAGCCTCCCAAGTAGCTGGGATTACAGGTACCTGCAACCATGCCCAGCTAACTTTTTGTATTTTTTGTAGAGATGGGGTTCCACCATCTTGGCCAGGCTGGTCTTGAACTCCTGACCTCATGATTCACCCACCTTGGCCTCCCAAAGTGCTGGGATTACAGGCGTGAGCCACCGTGCCTGGCCTCAAACTTTCTTCTTTTTCTTATAGTTCTGGCATTATTTATTAAATTATTCTTCTCCCATGGAATGATCTTATTGGCCCTTGTTGAAAAGCCACTGGGGGCCAGGTGCAGTGGCCCATGCCTGTAATCCCACACTTTGGGAGGCCAAGGCAGGCAGATCAACCAGGGTCAGGTGCTCAAGACCAGCCTGGCTAATATGGGGAAACCCTGTCTCTACTAAAAATGCAAAAATTAGCTGAGCATGATGGTACATGCCTGTAGTCCCAGCTACTCAGGAGGCTGAACCTGGGAGACGGAGGTTGCAGTGAGCCGAGATCATACCACTGCACTCCAGCCTGGGTGACAGAGTGAGACTTCATTAAAAAAAAAAAAAGAAGAAGAAGGAAGGAAGGTCCATTGGAAATAGATGTATGGGTTTATTTCTGGACACTCATTCTACCCTCTGGATCTCTATATGTCTGCTCTTATGTCAGTACCACACAGGTCTGATTATTGTAGACTTAGTGCCTTTTTGAGCCTCAGCTCGTTTTTCTACTGTAAAGGGAGGACAGAAGTAGATCTCTGGCAGGGGTTTGTGGAAACGAGCTGGACTAAGTCATAGCAGCTGGCAGTGTGCTTGGCCTATAGCAGTTACTGTTATTATTATATTTAAGATGGAGGTTGTGCTTAAAGACTCCTCCAGAGAGCTGGACGTGTTTGTCACTCAGATTAGGCTGTTAAAATACCGTAGACTAGGTAACTTACAAACAACAGAAATGTATTGCTCATCATTTTTTTTTTTTTTGAGATGGGGTCTTGCTCTGTCGCCTACGCTGAAGTTCAATGGTGCAGTCATGGCTCAGTGCAGCCTCTGCCTCCTGGGTTGATGTGATCCTCCCACCTCAGCCTCCCGAAGTGCTGGGGTTACAGGTGTGAGCCACTGTGCCCAGGCTGTTCATAGTTCTGGAGGTGGGGAAGTCTAAGACTGAGGCACTAGGAGATTGTGTCTGGTGAGGACTCAAATTCTGGCTCACTGTGTCCCACAAGGTGGAAGGGGCAGAAGAGCTCTCTGGAAACCCTTTTATAAGGACACTAAACCCTTTCATGAGGGAGGACTCCACCCTTGCTCATGAGACCTAACCACCTCCCAAAAGACCCACCTAACACCTTCACATTGGGAATTTTCTTTTTCTTTCCTTTTTAAAATTTTCTTTTTACATTTTTTCCCTTTTATTTTTAGTTGACATGTAATAATCGTACATATGTAGGAGATACAGAGTGATATTTCAATATATGCATACAACATGTAATGATCAAATCAGGATAATTAGCATATGCATTTCAAACATTTATCAATTCTTTGTGTTATAATCATTGAAAATCATCTCTTACAAAGTGTTTTGCTTTTGTTTTTGTTTTTTTTTGAGTTGGGTCTCACTCTGTCACCCAGGCTGGGGTGTAGTGGCACAATCTTGGCTCACTGAAACCTTCACCTCCTGAGCTCAAGTGATCCTCCCACCTCAGCCTCCGAAGTAGCTGGGACTGTAGGCACGCACCACCATACCTAATATATATACACATTTTTTTTGTAGAGACAGGATTTCTCCATGGTGCCTTTGTTGATCTCAAACTCCTGAGGTTAGCCACCCGCCCACCTCAGCCTCCCAAGGTGCTGGATGACAGGCGTGAGCCACCACACCTGGCCTCTTCTAGTTTTTTGAGAATATACAATAAATTATAGTTAACCATATATAGTGGAATATATGAATTTGGGGGGAGAGGGCACAAACGTTCTATTCACACCATGGCAGTGTGCCGTGGGCTGCAGACATCACCATCCGTGCACAGATCCCAGGAGTGTCAGTCATCAGGCAGTGAGGTGTGACTTCACCCTATTCTACCCACGCTCCCCTGAGGCCAGCCTTGGGCCTGCATGAAGTGGAGAACAAAGGCCACCAGAGACCAAGAAGTATCAGCTTTCACAGTGACCTGTGATATCCTGTGAGTGAGGGAAGAGGAAGTTTGCTTGTCACTGAGTGGAAGGGATCTGGGTCCCAGAATCATTCTAGGGTGCCACCCCCAGACATTCCAGAGCAGGAAGGCTGTGTTGTGGCCCTGGAACCTACAGCTGTCCCCAGATGATGCGTTACTGAAACAACTGTGCAGTGAAAACACCATGCACCCCCCCATGCGGATTCCACAATGAACAGTTGACTCTAGTCACCTCTCAGGTCTAGCCACGTGTCCTTCCCTCTGTCCACCCATCCACCCACCTTATTTATTTTATTTCTTGTTGCATTTCAAAGTACATTGCAGAAATTCCATCCACTGCCCCTTTGCATACTTTGGCAGGCATTTCATTAACTACAGTTCAAAATGTGTGTCTGAGGCCAGGCACAGTGGCTCACACTTGTAATCCCAGCACTTTGGGAGGCTGAGGTGGGCGGATCACGAGGTCAGAAGTTCAAGACCAGCCTGGCCAACGAAGTGAAACCTCAACTCTACTAAAAATACAAAAATTAGCCAGGTGTGGTGGTGCATGCCTGTAATCCCAGCTACTTGGGAGGCTGAGGCAGGAGAATCGCTTGAACCCGGGAGGCAGAGATTGCAGTGAGCCAAGATAACACCCCTGCACTCCAGCCTTGGCAACAGAGTGAGACTTCATCTGAAACAACAACAACAAAAAAAAACTAAAATGTGTGTCTGTGTATTTTCATAAAACCTGTATTTCACACACACACACACACACACACACACACACACACACACACACACATTCCCCAGGGAAATTCCCTGGTGCCAATCCTGGATACGGAGTAAGACCTTATGTTAAAAACTACCGTTCTGATTACTGAGACACACCTGAGAGGAAGACTTTGTAAGGGTTCCCAGGGTGGGGATTGGTCCCTGGCTCTACCTCCTAGCTGTGTGGTCTGGGGCAGGTCACATCATCTGTCCAAGCCTCAATGTCCTCATCTCTAAACTGGGCTTAAGAAAAGTATCTACTTCTTAGGGTTGTCATGAGGAATAACTGAGTCTCTGCACATGACATGCCTGGCATGGTGCTTGGCACATAGTAAGGGCTCAGTTAATAACAGCCTTTGCTGTTATGAAGATGTCACTCTATGGATACCTTCCAGAATAACCGCTTTTCTTTTTCTTCTTTTTCTTTCTTTTTTTTTTTTTTTTGAGATGGAGTCTCACACTGTCACCCGAGCTGGAGTGCAGTGGTTCAGTCTCAGCTCACTGCAACCTCCACCTCCTGGGTTCAAGCAATTCTCCTGCCTCAGCCTCCCAAGTAGCTGGAATTACAGGGGTAAGCCACTATGCCCAGCTAATCTTGGTATTTTTAGTAGAGACAGGGTTTCACCATGTTAGCCAGGCTGGTCTCGAATTCCTGACCTCAGATGATCTGCCCACCTAAGCCTCCAAAAGTGCTGGGATAACAGGCGTGAGCCACTGTGCCCAGCCCAGAACAACCCATTTTTGTAGGGCAGTAGGGTTCATTGTTTCTGGAAGCCAGAAGCATTTTGGCCTGATCAGCCTGGGAACTGGTGAACAGGCAGGTTGAGAGTGAAGCCAGGGCCTACAATTCCTCTCATATCACCTGTGTCCTCACTGGTGCAGGTGGCAGGAAACCCCCTTCCAAGGATCTTTGATCTCACTGGGAAGCTGGGGGTTGGAGAGGCTGGCACACGGGATTGCTTAAGACCTTAGCTTGAGGGTGGTGGATTGTAGTGTGGGCAATGGGGGATAATCCTCCCTGGAAGGGAGGCTCATCCAACATGTGTCAACAGACCCCAGCTGTCTGCTCATGACTGTAATTTAAGATGCCGATTTTGCAACTCCTGGAGCTGGTGATACACTATAGCCCCTTGGGTATTTTGTAGATTTAAGGAGCTGCAAATTAGTGAACACGCAGGCTGCCTTGGTTCCCAGAGCAGAGCTCACATTCTAGAGAGAGTTTGCGATTGGCAGCCCACAGGCCAGAGCCATTCCACAGATGACTTTCAGGGGCACATGGTTTGTTTTTGTTCCTTTATGTTAGAATTGAATTCCTTGCCAGCATTTTTTTTTAAACATGGAGATTATACATGGAAATGTTTTGAGCCAGGCACGGTGGCTCATACCTGTAATCCCAGCACTTTGGGAGGCCGAGGAGGGTGGATCATCTGAAATTAGGAGTTCGAGACCAGCCTGGCCAACATGGTGGAAACCCCATTCCTACTAAAAATATGAAAAATTCTCCGGGCACGGTGGTGGGCGCCTGTAGTCCCAGTTACTTGGAAGCCTGAGGCAGGAGAATCATTTAAACCTGGGAGGTGGAAGTTGCAGTGAGCCGAGATCATACCATGGCACTCCAGCCTGGGCGACAGAGTGAGACTCCATCTAAAACAAAAACAAACACAAAAAGAAAATGTCTTGAAAAATCAGATCTAGCAACAGTGGGCCCACAGTCCTTCATGACAATCATTTGCTGAGTGTGATGGACCCTTTTGCCAGAACGTCAGAAGGCCAGTTTGTCCATGCTACACCAGGGTTACCTGTCTGTCTGCTGCTGACAACTTGGTTTGAGACCCCAGGCTTTACTGGTAAGACAGACACAGACTCAACTATTTATCAGTGAGCATTGCAGCTTAGGACAGTGGTTCTCCATAGAGGTGACTGAGCACCGTAGGGGACAGTGGCAGTGTCTGAAGACATATTTTGGTTGTTGCAACTTGAGGAGGGTGCCATGGCATCTAGTGGGTGGAGAGCAGGGATACTGCCCAACATCCTACAGTGCACACGACAGCCCCAACAAAGATTATCCAGCCCCAAATATCAGTAGAGCTGAGGTTGGGAAACTGTGGATTAGGGGCACCAGTAAACTGGTCTGGAAGGAAGAGGTTAATTCCAGTGGCGGAGCTCAAGAAAGGCTCCCTGAATAGAAGAGGTCTCGCTGGTGAGCAGGCACTTGATGATGTTCCTGCTCCCTTCTCAGCCCAGGTGCCTGGTTACTTTATAGGTCAGGGTTGAGATGTTGTATTAGTCTGTTCTCACGCTGTTATAAAGAACTTCCCAGGACTGGGTAATTTATAAAGGAAAGAAGTTCAATTGACTCACAGTTTTGCAGGGCTGGGGAGGCCTCAGGAAACTTAGAATCATGGCAGAAGGGGAAGCAAACATGTCCTTCTTTGCCTGATGACTGTGCCAGGTTTCAACTGAGAGCAACTGAGGGGAAGGCACATCAGTCAGAGAACAGCGCAAGCAAAGGTCTGGAGGTACCTTCGATGGGTCGAGGTGGGCGAGAGTGTGAACAGATGGAGCCTATGGTTCCAGATACATGAAGTTTGGGGTCAGATGGATTTGGTTTTAAGTTCTGACTCTACAACTCAGTAGCCATATGCCTTCAGGCTTATTATTGGCCTGAACCTCAGTTTCATCACCTGTAAAATGGGGATAAGAAATGAGGTTATGTAGGGCCAGACACATCTATCTCCAGTCCTCCATTCTACTCTGTGTCCCAGCCATTCTTAACTACTGGCAGTTTGCTACTTGCTTCTTGCTTCCTCTCCCCTGTCTGGGCTCTCCACGTGCAGTTCCCTCTGCCAGGAATGCTCACATTTCAGATGTATGGATTACACCATCAAGGTGTTATAAACACAGTGCTGTTATGCTCAGACTTGTGTTTTGAAAAGAACACTCTGCCAGCAACATGGTGTTGGGCTTGTGGGGGGCAGGGAATCTGGAGGCCAAGGGAATGATGGGGAATTCTCAGGCCCACACAAGAAGCCTGAGAGCTTCTGCCTTCACCCACTCTCCCTTCCCCATCACTTCTCTGGCCTTAAGGTGCCTTGGGGGAAGGTCAGTGAGGACCCAACAGACATGAACAGGTTGGATTCTCTCTTGACTAATGTTCCTGCTCCCTTCTCAGCCCAGGCGCCTGGTTACTTTATAGGTCAGGATTGAGGTGTTGTATTAGTCTGTTCTGACGCTGTTATAAAGAACTTCCCAAGACTGGGTAATTTGTAAAGGAAAGAGGTTTAATTGACTCACAGTTCTGCAGGGCTGGGGAGGCCTCAGGAAACTTAGAATCACGGCAGAAGGGGAAGCAAACATGTCCTTTACATAGCAGCAGGAAGGAGAAGTGCTGAGCAAAGGGGCAAAAGCCCCCTATAAAACCATCAAATCTTGTGAGAACTCACTATCGCAAGAACAGCATGGGGGTATCAGCCCCCATGATTCAATTACCTCCCGCAGGGTCCTTCCCACAATATGTGGGGATTATGGGAAGTACAATTCAAGATGAGATTTGGGTGGGGACACAGCCAAACCATATTAGATGTAGAGGCAAAAACCTCATAGAGGCTACTGAGAGTCTGTGGTCAATTGACCTAGCTTCCTTAGCCTCAGTTTCCTCACTTGTGTAGAACAGGTTTTTCAGGGTCTGGGGGGTATATGGAATACTTCCTACAAAGTTCCTACAATAGGACCTGGCTCAATTTTATAAAAATCAAACTCTTGACTGGACGCAGTGGCTCACACTTATAATCTCAACACTCTGGAGGCCAAGGTGGGTGGATCATGAGGTCAGGAGTTCGAGACCAGCCTGGCCAATATGGCTAATAAAAAGTACAAAAATTAGCTGGGTGTGGTGGCCATGTATCTATAGTCCCAGCTACTCAGGAGGCTGAGGCAGGAGAATCGCTTGAACCCAGGAGGCAGAGGTTGCAGTGAGCTGAGATTGTGCCACCGCACTCCAGATTGCCAGCCTGGGCAACAGAGTGAGACTCCGTCTCAAAAAAAAAAAAAAAAATCAAGTTCTTGCTGAACACTCTCTGAATGCCTGGTACTGCAGAAGGCCCTGGGAATTCAAAGTCTCTCTCTCTCTCTCTCTCTCTCTCTCTTTTTTAAGTAGGGACAGGTTTTCTCCATGTTGGTCAGGCTGGTGTCGAGCTCCCAACCTCAGGTGATCCTCCCATCTCGGTCTCCCAAAGTGCTAGGATTACAGGCGTGAGCCATCGTGCCCTGCCCCCAAAGTCTCTCTTAAGAACTGATCTTGACTTTTTTGATTGCCTGATTTAGGATTTGTGGACTCTGCTGCCTGGGGACATCCAATTTTTAGGGAGAAATTTCTGGGAATTTTGTTTGAAAGATGTGCACAAAGATTTAGCTTTTAAGTAGGACCACAGTGGTTATATTTATAGAGTAAAAGATTGGAAATAGCCTTAATGTCCAACTATAGGATATTGGTTTAATATGTGATGAGACAAATCCTGTATTATGCAGTCATTCAAGAGGAAGCAGATGGATATTTGCTGTTACGGAAAGATGCTCATTATTAAGTGAAAACAATATACAAAACAATCTTTGTATATCAGTAATAGGCCAGGTGTGGTGGCTCACACCTGTAATCCCAGCACTTTGGGAGGTCAAGAAGGGAGGATTGCTTGATCCCAGGAGTTCAACATGGGCAACAAGGCAAAACCTTGTCTCTACAAAAATACAAAAATTAGCTGGGCGTGGTGGTGCACACCTTTAGTTCCAGATACTCAGGAGGCTGAGGTGGGAGAATCACCTAAGCCCAGGAGGTGGATGCTGTGGTGAGCCATTACTGTGCCACTGCACTCCATCCTGGGCAACAGAAAGAGACCCTGTCTCAAAAAAATACACACGCGCGCACGCACGCACACACACACACACACACACACACACACTTACTTTAAAACCTGAAGGCTAATAACACCCCAAAATTAACAGTGGCTATCTATAAGCGGTTTTGACAATTATTTTCTTGCACATTTTTCCTTACAATAAATGTGTATTTCTTTCGTGAAAAATAGCAATATATTTTGTTAACCTTAAAAGTATTTGATGCTATTAAAATATAAATGAAAAAAAGAAAGGGCAGGTTTTCCAGCTGTCCCCTTCTCCCTCTCCAGCCTTATCTCCTGACTGGATTCCTGACCACTCCTAATAAACACGGGCTCTTCATTCTTTAAAGTATTCACTAACCTCAAAACAAGGCAGTATAAAGATGAATAAACACACTTTGCAGGTGATCTGTATGCACGCCAAATTCTGAGTTGCGTTGAAAGAGAACGTTCTTTACCTCTCTGTCTTCCCTTATTTATTCTCATTTAATCCTTTCCTTCCTTCATTCATTCCTAACTTGCAGGCGTTTCTTTAGTGTTATCTACAACTTGAGGGCGTTTATTTACTTTTTTCTACGCATGCGCACGCCTGGCTGATAGAGAGGTCCGCTCCGCCAGGCAGTCCCGCCTTCTGACGTCTACCATTGGCCGGGTCTGCCAGCGCGCTCCTGATTGGTGGCTGCGGGCCGGGGGCCCCGCTACTTCTTAAAGTTGGCGGGAAAGCGGCGGCGCGGCGGAATAGCGGCGGCGGCGGACTACTTCTTGGGCGGTCCCATGGCAGTGCGGCTGCCGAGGTCGCCGCCACTCAAGGTGCTGGCAGAGCAGTTGCGGCACGATGCGGAGGGCATCCTGGGAGCGTGGCGGCTGTCGCGGGCGGCGGCGAGCCGCGAGCCGCTGGAGCTGGCGGCCGTGGGGATGCAGGGCACGGTGGTGATGGCGGACCGCGGCGAGGCGCTGCTGCGGGACTCGAGGTGCCGCGCGGGCGGCCCTGCCTAGTCCCAGGTAATGCCCGGGCCTCACCCGGGGCCCTCTTCCCTGCTGTCCGCCGAGGAGTTGCCGAGGCCAGATTCTTCAAACCCGGTCTTGACACTAGAAAGGGGGCGGGGCGCGGCGGCGCTGGCCTACCTCCGGGCCTCTGCCCCTGCGGTTCCCGCCTGGGAACCCTTGCGCAGGTCCCTCCTCCGTCAGGTTGATCTGATGATAAGTATCACCTGCAGTCCCTTTAACAAATCCAGATTCCTGGGACTCTTTCACCTCGTAGTGGGAACCTTCTGGGGAGGGACCCGGGCACCTGCGTTTGCCACAAGCCCCCTCCCCCAATTGATTTCCTTTTTCGTCATCAAGTTTTGGGAAATACTGTCCTTAACGTCCCAAATGTACCTTTCTCAGGGAAGTCCTCCTTAACCCCTAGGAACGGCAGACCCTCCTGTACTGCTCCTTCGTTGAACTGTCCTGGGCAGTAGCTCACTTACGTTTGCCTCCTCTTTTTTGATTTTTATTTTGGAGGGAGTCTGACTTTGTCGCCCAGGCTGGGGTGCAGCGGCACAACCTCGGCTCACTGTAGCCTCCACCGCCCGGAATCAAGCGATTCTCGTGTCTCAACCTTCCGAGTAGCTGGCATTACAGGCTTGTGCCACCACACCCAGCTAATTTTTCTTTTTTAAGCAGAGGCTGGGTATCGCCATGTTTGTTAGGCTAGTCTGGCCTCAAGTGATCTGCCCGCCTTGGCCTCCCAAAATTCTGGGATTACAGGCGTGAGCCCCCGCACCCTGCCTGCTTCCTCTGTTAAGCCACTGATGCTCAAACTTGAGCCTGTATGTCTCTGCTGGAGGGCTTGCTAACGCTGGGGTGGCTGGGGCTCCACCCTCAGGATTCCTGAGTCACGAGGTCCAGGTGGGGATGGAAATTGCGTTTCTAACCAGCTCCCAGGTGAGGCTGATGCTGCTGGTCTACTTTGGACTTTTTTAAATGTTTTATTTATTTGAGCTAGGTGTGTTGCCCAGGCTGGCCTTGAGCTCAAGCAATCCTACTGCTCAGCCTCCTTGGGTAGCTGGGACTACAGGCCTGCACCATCATGCCTGGTGTTTGGGGGCCATACTTTGAGAACCAGTGGGCCAGACCAAGCTTTTGGAAGGCCACAGCTGTGTGGTCCTGACAACTATATTCTCAGCATCTGGCCCAGTGCCTGACACATAAGTGCTCCAAGAACCAACTGTCTTGAGTGTCAGGCAGTGGACATCCATCTCACTTGTTCACTGAGATATCAGTGGAGCAGGTGTTACACATCAGCCTCCCATGTGCAGCGCTGGGCTGCAGCCAAGACCCACATAAAGCGTGCTAGGAGATAGGCAGTGAGCATGTGTCCCAGAGGATCACTGATCCCAGGGGAGCCGTGAGGATGTACAAGGTGCTGAGTGGCCCTAGGAGGCTTCTAGAGGATGTGAGGAGGTCTGAGGATATGTGGGCCTTCCCTACCCTGGGAGATCAGGCCGAGATCACTTCATTCTTAAGGGCCCCTCGTGCTCAGTCGTGGAGTCTTAATTAGAGGCAGATAGGTCTGTGGTCTGGCCGGAGCTGCTTTGGATTCTGAGACAGGCTTAGGTGAATTCCTGGTTCCACCCCTTCCCAGCTGAGCTGCCTGGAGCACTTTTGTTAACTTTTCTGGATTTGTACTCTTTTGTAAAAAGGAGCTAATCATTCCTGTCTGTTGTGTAGATTCAGTAAGTAAACAACGGCCTTAACAGGAGGCTTGGCTCATAGTGAGGGTGCAAAACGCTTCTGCCCCTCCCCCATCGCCTTGCCTTTCAGCCTTCCCTCTGTCTGTGTGCCCTCAGCCCCAGCACTGGTCTAGGACAGGGTCAGCAAACTACAGGCCTCTTCTTTTCACATGTCCTGCAAACTAAAAATGCTTTTTAATCTTTTATTTATTCTTTATTTTTGAGGCAGAGCCTCCCTCTGTGTCTCTGGCTGGAGTGCAGTGGCACAGTCACAGCTCACTGCAACCTCCACCTTCCAGGTTCAGGTGATTCTTGTGCCTCAGCCTCCTGAGTAGCTGGGGTTACAGGCGTGCACCACCACGCTTGGCTAATTTTTGTAGTTCTAGTGGACATGGGGTTTCATCATGTTGGCCAGACTGGTTGGTGTCGAGCTCCTGGCCTCAACTGATCCACCCACCTTCGCCTCCCAAAGTGCTGGGATTACAGGCATGAGCCACTGTACCTAGCGAGTTTTTACATTTTTAAATGGTTGAAAAAAAAAATGACATGTGAAAAGTGTATGTAATTTGAGCGTCAGTGTCCATAGTAAAGTTCTTCTTTTTTTTTTTTGGAGACAGAGCCTTGCTCTTGTTGTCCAGGCTGGAATGCAATGGTGCTTGGCTCACCGCAACCTCCGCCTCCTGGGTTCAAGCGATTCTCCTGCTTCAGCCTTCCAAGTAGCTGGGATTACAGGCATGCACCACCATGCCCGGCTGATTTTTTTGTATTTTTAGTAGAGACGGGGTTTCTCCATGTTTATCAGGCTGGTGTTGAACTCCTGCCTCAGGTGATCTGCCTACCTCGGCCTCCCAAAGTGCTGAGATTACAGGTGTGAGACACCACACCCCACCATAAGTAAAGTTTTATTGGAATACATTGGTCATTTACAGAATGCCTCAACCAGTGTCCCACTATAGTTAGAGTTGAGTATCTGGGACAAAGACCCTATGGGGGAAAAGCTTGAAATATTTACTATCTGGCCCTTTACAGAAAATGTTTGCCAACCCTTTCCCTTAGCCTTTGCCCAGCACGTAACCCACACTGCTCGGTGTGTTGGCTTGCAGGCCAAGCCCCTTGCAGGCAGGCTGGGGCAGTCTCCTGTCTGGTCTCAGTCCTGGCATAAGCCTGGCATCTAGTAAATATTTCATTGTTTGAACCAGTGGGCATTGGTGAACTTGTCTGACATACTCACTGACCTGAATACCAGCTGGCAGGGCTATATCATTTTCCTCTTGTTAATTAATACCAAGTCCAGCTTGACAAAATTGAGTCACTGCCTTCAGGCAGGGAGGCAGGGAGGTAAGCAGGCCACTAAAACACAAAGTAACGTTGCAGGCAAGAGCCAGGTGGCGCAAACGAGGGACAGCTGATCCAGGCTTGAGGGCTCAGGGAAGGCTTCCTGGAAGAGGCAGCCCTGAAAGTTGCACTGGAGTTGCCTGTAAGGACCAACCCTCCGGGGTTGCCTGGGACTGAGAGGGTCCTGGGTCGTGGGACTTTCAGTGTTAAAACTAGGACAGTTGGGCACCCTCTGTCTGGGTGCAGTGGCAGGAGACTATGCAGCTGCATGGAACAGCCTGTGCAAAGGCTTGGAGGGGATAGAGCCTCGTGCATCTGGGGAGCCTGGCCAGGGCAGCGGTGGAAGGAAGGAGGGCTCTATCCTGATGAGCCTCAGTGGCTGTCTGGAAGGACCTGCCGGCTTCAGCGTGGCCTTGAGCTCTGCTCACTGCACTGCTGCTCTAGTGCTGTTCCTCCACTGCCTCTTCCTCTGGAACATCCAGGAGTTTGTTTCCATAAACCGAAGGTGCTGAAAATGCTGAGTTGATTGAGAAGCTCTCCCTGTCCTCAAGCTGCTCTTTGTCTGCAGGAGAAGCACAGAAACCACACTTACCTAGATCGTGCTGTGATCAACTGAGTTCTGGAGGCAGGAGGTGGATTTGAGAATGTTGACTGCAGCTGTGAGGTGGGGGTGGTTTTGACGTGGAGGAAGCTGGCAGAACATGGGCTGGGAACCATTGGAGTGGTCATGGCAACTGGGGGTGGGGATGCGGAAAGGAGAGGGAGGGGCAGAGTGGAGAGCTGCTTTGGAGTGGGAGAGGGCGTGGGTAGAACCCACAGGGCCAGTTTGTCTCATCGCGTGCCTTTGAGCTCATCTGGCTGGCTGTGTGTGCCTTCCTAGTAGAGCTCCTGTTCCCCTCTCCTGGTCGGAATGTCCTTGGGCTTGTTCTTCTCTTCCTGGGCCTTCAGTTCTACTTCTATGGGTTCCAGCACTAACAGCACATTAAGCCCATTTAGAGGGGACAGTAAGTGCATTTTCAGAACTAGCCTCTCACTGAGAGACCCAAGTGGATTGTGAGGAGCTCTGAGAAACCTGAGTACATCCTGCCTGAGGTTGAATGGGGTGGCGGGGGGTGTCAGGGGTCAGCTTGCCTGGCTTCCTGCTCAAAGCCCCAGGCCCCACATGCAGTGCAATGGAAGGAGCCTCATAGGGGCAGTCAGTGGGGCTGGCACCAGGCCTGTCCTTCCTGCAGTGTTTGGAGTTTTCTTTTACACGATTGGGTTTTGTGTGGTTTAGATTGGCCAAGTTTTGCTTTGAAGGAGAGTCACTTCCCCAAGGGAATGGGAAGTGAGTATCACAGTTAATATGTCATTAGTTCATCCGGGTGGCAGCCTGCCCTTGTGTGGATTTGCTTGTATGTGCTGGAGGTGGCAGGGATAGGTCCCAGCAGTTGCAACAGTGGGGCAGGGGCTGCCTGCCCAGCCTTTCTGGCAACACGGAGGGAAAATTGGATTTGCTTGGTAACTGTCAGAGGGTGTCTGCAGAAAGAGGATGTGTCCTGTGCACAGATACTAGTCACATACTCTATAGCTTTGAACAAGGAATGGGATTAGAGGAAAGCTGAGGTTTTCTGCCAATGTCTAATTATAACTCATACTCTGATGGGAGTGCCTCCTCCATTCCTTGGGCATGATTACAGTTTATGTGACGGTTTTGTTTGGCCTAGGAAAATCAGAAACCAAAGAAGATGGCCAGGCATGGTGGCTCATGCCTGTAATCCCAGCACTCTGGGAGATCGAGGTGGGTGGGTTGCCTGAGGACAGGAGTTCCAGACCAGCCTGGCCAACATGGTGAAACCTTTGTCTCAACTAAGAATACAAAAATTAGCCAGGCATGGTTGCAGACACCTGTAATCTCAGCTACTCAGGAGGCGGAGGCACCACAGTCGTGGGCGGCTGTTGCAAGGAGCTGGGATCACGCCACTGCACTCCAGCTTAGGCGACAGAGTGAGACTGTCTCAAAAAAAAAAAAATTACTGTGAGTTTCCTTCTTTTTCTAGGAAAGTACGTGATGGTGATGGGAGTGGTACAGGCCTGCAGCCCAGAGCCACGCCTGCAGGCTGTGAAGATGACACACCTTTCTGATAATCCCATCCGTGAAAGTATGTGGGAACTGGAAGTGGAAGATTTACACAGGTATATTCCTTAGCTGATATTGGAACTGTCGTTAAAAACAACCAAAATCCTGAAACGATTTAAAGCTTATAGTGATGTGGATTTCATGGATATTTTTCAATGCATAGTTTTCAAAAGTTTCTCAGAGAGCCTTGCTTTGGTTGACTGAGGAGTCTGGATGTAGGAACGTTTAAATCCTGGGATACTTAAGTGATAGCCTCTGCTGCCCCTTGCTTTGCCTGTGTTTGCTGATTGAAAAGCAGATGCTTTTTTCTTCCTGGTATGTGTGGGTTAATTCTCTCTCTGTGTCTTATGTTGCATTTTCCAAACTTTATGCGTAGTGATACTTTTTCCATTACTGCTGCATTCCTGTTTACAATGCAAAATTTATCTCAGTCATCACCCGTGGTGATTGAAGTGTGGTTATGGGCAGGAAGACAGACTGTAAAAAAGGAATGACATCATGGCTCCTCATCTTCTTCTTCAGCAACTACCATAACCAGTTTGCAGGTCAAATGGCATTTCCTAACAGCAGGCTCGGTGGCCCCCGAAAGGCAACAACAGCTCCCTTTCTATTTCAGTCCCCACTCAAACGTTTAGACACTGCTCCATTCATTTCCCTTGGCTAGAGAAGGTGATACCTTCTTCCATCACTCAGATTTTGAGACGTTTTCAGAATTTCTTGTGAAATGAAAAACATCAAGATTAAGGATGCCTTTTAGGCCTCAGCTAAACTTCCGCTTCATAACTTTGGGCGAGACACAGCGGGCCTCCTGGTTTAGAGTTCTTTTGTCTTTTTGTATGGAATGACTTGGCTGTGATTTGAATGTTGGGTTTCTGCCGTCTGCTTAGTACCCATGCCTGAGTTTTTGAGATTGTACATATCAAGGGAGTTAGATTATGTTCTGACATGGTTATAGACTTTTGCCTGGATTATTGATATTCTACCTCTAATAAATTGTTTAATATGCTGTATAGGTTTTTCTTTTTTAAATAGACTTAAAAAAGTTCTAAGTTTTCAGAAAAATGGAGCAGAAACTACAGCGTTCCCATATACTCCACACTCACACGCCACTCTCCCAGTTTTTCCGTCTGTGAACAAACATCTTTTATTAGGATGATACATTTAATAAACCAACATTACATTTTTTAAAGTCTAGTTTACATTAGGCTTCATTCTTCCTCTTATACATTCTGTGGATTTTGCCAAATGCATAATAACATGTATCCACCATTACAGTATCATCCAGAAGAGTTTCACTCCCCTAAAAAAACCTCTGGGTTCCCCTTGTTAACCCCTCCCCCCTACCCTGATAATCACTGATCTTTCTTTTTCAGTTTTGCGTTTTCCAGAATATATAGCTGGATCATACAGTGTGTAATTTTTTTGGACTGGCTTCTTTAATTTGCTGTGCATGTAAGATTCCTCCATGTCTTTTTTTTTTTTTTTTGAGACAATCTTAATCTTAACCAGGCTGGAGTGCAAGGGCACAATCACAGCTCACTGCAGCCTCCACCTCTCAGGCTCAGGTGATCCTTCCATCCCAGCCTCCCGTGTAGCTAAGACTACAGGTGTGTATCACCATGCCTGGTTAATTTTTTGTAGAGACAGGATTTTGCCATGTTGCCCAAGCTGGTCTCAAAGTCCTGGCTCAAGAAATTCTCCTACCTCAGCCTCCCAAAGTGCTGGGATTACAGGTGTGAGCCACTGTCTCTGAACTCCTCCAGGTCTTTTTGCAGCTTATTAGCTCTTTCTTTTTCTTTCTCTCTTTTTTTAAATAAATGCCCATGTTTATTATAAGATAGAAACCTTAGAATTCCTTAGGGACTTCTTTCTTTTTTTGAGACGGAGTCTAACCCTGTCACCCAGGCTGGAGTACAATGGTGCAATAACTGCTCACTGCAACTTTCGCCTCCCGGGTTCAAGTGATTCTCCTGTCTCACCCTCCTGAGTAGCTTGGATTATAGCTGTGTGCCACCACGCCCAGCTAATTTATGTATGTATGTATGTATGTATTTATTTGAGGTGTTTTGTTTTTGTTTTTTAAGATGGGGCCTTGCCCGGTCACCGAGGTCACCCAGGCTGGAGTACAGTGGCACAATCCTGGCTCACTGCCGCCACCTCCCAAACTCAAGCAGTCCTCCCACCTCAGCCTCCTGAGGAGCTGGGACTACAGGCAGGAACTCCCAAGCTCGAATTTCTGGGCTCAAGCGGTCTTCCTGCCTTGGCCTCCCAAAGTGCTGGGATTACAAGCATGAGTCACCACACCAGGCCAGCTCATTTCTTTTTATCACTGAATAATGTTGCATTGTATGGATATACTATAGTTTTATCTAATCCACCTATTGAAGGACATCTTACTTGATTCCACTCTGGTAACTATGAATGAGCTGCCATAAACATTCATGGCCAGGTTTTGTGTGGGTGTTAAGTTTCCAGCTCATTGGAGTAAATGCCTAGGAGTGCAATTGCTGGGCCATATGGTAAACCTATGGTTAGCTTTGTAGAAACTGCCAGCCTGCTTTTACATTCTCACCAACAATGAAGGGGAGTTCCTGTTCCACATCCTCCTCAGCACTGAGTGTTGCCAGTGTCTTCTTGGCTGTGCTGTGGTTTTTGTTTGTTTGTTTTTGAGACAGAGTCTCACTGCCTTGCCAGGCTGGAGTGCAGTGGCGGTGATCTTGGCTCAATGCAACTTCCACCTCTTGGGTTCAAGCGATTCTCTTGCCTCAACCTCCCGAGTAGCTGGGACTACAGGCACACGCCACCATGCCCAGCTGTTTTTTTTTTTTTTTTTTTTTTTTGAGACGGAGTCTTGCTCTGTCACCAGGCTGGAGTGCAGTGGCACAATCTCGGCTCACTGCAACCTACACCTTCTAGGTTCAAGCAATTCTTCCTCCTCAGCCTCCCAAGTAGCTAGGACCACAGGCGCGTGCCACCATACCCGGCTAATTTTTTTTGGTATTTTTAGTAGAGACGGGGTTTTACCATGTTGGCCAGGATGGTCTCAATCTCTTGACCTCATGATCCCACTGCGTCAACCTCCCAAAGTACTGGGATTACAGGTGTGAGTCACTGTGCCTGGCCTTTTTAAAGCAGGGCAGATTGAAAAGTGTGCCTTGTTTTCATTGCCCACATGAAGTTTGTTTTGAACTGTTTTATGTTCACAGTTTGGGATTTTTGAGGCAATATTGCTGAGCTGTCCTGTCAATTTGAGCCCTTTATCTGCCACTAACCTTGCCATGTGACTATGAGCAAGGTACCTAGCCTTTCTGTTCTTCAGTGTCTTTATCTGTAAAATGCAGATTATGCCCAGCTCATAGCACTAGTGTGAGGAATAAATGAAGATATGTGTAGATGACTTTTACATGGTATGTGACACTTGGTAGGCACCAAATCATTTTTGCTGGGAGGATCAGTATATTCTTGCTTGTCTACACACACACACACACACACACACACACACACACACACAGAAATTGCCGAGATAGTACCAAGAGTTCCCATGTACCTGTACACAGCTTCCCCTATTATTAACATCTTACATTAGTACAGTGCATTTGTTAAAATTAATGAAAAATACTGAGATGCTTTTATTAACCCAAGTCTGTACTTCATTCAGATTTCTTGGGGTTATTTCTAATGTCCTTTCCTATACCAGTGTCCCATGTGGGACACCGAATTCCACTTCATCATCATGTCTCCTTAGGACTCTCCCTGGCTGGGTCACTCGATGTTGGGGGGTCAAGGAGGACTGATCACTGGAGTCCAGGAGTTGGAGACCAGCCTGGGCAACGTAGTGAGACCCCTGTTTCTACTAAAAATTGAAAAAAATTTGCCAGCAATGGTGGCACGCACCTGTAATCCCAGCTACTCTGGAGGCTGAGACATGAGAATTTCTTGAACCCAGGAGGTGGAGATTTCAGTGAGCTGAGATCGAACCACTGTACCCCAGCCTGGATGATGAAGGCAGATTCTGTCTCAATTTAAAAAATAAAATGCAAACCTTATTCACAAAATTATTATAGGGCACCTGGTGGTAGTCCCTGATCTGGACGTGTAATAGACTCCCGAGATCTTAACCTGAAGTCTAACCTACTGTGGCGAAACCTGCTTGTATGCCAGAAAGCAGACCCAAGCTGCCGAAAACCGCCTGTACCGTATCCTGCTCTGTTTGTCCTCCCCCAACTTCTGGTAAATAATGTCCATTGAAAAATGCTGGTTGGGCGGACATGGTGGTCTGAGTGATAACACATCTCAGGAATGTAGGGGGTGGGTGTGGGGTAGGAAAAGGAGGCCACTCTGGTTTTTCTGACAGTCCCCTCAAAACTTCTGGTGGCTCAGTGCTGGAAGGGTGTCGCCCCAGCATGTTAGCTGAGCTGTGTGGTTTCTCTGAATGTTAATAACTTTCACTGCTTTGGCTTGTGTTTCCTCCTTGACATCACCAAATGAAAACATATCAGAGGTTTTGGGTTTCTGGTGCCAAATCCAAGCTGGTTTATCAGCAAACGCCCCCCCCCGCCAGACAATGGAGTCTGTGTGCTGGGGCAGAGCCGCTTTCCCTTTGACCCTGGCTCTTTTCTAAGAACTGAAAATAAGCTGCAGAGGCCGTGACTTCACTTTTCTTGGAACTGCTTTACATTACCCCAAGAAATGCAGAAAACCCTCATTTAGCAGTTTTTGGATTGCTGAGTTCTCTAATTCTTTCTGTTGCATATTCTTGTAATGCTCACGTTTGACTGACAAATTCTGCATCAGGCGAAGCGGGAGGGGGAAGGAATGACCGTGTGAAGGAACTCTGTGCTTTGTCACTTGGCCTGTTTGTGGTTTAATGGTTGATGAGAAAAAAGCACCTGGAAGAGACACTGTGTGTAGAATGCCTTCAGATTCCAAGGGTCACAACCCTGCGATCTGTTGACCAGCAGTTGGTTAGGGCTGGTGTAGCTGAACATCAGGCTACAGCTCAAACTTACAGAGCAGCTGCAAGGACAAGGGGAAAAATGCGTTTTTAGCCATAATGACCTACATTTACTAGATACTTGGAGCTTGTGCAAAAGGACATCTTCAAGGGGCCTCTGCCTCCTTGCGTTAAGGGAAATAGTGATGTCAGCCAAACCTGGGGTCTGGTTCTGGTCCTGCCGGTTCCTGTCTGATTTTGGCCTTGAAAGTCAGTCTGTGAAGTGGAGACCATTATTTCTTCAAAGGGTGGTACCGTCGTTCTTGGGAACTGAATTAGGTTTCCCCTCCTGAGAGTGGGTGTCTGTAGACAGGCACATACATACACTGTTCTGAAATCATCTGTTGCTATCTCTGTCTCTGTTGGAGGTACTTCCAGTGATGTGTGACTATGTCTTACTTATCTCAGTATCCCTGCCCAGCATGGGGTCTTACGTAACATACATGGGCAGTCAGTCAGTGTTAGGACTGGCTGGGTTTTAGGCTGGAAGACTGGAAATATACAAGCAAAGGCACAGTGTCTTGAATTTACACTTGGCCTGCAGCAGTTTTGAAATGAAAGGAGCTCCCTGCTTAGGAGGGCCTTTTGAATTGGGCCCTTTGTATAGTTTTAGTGGGTTTGAGGGTGATGGCTAGACTGTTGGGGAGTGGTCTTTAAGTACAGAGGGAAGACTTGGTAAAGACATAAAAGCTTGGAGGAAAAGGAGCGATACAGCCAAGTCCAAAAAATGATTCATGTGATTGGGCAGAATCTGAAAAGAGAGGCTTTCGAGATTGACTAAATGTCTCTTGATAAAGAAGGCAAATTCGGCCGGGCGCGGTGGCTCAAGCCTGTAATCCCAGCACTTTGGGAGGCCGAGGCGGGTGGATCACGAGGTCAACAGATCGAGACCATCCTGGTCAACATAGTGAAACCCCGTCTCTACTAAAGATAAAAAAATTTAGCTGGGCCCGGTGGCACTTGCCTGTAATCCCAGCTACTCGGGAGGCTGAGGCGGGAGAATTGCCTGAATGAACCCAGGAGGCGGAGGTTGCGGTGAGCCGAGATCGCTCCATTGCACTCCAGCCTGGGTAACAAGAGCGAAACTCCGTCTCAAAAAAAAAAAAAAAAAAAAAAAGAAGGCAAATTCAGCTGGGTTCAGTGGTTCATGCCTGTAACCCCAGAACTTTGGGAGGCCGAGGTGGGCAGATCACCTGAGGTCAGGAGTTCAAGACCAGCCTGGCTAACATGGCGAAACCCTGTCTCTACCAAAAATGCAAAAATTAGCCAGATGTGGGTTTGGGGCACCTGTAATCCCAGTTACTTGGGAGGCTGATGCAGGAGAATCGCTTGAACCCAGGAGATGGAGGTTGCAATGAGCTGAGACTCTGCCACTGCACTCTAGCCTGTGTGACAGAGCAAGGCTCTGCCTCAAAAAAACAAACAAAAAGAATGGAAGTTCAACTAAGAATTAAGTGCCAGGGACTGTGCTAGAAGCTGTCTCATGAGTTGCTTCATTTTACTGTCCCAGTACCCCTGGGAGGTCCGTTTCCCCGTCCCCTTTCACAGCTGTGAAAACTGCAGCCAAGGAGATGAAGTCCTTTGTCCAGGGACTCTGTCCAGCCACAGAGCCAGGTTATGAACCAGTAGGTGCCCCTCATCATTAAGGAAACTGTTGTTGCGGGTGGTCAGGAGCAGGCCCTTCCCTATGGCAGTTCTTCCCCAGGGCAGCTCTGGGAGCTGATGGTCTCTGCACGGGCACTGGCACCCCCTGCTGGTCTGGTCTGTGCTTGGGAAATGGATGACAACCAGTTACCAGAAAACAAAGGCACAGAATGAAGCAAAGGAACGAAACGGGGGCCATGAGAAGGTGAAGATCCCTGTCTACCCAGGAGTTCTGCCCATTATGGCCAGGCCACGGTGGGGGTGGGGTTATGCTTGATTTGGCAACCAGATGGGTTCTGAGGGGCTTGCAGTGGAGTCAGCTCCACTGTTCATTTGTTGGATGACCCTGGGTGGGTTATTTCACTGCCCTTACTTCTGACATCCATAGAAATGGGATGACATGGGGTCAGAGAGGTTAAATAATTCACCCACATGGCTGTTAGCTGGAATCCAGTGCTTAAAAGTTGACTTTAGTGGCTCATGCCTGTAATCCCAGCACTTTGGGAGGCTGAGGTGGGCGGATCAGCTGAGGTCAGGAGTTCGAGACCAGCTGGCTAACATGGTGAAACCCCGTTTCCACTAAAAATACAAAAAAATTATCCAGGCATGGTGGCACGTGGTACTTGAGAGGCCAAAACAGGAGAATCGCCTGAACCTGGGAGACAGAGGTTGCAGTGAGCCAAGACTGCACCATTGTACTACAGCTTGGGCAACAAGAGCAAAACTCCGTCTCAAAAAACAAAAGAAACCACAAAAGTTCACTTTATTGGCCTTTCTGTGGCCAAACACCTGCTGGGTTCCAGGCTCTGGGGATACACGAGGTGAACTAGACTCACGGTTGCTCCCTGTGCAGCATGGTGACTTCTTGGACTTCCCGTTCCTGTTTAAGCCTGAGAAAGTCCTGTGCTTTTAAGAACGTCTGTGGTTAGATTGGGCTCACCTGCGTATCCAGGCCAATCTGTCTCAAACCCCTTACTAATCCCACCTCAAAGTCCCTTTTGCTACATAAGGTGACATATTCAGAGGTTCTCGGGATTAGGGCATGGACATCATTCTGTGGGAGGGACAGTCTGCCTACCTAGTCAGCCCTCTAGACCCCGAAGATGTGTGTTCATCCCAGGTACAAAATACATCCACCCCGCCCCAAGGCCTCATCCCATCATAACATCAACTCAGGAGTCCAAAATCTGCTCTAAATCTCGTCACCTAAAACATCTCAATCTGGCATGGGGGAGGCTCTGGGGATGACCTATCCTGAGCAGTTCCTCTCCCTCTGTGAACCTGGAACTCACTAAACCAGTTACCTGACCCTAAAGTGTAGTGAGCGGCCACCCAGAGGGGTACCATCTAGTTCTGTCCCTGATCCAAGGGACCTGATATGTGATATGGGCAAGAAAAATAAGGAAGAAACAATGAGGCTGTACACTCAGAAATACCAGACCCCAAAGCCTCCTTTCCTCCTGCTCACACAGGACATGGAAAGGAGCTTCTCCAAAGGGTCTGTTGGCACCTAATTCCATGTACTGTGAGCTTGGGAGAAGGCTGAGCTAGACACTTTCCTTCCGTGGGTACTGCTCATTTTAGAAAGTGAGCCAGGCTGGGCGTGGTGGCTCACACCTGTCATCCCAGCACTTTGGAGGGTCAAGGCAGGCAGATCTCCTGAAGCCAGGAGTTCATGACCAGCCTGCCCAACATGGCAAAACCCTGTCTCTACTAAAGATACAAAAATTAGCCAGGCGTGGTGGTACACGACTATGGTCCCAGCTACTCAGGAGGCTGAAGCAGGAGAATCGCT
Source organism: Leontopithecus rosalia (assembly GCA_028533165.1). Lineage (NCBI taxonomy): Eukaryota > Metazoa > Chordata > Mammalia > Primates > Cebidae > Leontopithecus > Leontopithecus rosalia. The sequence goes on from CM052660.1 coordinate 96,958,414, forward strand.
TGAACCCAGGAGGCCTACGTTGTAGTGAGCTGAGATCGTGACCCTGCACTCCAGCTTGGGCCACAGAGTGAGACTCTGTCTCATGAAAAAAGAAAGAGAGTCGGAGTCAGGGCCTGCCCTGGGGTCTTCCATCGGACAGCTGTGCATTACTTGCAGGTGAAAATTTTCCCAGAGCACAGCTGAGCCTGGTTGTCCTACATGTAGGACTCTGTCACGTAGCTAATTATTAGCTCCACCTGGGCTGTTTTTACCTGGTCCCTACCCATATCTTCAATTAGGAGCCACATGCTGGGGGCTCAAGAAAGTCTAAGCTTTTAGAAAGCTCTCAGGTGAGTCTCATCATCAGCCAGGTTTGGCAGGCACGGAGCTACAGCTTTCTGGCCCAGAGACACCTGGGGCACAGGAGGGGTCAGAGCTTCCCGTGACGCTGGTTGTGAACTGGCGAAGGCTCCCTTGAGTGGGGACCCTGGAGCCCAGAGGACCAGGACCAGGGGTCCCTGAATGCCCCAGGCTTCTGAGGAGGAGAAGAAAGGAAGGCTGGAAAGAGCCCATGTGGAGGAATAGAGTTGCTCTATGGACATCCAGGGCCATACTTGATACTGGGCCATTGTAAGGTAGTGCTATCAAGTTCCCTTTTTAAAAAGCCCTGTGACTGGGTGCAGTGGCTCACACCTGTAATCTCAGCACTTTGGGAGGACAAAGTGGGTGGATCACCTGAGGTCTGGTGTTCAAGACCAGCCTGGCCAACATGGCGAAACCCCGTCTCTACCAAAAATACAAAAATTAGCCAGATGTGGTGTGAACCTATCATCCCAGCTACTAGGGAGGCTGAGGCAGGAGAGTTGCTTGAACCCAGGAGGCAGAGGTTGAAATGAGCTGAGATCACTCCATTGCACTCCAGCCTGGGTGTCATAGTGAGATTCCATCTCAAAAAAAAAAAAAAGAGCCCTTTTACGGAAAACTATTAAGTAAACAGTAGTACAGTGGTACTTGAGTGACTGATGTGTGGGTACTTGCTTTTCTTTGATGTTTTAGAGTAGAGCTGCACTGTCTAATGTGATTGTCAGCAGCCTCATGGATCTATGGAGTACTTGGAATGCGCTGGTGTGACAGGGTTGCCAAACTTAGTAAATAAAAGTTTAGATGCCTCCTCCATCAGTGTGGGCTGTGCACAGTGACTGCCTTCCAGAATGGAAAGGGGATAAAAGAGTAATTTTACAGTGGCAAAACTTGACAGACTGCTCCAGCCAGTCAGCCAGCCAGGGTTAATGTCAAGTGATACAGCACATACAGCACGTTAATAGCACACCTGAGTAAGACACCTGAGGCCCTGTGGGGCCAGGACTTAGAAGCTTCAGTTTCCACAGACACTCCTCACTGCCCTCACGTGGCTCCTGCAAAGAGTAGTGACAGTGCCCTAAGGGGCCTTTAGGAGCCTGATGGGACCACAGGAGGTCTCTTGGAGGCCTTCAGAGGCATGTGAGGGCTTGGCACTTTCCATAGGTCTGACAGCTGGGGTTTGTGCTTGAGACCTCTGGTCAGAGCTGGTAATGTTGTATAATGAATTGCCACAAACTTAGGAGCTTAAAAAACAAATGTATTGGCTGGGCGCAGTGGCTCATGCCTGTAATCCTAGCACTTTGGAAGGCCAAGGCAGGCGGATCACCTGAGGTCAGGAATTTGAGACCAGCCTGACCAACATGGAGAAATCCCATCTCTACTAAAAATACAAAAAATTAGCCAGGTGTGGTGTTGCATGCCTGTAATCCCAGCTACCTGGGAGGCTGAGGAAGGAGAATTGCTTGAACCTAGGAGGCAGAGGTTGCAGTGTGCAGAGGTTGCAGTGAGCCGATATCACACCACTGCCCTTCAGCCTGGGTGACAAAGTAAGACTCCATCGCAGAAAAAGAACAGCCTTGTTAAATTCCTTCTGTGTGTGGATGCACTTGCTGTAATATTTATTGCTGCTATTATGAGTCACCTGCTCCCAGGGCTGCCCTGCCCATTGTGAGACCTCTTCTGTCTTCCTAAGTGTGAGATAGTGTTTTACCTGCCTTTACCATATTCTCCGTCTCTCTCGCTGGTGTCATGGCCCTTTAAGGAGAGTGAGCACATTGGCTCTGGGATGTTGGTCTCCCCAGTTTGGCAGCAGGCCCCCACTTGGCATGAGAAATAAATGTCAGTGGGAAAAAAAAAATTTTTTTATATAGAGTCTCGCTCTGTTGCCAGGCTGGAGTGCAATGACACAATCCCAGCCCACTGCAACCTCCGCCTCCCAGGTTCAAGCTATTCTCCTGCCTTAGCTTCCCGAAGAGTAGCTGGGACTGCAGGCATGTGCCACCACGCCCAGCTAATTTTTGCATTTTTTAGTAGAGATGGGGGTTTCACCATGTTGGTCAGGATGGTATTGATCTCTTGACCTTGTGATTTGCTGGGCTCAGCCTCCCAAAGTGTTGGGATTACAGGCGTGAGCCACTGCGCCCGGCCAGGTAAAGTCTTTTTAAAGATGCCTGTATGTAGTAAAATGCATATCCCAACACAAAAGTCATTGCACCTGTTGATGTGTGTCTTAAGCCTGAGGTAGGGAAGTTTGGTAGGTGGAAGTTACTTTCCATCTGCTTTCTCAGCATGGCACATGGAAGAGAAGATTTTGGCTTTAGCATTTCAGTGTGAGCATCCTGCTTATTCCATGGTCATGGGCCTTTAGTACCAAATTTACGTGAAAACCTTGTGAAATTATTTATGCAGAAAGAAAGAATGAGGAATCTTGGGTAATGGGAAAGCAACCGACCAGTTTTGCAAAAACTCCAACATGGGTGGTTTATAACTAATTGGAAAAACATGCCTCATCTCAGTTGACTTAATCCTTTTTGCAGTGCTGGGGCCTTAAGTGTTCCCAGAAGGTTTAAGGAACAATCAGCTCCCGAGGTGGTGAGCACGGTGACAAAAAAGGACAAAGGATTCTGCTTGCATCTGAGGGTCCTTCAGTCATGGCCAGCTCTCTCTAGGGGACCAAAGACCCTGTCTGTCCTTGGCCTGCCTGGCTATGGTAGGGGCATGGGTTGTTCTGGCTGGAAACTTAGTCTTGGAAACAAGGTTTCAGAGGCAGAGTTTGAGACCCAAACAGGAGAAGGAGATGGCCAGTGTTGATGCTCTCAGAGTGGAGGGTCCCGAACTGTCTGATTATAAGTGCAGTGTTGGGTCCTTACATACTTTTATAAAGTTATTTTCAGAGACACGGAAGTCAGTGAACCCACTTTCTCTTCCTCATTGGAGTTCCCTGGAAAAGAGTGTTCCCAGGGACAGATGATCTGATGGGGCCATGGCTCCACCAGTGTCCTTAAGAGGGAAAGCTCTGTCAGCAGAGAAAACCTCAATCCCGGCTGATCACATAGGCCACACTAGGCCGGGATCTGCAGACACCAGCAGCCTTCCCTAAGGCTCCCAAGTCAGAGAGGCCTGGTCGGTCCCGGTCCTGGCTTTGCTAGCCAGTCTCAGTCCCTGGCTTTGTCTCTTGGGGGGCTGATACGATATTATTTGTGAGATGGAGCAAATGGCATTGCTCCTACCCCCACCAGGGTGGCATCAGGATGAAATTCAACATGGGAAGTGCCCTCCCCTCACCCCCGTGGACCAAGAGGTGATGCTATTAGAGTTATATGGGTTTGTGGTTTCCCCTTACTGTTTCCACTTCCTTCCTGAAACCCTGCAAGAGGCTTCGCGGGAAAGGAAGGGTCTTTCAGATGCCTGAGTGCAGCTGAGAATGGCTGTTCCCAGTTAGCCAGGCTGGTTGGAGTCCAGGGTGAGTTGGCTAGATTGTGGGTTTGAACTGCAAGAGCCACTGAGGCACAGCTGGCCCACTGCCAAGTGCTGCCAACCATCCTGCCAATGCCACGATTGCTCATGCCAGGGAGACGTTCCAGCATTGACCAAAAGGGTTTCTGGGTTTTGTCCTGTGCAGGACAGGCCACTGTAGAGTGATCTATTGTCATACTATAAGGACAGATGTGGATCCTTTGCCTCCCAGGGACCCCGAATACAGAATGCCCATGACAGGACCCCAGCCCATGGGCACAGCCCCTCTTTTTAGTATTAATTATGCACTTATGTGAAATGCACCTGCTCTTGAAGAGGGGGACAGCCAGTGATTAAAACAGTTAAGGGCAAGTCACCAGGCTGTTTCAGGCTCCATTAGGAAATGGCTCTGAGAGGGTTACTTTAGAGCAAGGGAAATGTCTCCCTGTTGGAGTGGTTCTGTGCCTGGCCAGCCCCTTACTTTAAACCCTGGCCGGCTCCAGCCACCCAAGATCTTCATTAAGTGGCTCTGAAGTAGGAACTGCTACTTAATTTGCAGGGATCAGCACAAAATGAAAATCAATAATTTTCAGTAATTAAGATTCATGTGCGCTGGGTGCAGTGGCTTATGCCTGTAATCCCAGCACTTTGGGAAGCCGAGGCAGGTGGATCATGAGGTCAGGAGTTTGAGACCAGCCTGGCCAACATGGTGAAACCCCGTCTCTACTAAAAATACAAAACTTAGCTGGGCATGGTGGTGGGTTCCTGTAATCCCAGCTACTCAAGAGGCTGAGGCAGGAGAATCGCTTGAACCTGGAAGGTGGAGGTTACAGTGAGCCAAGATCACGCCATTGCACTCCAGTCCGGGCGACAGTGTGAGACTGTGTGCCCTCCCCCCACAAGAAAAAGATTCAAGCAGCAGAGCATTCAAGCAAGCTTTAGGGACCCTTCTGAGCACAGGGCCCTACCTTTGTAGTTTATATACTGGCCCGGGTCTGGAGACAGTGCAAGGCAGGCAGCTGGCCTGTATACCATGTGGGTGAACTGAGTCACCCTGCCCTTGCGGGGGTAGATGGGGACCTTTTCTAGACTGTTGGCCTGGGCAGGGCTGATGACATGAGCAGGGCTTGCCCTGGTCTGGGCCGAATATGGTACACTGGGACAAGTTGAAGGGATGGGGATTGGAGCGGGGTGCTCCAGGGAGCATCATCTCTGTACAACAGGAAATCCCTGAGCTTAGACACATGACTTAATCATCTGTCACAAGGTTCAGAGCAAAACCCAGAAGGCCAGGCAATGATGCATTGAAACTTACTACCCAAGTTAGCATTTTCCAGTATCTTTAAAAAATGTTTTATAGATATGAGGTCTCGCTGTGTGGGCCAGGATGGTCTCAAACTCTTGATCTCAAGTGATCCTCCTGCCTTGGCCTCCCAGGGTGTTGGAATTACACTCATGAGCCACTGCACCTGGCCTCCAACTCTGGTTTACAATTTTTAATGTATCTGTGATTTTTGGATTATACCTGTTTTGTTACTTCCATTAGAGAAAATTAACCTGGCCAGGCGAGTTGGCTCACGCCTGTAATCCCAGCTCTTTGGGAGGTTGAGGTGGGCAGATCACATGGTGGTTCTCCTATGAGAGTTTGAGACCAGTCTGGACAACATGGTGAAACCCCGCCTGTACTAAAAACACAAAAATTAGCCAGGCATGGTGATGGGTGCCTGTTATCCCAGCTACTCAAGAGGCTGGGGCAGAAGAATCTCTTGAACCTATGAGATGGAGATTGCAGTGAGCCGAGATCGCGCCACTGGCACCACTCCTGCCTGGGCCACAGAACAAGACTCTGTCTCCAAAAAAAAAAAAAAAAAAAAACCACAAAACTTCAAAAGCAGATTTTTGTCACTGCCAGGTGACCTTACTAATCACTAACCGTGGGCGTACAAGGACAAATGAAATCAGATCTAAAGAATTTGTGGCTTGTTTTCTTTGCCTTTGACCTTCAGCCCCATGCATTCCTGCAAATGCTTTGCCCATGGCAAACCTTTGAAGACCTTAATTAACTTTTCTGTTTTAAGTGAGATTTCCAATTGAATTTATGTTGTCTGGAAAGACAGTCCCTTTACTGGAGAGCAACTGGTATTTGAAGAGAATGAGATCAGGTTGCTAAGGACACCCTTGTTTGCAATCTTTGGTTTATATACGTTATTGGTGAATAAGAGAAATAAGTTTATTCTTTTTTCCAGATGGTAAACCGGAAGGGAAGCATGTTATGGGGTAAAGTGAGTCATGGGGCGTGGGAGGCTCAGATGGAACAGGGCTCTTCGATGCCTCTCTTTGTTGATTTGGGACCTCTAATTTACCTACCAGACTTCAAATTAAAAGACAGACAAAGGCTTCTAATCTGGTTGGGTGGGAACAGATAAAAGTTTCTCTGGGTGGATGGATAGGGCAGGGAAGGAGGAAGTTTGCAGAAACTGAAAGAGGACTTTTTTGGGGGAGACAGGAAGAAATCGCTTGTTTAATTACAAACCCAAAATATCATTTGCAGTGCCTTCCTTCTCCTGCCAGTCGTTTAAGAAATTGACATGTAATTCACATACCACAAAATGCAGCAATTTAAAGTATACCATTCTCTGGTATTTGTTTTTGAGACTGTGTCTCACTCTGTCACCCAGGCTGGAGTATATGGCGTGATCTCGGTTCACTGCAACCTGTGCCTCCCATGTTGAAGCCATTCTCCCACCTCCGGCTCTCAAATAGCTGGGGTTAAAGGCACCCGCCATCATGCCTGGCTAATTTTTGTATTTTTAGTAGAGACAGAGTTTCACCATGTTGGCCAGGCTGGTCTTGAACTCCTGACCTTAGGTGATCTGCCCACCTCGGTCTCCCAAAGTGCTGGGATTGCAGGCCTGAGCCACTGCACCAACCTCATATTCTCAGTTTTTAATTATTCCATCAAAGTAGGAAGCCCACATACTACTTATCTGTTTATCTAATGTTAATGAGCTTTCTTATAACTAATGTTTACATAGATATCTTTTTTCATCCTGTTTTCATCTTAGCTGAGTTTTTGTAATTAAAGGGTGCGTCTTCTACACATGAGATAGGTGGGTCATGTTTCTGTTTGTTTCTTAAAATTCAGTCTCACTATCTCACTTTCACTTGGAGTGTTTAGTTTACTTAGGGTTCAATGGAATTTCTAATGTATGCCATTTATGTTCTTCTTTTTTTCCTTTTTGAGACAGTCTTGCTCTGTCACCCAGGCTGGAGTGCAGTGGCATGATCGCAGCTCACTGCAGTCTACACCTCCCAGATTCAGGTGATTCTCCTGCCCCGGCCTCCTGAGTAGCTGGGATTACAGGTGTGTGCCTGGCTAATTTTTTTTGTATTTTTAGTAGTGAGCCAGTGTGCCTGGCCTATTTTTGTTTTTTGTCCCTCCTTTCCTGCCTTCTTTTGGATGAATGGAGTGATTCTTCACATATCCTTTCATCTCTAGTGGCTTTTTGGCTGTCTCTTTTTGCTCTATGTTTTTAGCTATATGTGCTTTGTTTAGCAATTGTTCTAGGGATTACACCACACACCCTGACTTTTCACAGTCCACCTGCAGAGTTTATGACACCACTTGGGCAATAAGGCAGTGAAAAGGAATGAAGCACAGACATGGGCCACATGTGGGTGAGCCTGACACTTTATGCCAAGTCCAAGCAGCCAGTCACCAAGGGCCACATACTGTATCATCCCATTTATATGAAATGTCCAGATGGGAAAATCCAGAGAGACCGGGAGCAGATTACTGGTTACCTAGTGCTGGGAGTGGAAGGAAGAATTGTGAGGGGTGATAACTAAGGATACCAGGGTTTCTTGTTGGGGAAATGAAAATGTTCTAAAATCAACTGTGGTGATGGATGCACCGTTCTGTGAGTATACAAAGAGTCACTGATGTGGACACTTTATTTTTATTTATTTATTTGTTTGGAGACAGTCTCATTCAGTTGCCCAAGCTGGAGTGCAGTGGCATGATCTTGACTCACTGCAACCTACATCTCCCAGGTTCAAGTAATTCTTCTGCCTCAGCCACCTGTGTAGCTGGGATTACAGGCATGTGCCACTGCACCTAATTTTTTTTGTTTTTTGAGACAGAGTCGGGCTCTGCCACTGAGGATGGAGTGCAGTGGCGTGATCTCAGCTCACTGCAACCTCTGCCTTCCAGTTTCGAGCGATTCTCCTGCCTCAGCCTCCCGTGTAGCTGGGATTACAGGCGCCCGATACCACATTGGGCTACTTTTTTGTATTTTTAGAAGAGACGGGGTTTCACCATGTTGGCCAAGTTTGGTCTCGAACTCCTGACTTCAGGTGATCTAACCGCCTTGGCCTCCCAAAATGCTGGGATTACAGGCCTGAGCCACTGCCTCCAACTCCATAAAGTACATTTGAAGAAACTGCCAAACTGTCTTAGAGTGGCCGTGCCGTCTTGTGTTCCCCCAGCCTGTGTGAAGGCTCCACTTCCACACACCCCCACTTGACATTGTTAGTGACATCTTTTTGTTTGTTTGTTTTTTTGAGATGGAGTCTCACTCTGTCACCCAGGCTGGGGTGCAGAGGCGCAATCTCGGCTTACTGCAATCTCTGCCTGCTGGATCAAGCAATTCTCCTGCCTCAGCCTCTTCAGTAGCTAGTACAGTACTCCAGTGCAGATCACCATGCCCGGCTAATTTTTTTGTATAGTAGAGACAGGGTTTCACTATGCTGCTCAGGTTGGTCTCGAACTCCTGACCTTGTGATTCACCCACCTTTGACTTCCAGAGTGCTGGGATTACAGGTATGGCCCACCACATCTGGCCGTGACATATTTTAATGTTGAACCTTTCTTGATAACACGTGCAGCATGGCTTTCTTTGCATTCAAAGTATTTCATTGAACGATTTCTTCATATGGATTGTGTGTGCATATTTTCGCATGTTTATTTCTGAGAGTTTTGTTTTTCTGGGGTGTGCTGTTGCAAATGAGATGTTTTCTTCTTTTTTCTGCTTGTTTGTACATAGGAAGACTGTCTGAGGCCAGGCTTAGTGGCTCAGGCCTGTAATCCTAGCACTTTGGGAGACTGAGGCAGAAGGATTGCTTGAGCCCAGGAGTTTGACACCAGCCTGGGCAGCATACTAAGCCCCCATTTCTTTTTTTTTTTTTTTTTTTGGAGACAGGATCTTGCTCTGTTGCCCAGGCTGGCATGCAGTAGTGCAGTTCCAGCTCACTTCACCCTCTACCCCACAGGTTCAAGCAATTCTCGTGCCTCAGCCTCCTGAGTACCGGGTATGACAGGTGTGTTTCACAACATCTGGCTAGTTTTTGTATTATTGGTAGAGTCAGCGTTTTGCCATGTTGGCCAGGCTGGTATGGAACTCCCGGCCTAAAGCAATCCGCCTGCCTTGGTCTCCCAAAGTGCTGGGATTACAAGCATGAGCTGTGCCCGGCCCCATCTCTGTAGTTTAAAAATTAAGAAAAAGGAAGGCTGTTCGTTTAGTAAGTTCCTTTTGTACCTAACTCCTTAGCAGAATCTGTCCGCCTCATGTTCTGGAGTAAATAGAACGATTTCACCTTCTGCCTTTTTCTTTAACGTCTCACTTTGCTCCTTGCCTAGCTGCATCAGCTAGAACCTCCAAAATAATAGTGGTCACAGAGGGCATTCTTTTGTTCCAAAGGTTGATGGAAGCTTCTGTTGCTTCCATCCCTTACAAATGATGCTGGGCTTTGGCTTGATGGGTGTGTGTCCGGGTGTAATTTCCTTTCTTGGGTGTAATTTAAGGAAGTATCCCTCTTTCTAATTTGATAAAGTTTCTTTTATAAATTTTGTAGTAAATTTTGTCAAATGCCTTTTGGACATCTATGGTGATTATGATTTTCAACATATTAATATAAATGAAATGAAAAGATGTTTTAATTTCGAGCCATCCTTTTCACACTGTACAAGTCTCACTTGGTTTAGGTAAGTTTTTTTTAAACCCCAGAGGGGTTTACTTGCTGAGGTTTTTTTTTTATTTTTATACATTGATTTTTATGTAAATGTCTTGTTTTGTTTTAGAGATAGGGCCTTGCTCTGATGCCCAGGCTGGAGTGCAGTGATGTGATCACAGTTTATTGTAATTTTAAACTCCTGGGTTCAAGTGATCCTCCCGCCTCAGCCTCCTGGGTGGCTGACACTACAGGCATGTGCCACCACACCCGGCTAATTTTTAAATTTTTTGTAGAGACAGAGCCTTGCTCTGTTGTCTAGGCTGCAATTCAGTGTACATTGTAGATGTGAACATTTATTGGTCTTTCTGCTGGAATCATTCCCTCTCCCATCTGTTTGTCTTTAAATTCTGGGCATGCACACACACTATACCCGCACCTCCTAACTGCAAAATATTGATGTTGTCCAGCCTGCCTTGCGGAGGGAGAATTGTTTTTCCCTCTTTGTGTCTCTGCTGGTGTCCAGTCCACTGCTATGTTTTTGGTAAATACTTGACCCACAGAGTGTGGGAGGCAGGAAGAGAAGGCTTCTGCATTTCCTTTGTGGACCCGACATCATGGATCCATTAAGCATATTGGGAAACCAGCAGGTCAGGTGGCTGTACACTCTAGTTGCAGCTGACTCTGAATTGCTCGGGGGCCCCCTGCATGCCAGTGACTTGCTTTTCTTTGTGATTTGTCTCTTCACTCATATTCCTAGGCTGAGTTCCCCAAAACAGTGGCTAGCACAGCACCTAAAACAGTTGTGGGTGCATTCCTGATCTTGTGTGACCTGATTTACAGGGTATTTTGAATAGGAGCTACCTGTTATGGCTTGGGATATGGCTAAAGTTTACTTGACTTTCTTGCATCAAGTAACTGGTAGAATATGTGGCATAAGGCTATTATTGCAAAAGCAGAAGTGGTGGGGGGTAATTGAGCTTGGGCAGCCTTGGAAGGCAGACAGGCCGCCATCAGCACCGTCCTGGGCATTTGTAGGTTATATGACCTGGGGGGAATCCCCTCAACTCTCTTGGCCTTTGTTTCTTCCCTCCTTAAGGAGGTCATTCACTTCTCATTGGACTATTGTAAGGCTTAGGATCAAACATCTTTCAAGGCACTTGGAGCAGTGCCTGGCTCGGGGTCTTTAGGCTGTAACCATGGCAAACACTCAGATCCCAGCCACCCTCCCTTCTCTTCCCTCCAGCGTGGGAATGTGGAGGACCAAACTTCTCCTTCCCATTGACCCTGGAGTTCTTTCTTCTAAACTTCATCTAGCACCTGCTGTGCACCAGGGATTCATGGGTGGGGAGGCCAGGGACAGCCAAGTCTGGTGTCTGGCGTCTGGCCTTCAGCTTGCCTCAGTCCCCGTGGCTGACACCTGGCCCTTTGCTCTGGAATCTGGACCCTACAATCTTCTACAAAAGGCTCAGCCCAAAGAGGGCTCAAGGGCACCCCCTCTCGTTGAGAAGATTCCATAGCTGCCCAAGTCTCCCCATCTACTGGGTCGATGATCAGCCCCAGCAATCCAGAGACACATTCTTGGATTCTGCTAGCTTTATTCTTCAGTTGAAAACTCAAAGGAAAAGGTTATGTTCCAAGGGAAAGTAAAAAAAACTTTGAATGCTCTAGCCTGGGGGCCCGAATTCACAGATGTCCCTACCAAACAGAGGCCCTCCAAAGCAGTCTCAGTGTGTCTACCCCAAAGAGAGCAGCTCTCTATTGGGCTTCTGAAGAGCTATCAGTTCCCCTCAAAGAACCTCCTGCCTCAGGAGACCCCTGGATCAGGCAGGGAAAGCCAGGAGCAGGCAACTGAGAACCTGACTTCGTGTCCCTTCCGCACAGTCAGCGTTCTGAAGCGGTGGCTTCCCACATGGCTGTTGAGTAACTGAATGAATACCTTCGGCATGAACAGGAGCTGGGTGGAGCGCTCTCTGCAGGGCTGGGACTCTCTGGCCTCGCTGTCTCTTGGTTTACAGTGGAGGTATGAAGGAAGGGGGAGAATTACCCAGACCAGTGGGAGAGTTTCATGTCCTCAAGTATTTTGAGTGCAATGAGAAACGGCTCCTCTTCCTTGCGTTTGAAGCACATGTGGTTCTGAGTTTCCCGGCATTCCATGCTGGTTATTTTGTCCCAGCCAAGAATCTTGCCCTGGTCAAGGAGCTGGAATTAGAGTAAAGGTGAAGGAGTTTGAAGTCTTTGGCAGCCTAGTGCTGGCTTAGATGACATCTCAAACTGTAAAGAAGAGAGAAGTAAGGCCAGGCTATGAGCCCCAGAGGAGAGGGGCCCCTGCTGTTTCCTGAGATAAATTATGTTGGGGCCCCTATTACAGCTCCTGGCCCTCCTTATCAAAAGGACAACTCTCCATCCACTCCCACCCATCTTCCTCTCCTCCTTCGGTAAGAGCAGCAGGCACAGGTCGATCAGTCCCTACACCTGCCAGGCGTTTGCAGGCAGTGGTATTAGGCCCAGCCTGCTGAGTTTCTAGGAAATGGAACACGCGCCTGTGGAGTGCTCACTCCATGTCATGCTCTGCCACCAGCACCCTGGAGACAGAAGACCAGGACATACTTCCCAGCCAAGGGGAGTGTGGAACCTTAGCACACGATGCATTGAGAGCTCGGCATGCACCCAACCCAAAGTGCAGACTAAAGGGAGCTCTCACGGTGTGGGTGGGATCTTCAGTACAGCTTGCAGTGGAGGCTGCTCTACTGTTTCCCCATCAAATGTGGTGGTCAAGGGCACAGAATGGACACTCAGAGCTACCAGGGTAAGGAAGCGCTCTTCTACCCCTCATCTGCTAGGAGAACTGTTTAAAAGATGGGCTTTTTTTGAGATGGAGTCTTGCTCTGTCACCCAGGCTGGAGTGCAGTGGCTCACTGCAACCTCTGCCTCCTGGGATCAAGTAATTCTGCCCCAGCCTCCTGAGCAGCTGAGATTAGATGCCTGCCACCACACCCAGCTAATTTTTGTATTTTTAATAGAGACAGGGTATGGTCAGGCTGGTCTCCAACTCTTGTCCTCAAGAGATCCGCTCGCCTCTGCCTCTGAAAGTGCTGGGATTACAGGCATGAGCCACCGCACCCTGCTTTTTTTTTTTTTTTTGAGATGGAGTCTTGCTCTGTTGCCCAGGCTGGAATGCAGTGGCACAGTATCAGCTCACTGCAACCTCTGCCTGCTGGGTTCAAGTGATTCCCCTGCCTCCTGAGTAGCTGGGACTACAGGCATGAGCCACCATGCCTGGCCAGGGAGTGCCCTTCTATCCCTCATCTGCTAACAGCACACTGTCTGAAAACTGGGCTTTAGGTGGCCTTTCCTGCCATCTCTTTCTACTACATTCTGGTTCTTTTTCAGTATGTAATTTTCATTAATTAGTAAATTAGCTGATTGGCTAAATTAATTACTAAAGTACAAATTTTAATAATTTCTGGTTTTTTGCTGAAATCTGTAATCTCGAATAAGCCTGCTGAGTCCGGTGTGTCTGTGCTAGTTTTTACACTTAAAATTTTACCTCCCTACGAGTGTTCTTTATAACTACTGTGTTCATAATCATATCATATGCCCAGCATGGAGGTGCTCGATAAATATACATTTCCAATGTCAAAAATCTTCAGTGTGGTAAAACACAAAAGATTTACCGTAACCATTTTAAAGTACACACTTCAGTGTAAGTATATTCATGATTTTGTGCAGCCAAACTCTGGAACTCACTAAATTCTGCCAAACTGAAACTCTGTCCCCATAAAATAAGCCATGGCTGCTCTCTCCCAGCTCCTGGCCGCCACCACTCTACTTTCTGTGTGAATCTGATTACTCTAGGTCCTTGACATAAGTGGAATCATACAGTGTTTCTTTTTCTGTGACTGGCTTATTTCACTTTGCATAATGTCCTCAAGGTTCATCCGTGTGCTAGCATGTGTCAGAATTTCCTTCCTTTTTAAGGCTGAATAATGTTTGACTGTATGGAGAGAGCACATTTGTTTGTTTATCTGTCAGTGGGCACTTGGGTTGCTGCTATCTTTCGGCTGCTAGAAATAACGCTGTGCCGAGACCAGCTCAGCCATGGAGACCTCAACTCACGCGGCGCTGAAGGAATTAAACACAGAGACAGAGAGCAAAAGGTGGGTTCAGAGTGGAGAACCAGGGGTCTCAGCATTTCCAGCTGAGAGTCCAGAGCAAACTCTGACCTATGTATTTATTCTTGACTTTCCAGTGACAAGTTTTACCAGTGGATGCTCTGTGTTCTTTCATTGGTTAAAGGTAAACTAACCAGGCAGCTAGTGTGTGTTTACTATAGGCTAAAGACAAACTAGAAAGCGCTCTTTACGAGGGAACAAAGGAAAGGGTCAGGTATCCTATGTTGAAAGAACTAATTCATCTGGCGTGAGACATATTTACATTGGTTACTGTTTTATAATGCTTTGAGCAGTTTTCCGCTTTGGGGGCTATGTTTCCCTTGCCGCCGCTCTCAGTAGGATTTCTCAGCAAACAATATGATTTCTCACACATGTCAGAATTTGCTTTCAACAGTGCTGGTATGAACATCAGTGTATACATGCGTGAGGCCCTTTGGATTGTAGGGGGTACATACCCAGAAGTGGAAATGCTGGATTATATGGTAATTCTTTGTTTTGAGACACAGTCTCACTCTATCACCCAGGCTGGAATGCAGTGCTGCAGTCTTGGCTCACTGCAACCTCTGCCTCCTGGGTTCAAGCAATTCTTATCCCTCGGCCTCCCAAGTAGTTGGGATTACAAGGCTGCACTGCCACACCTGGCTCATTTTTGTGTTTTTAGTAGAGATGGAGTTTTAGCATGTTGGCCAGGCTGGTATTGAACTACTGGCCTCAAGTGATTCACCTGCCCCGGCCTCACAGAGTGCTGGGATTATAAGTGTCAGCCACCGCTGATGAATTGCTATACTGTTTTCCATAGCTGCAGCTCCATTTTAAACTCCCAGTAAGCGTACACAAGGGTTCCACCTGCTCAGTGTCCTCACTAACACTTGTTATTTTCTGTATTGATTACAGCCAACCTAATGAGTGTGAGGTGGCCTCTCCATGTAGGTCTTCTTTTTTCTTTTTTTGAGAAGGAGTCTCGCTCTGTCACCCAGGTTAGAGTTCAGTGGTGTAATCTTGGCTCACTGCAACCTCCGCCTCCCAGGTTCATGTAATTCTTCTGTCTCAACCTCCCAAGCATCTGGGACTTCAGGCACATGCCACCACACGCAGCTAAGTTTTCTATTTTTAGTAGAAATGTGATGTTATAATGTCGGCCAGGCTGGTCTCAAACTCCTGACCTCAAGTGATCTGCCCACCTTGGCCTTTCAGAGTGCTGGGATTACAGGCATGAGCCACCATGCCCAGCCCCTCCACGTGGTTTTGGTTTGTTTCCCTAATAATTAGTGATGGTAAGCATCTTTTTATGTGCCAACTGGCCATTTGCATCTCTTATTTGGTGGACTTCCTATTCACGTCCTTTGCGCATTTTTGAACTGCGTTAGTTGGGTTTTGTTGCATTGTGAGAGTGCTTTATCTATTCTAGATGGAAACACTTTCACATGTAATTTGCACATCTGTCCCGTCATTCTGTAGGTTGCCTTTTCACTCTGTTAATAGTATCCTTCAATGCAATCCAATCTGTCTACTTTTCCTTTTGTTGTTTGGGCCTTTGGTGTCATATCTAAGAAATCATTGCCAAAGGAAGCTCTCCTTCTATGTTTTAAGAGTTGTCGGCTGGGAATGGTGGCTCACGCCTATAATCCCAGCATGTTGGGAGGCCAAAGTGGGTGAATCATGAGGACAGGAGTTCAAGACCAACCTGACCAAGATGCCCTGTCTCTACTAAAAATACAAAAATTAGCTAGGCATGGTGGTGAGTGCCTCTAATCCCAGCTACTTGGCAGGCTGAGGCAGAGAGTTGCTTGAACCCGGGAGCCGGAGGTTGCAGTGAGCCGAGATCACGCCACTGCACTGCAGCCTGGGCAACAGAGCAAGACTCCATCTCAAAAAAACAGTAATTGTATAGTTTTAGATCTTACACTTGGGTCTTTGATTCATTATTGAGGTTTTCTTTTCTGTTCTTTAGCATGATGTAAGGTAAGGCTTTACCTTCATTCTTTTGCCTGTGGATATCTAGTTTTCCCACACCATTTGTTGAAAGTGTCCCTTCCCTGATTGAATAGTGTTGGCATCCTTATTGAACTCATTTGACCGTATGTGTAAGAGTTTCCTTCTGCACTCTGTATTCCATTCTACTGGTCTCTCTGTATGTCTTTACTGCTGTACCACACTTTTGACCACTGTAGCTTTTTTTTTTTTTTTTTTGAGATGGAGTCTTGCTCTGTCACCAGACTGGAGTGCAGTGGTGCAATCTCAGCTAGACTGCAACCTCTGTCTCCTGGGTTCAAGCAATTCGTCCGCCTCAGCCTCCCGAGCCTCCAGAGTAGCTGGGACCACAGGCATGTGCCACCACACCTGGCTAATTTTGGTATTTTTAGTAGAGATAAGGTTTCATCATGTTGGCCAGGATGGTCTCCATCTCTTGACCTCGTGAGCTGCCCACCTCAGCTTCCCAAAGTGCTGGGATTACAGGCTTGAGCCACCGCACCCAGCCACTGTAACTTTTAATAATACATTTTGAAATTGAGAAGTGAAAGACTCCCAACTTTGTTATTTTTTTCAGGATTGCTTTGGCCATTTGGGATCTCTTGAAATTGTGTATCAACTTTACACAATTTATAAGGATGGATTTTTTTTATAATTGAAGAAAAAATGTCACTGAGATTTTGAAAGCAATTAAACTAAACCTGTGGATCACTTTCAGTCGTTTTGACATTTTAACGAAACCAAGCCTTATAATCCATAAGCATGAGATGCCTTCAGCTTTGTTACACAACAGGTCTCGAACTCAAAATCCTGCCAAAGTCTTTGCCTCTGGGTTGAGTTTATTCCTGTTTTATTCTTTCTTGCTATTGTGAACTGACTTTTTTCTTTTCTTAAGATAGTGTCTCACTATGTTGCTCAGGCTGGGGTACAGTGGCTATTCACAGGCATAATCGTTATAAAAACTGACAGCGTTGACCTCCCAGGCTCAAGAGATTCTCCTGCCTCAGCCTCTCAAGTAGCTGGGACTGTAGGCATCCACAACCAAGCCAGCAGGAACTGTTTTCTTAATTTCCTTCTTGGATTGTTGACTGTTAGTCTGTAGAAATGCAACTGACGTCTGTATGTTGATTTCGTAATCCTGAAACTTGGACAGATTATTAGTTCTAACAGTTTATTTTGTGCAGTCTTCAGGATTTTCTACAAAGACGACCACGTCGTTTGTTAACAGAGAAAATTTTACTTCTTCCTTTCCAATTTGGATGCCTTTTCTTTTTCCATTCTTTAATAACTCTGGCTAGGATTTCCAGTATTATGAAAGCAGGCATCACTGTTTTATTCCTCATCTTGGAAAACTGTCTCTCATCATTGAGAATGACACCAGCTGGAGGTTGTTCATATGACCTTTAGTACATTGAGGTGGTTTCGATTTCTAGTATGTTTTTAATAGTGAAAGGATATTAAACTTCATTTAATGCTTTTTCTGTACTCATTGAAACAAATTGTCATGTGTTTTTTTCTTCATTCTGTTAATGTGTTATCTTATATTGATGTTTATATAGTAACCACCTTCGCATTCCAAGGATAAATCTAACTTGATCATGTTGTATAATTCATCTATGACGCTGTTGAATTCTCATTAGTATTTTCTTGAGCAGTTTTGCATCTGTATTGATCAGGGATAGTGGTGCGTTTTCTTCTGCTGCTTTGTCTTCCTTTGGTATCAGTATTGCTGGCCTCACAGAATGAGTTTGGCGGGACTCTTTCCTCAGGATTTTGGAAGACGAGGAGCAGGATTGGTATTGGTTCTGTAAATGTTTGGCACAAGCCACCCATGAAGCCATCTGTTCTTGTACTTTCTTGTCAAGTTCTTGGTCAGGGATTCATCTTCTATTTCATTTATTTCTGTTCTAACCTTTAGTATTTCCTTCCTTCTCCTAGCTTTGGGTTTAGGCTGTTCTTCTTTTTCTGATAATTTAAAGTACAAAGTTAGGTTTGTGGTTTGAGAGCTTTTCCTTTTTCTTTTATTTGACAGAGGGTCTTGCCACTTGCTGAGTTAGTCTCAAACTCCTCGGTTCAAGCAATCTCCTGGCCTCAGGCTTCCAAGCAGCTGGGATTATAGAACAGTGTCACTATGCCTGGCTGCTGCTTTTTTTGTGTGTGGGGGAATGGGGGGAAATGGAGTCTAGCTGTGTCACCCAGGCTGGAGTGTAGTGGTACAATCTCGGCTCACTGCACCCTCCTCCTCATGGGTTCAAATGATTCTCCTGCCTCAGCCTCCCAAGTAGCTGAGATTACAGGTGCTTGCCACCATGCCTGGCTAATTTTTTAGTAGAGATGGGGTTTCCCCATGTTAGCCGGGCTGGTCTTAAACTCCTGACATCAGGTTATCTGCCTGTATTGGCCTCCCAAAGTGCTGGGATTACAGATGTGAGCCACCTCCAGCCAGTTTTTTTTTAATGTAAGGGTGTACAGCTATAAATTTCCCTCATAGTACTGCTTTTGCTGCAACCCATAAGATTTGATATGTTGTTGTGTCTCAAAATACTTTGTAATTTTCCTTTTTTCTTTGATAGTTTTGTAGTATGTTGTTTAGTTCCCATATTTGTGGATATTCTGGTTTTCCTTCTGCTATTATGATAAATGTATTAAATCTTGCTTTGAGGCCTAATGATTTTTCCCAGAGAACATTCCACATGTACTTTGAAGAAGGTGTATTCTGCTGCTGGGTAAACATCTGTGTATGTGTGGTAGGTCCAATTTGTCTATAGTATCATTCAAGCCCTCTGTTTGCTTCTCGATCTTCTGTCTGGGTGTTGTATCCATTATTGAGAGTGAGTTATTGGGCTGGGCGAGGTGACTCATGCCTGTAATGCCAGCACTTTGGGAGGCCAAGGCGGTGGATCACTTGAGGTCAGGAGTTTGAGATCAGCCTGGACAACGTGGTGAATCACTGTCTCTACTAAAAATAGCTGGGCATGGTGGCATACACCTGTAATCCCAGCTACTCTCAGACTGAGGCATGGGAATCACCTGAATTCAGGAGGTTGCGGCTGCACTCCAGCCTGGGAAACAGAGATTGTCTCAAAAAAAAAACAAAAACAAAAAGGTGTTGAAATTTCCTAGTTTTCATAGAACTGTTTCTTTCATTCTGTCAGTGTTTGCTTCATACATTTAGGAGCTCTGAGGCACGTTGCATGTACATTTATAAGTGTTGCATCTTTTTGGTGAATTGACTATTATTATCTCTTATAACAGCTTTTAAGTATATTTAGTCTGAGATTAGTCTAGCTCCTCCTCCTCCTTTCAGTTACCATTTGCATGGAGTATCTTTTTTCATCCTTTCACTTTCAACCTCCTATGTGTCTTAGTCTTTTGATTGTATAAATAATTTGCATTTTTAAAGATTATCATCTGATGAAACTCACTAGCATGGTGGGTGACTGTGCCATGAGGCCCACAGCCAAGGCCTAAGGTGAGCAGTTGCTCTGGGAGGACTCCAGCACACAATTTACAGGGCTTCCCCATGCCACTCTGGATTGTTTTCTCTCTCATTTCCTTCCTTCTGCCTGCCTTTGTTTGATTTTTTTGTGTGACACACTTAGAATCCCTTCTCATTTCCTTTTGTGTACATTCTGTAGATATTTTCTTTGTAATTACCCGAAGGATTACATAAAACATTCTGAAGTTATAGCAATTGATTTTAAACTAGTAAGTTCAATCACATACAAATACTCTACTCCTTGACAGTTCTGCCCCGTCATATGTTGTTGATGTTACAAAGTATATCTTGCAGAGAGGGTCTCACTCTGTCACCCAGGCTGGAGTGCAGTGTGACTGTCATTGCTCATTGTAACCTGAAGCCCCTGGACTGAAGTGCTCGATAGCTGAAACTACAGGTACACGCCACCATGCCTAATTTTTTAAAATAAATTACATATTTAACATAGGCTTACGGTTACACATCCCTTTCAACTCTAATAAAATAATTTAAATTAGAGATATGGATCAAAATTCCTATAATACAGGTCTTTATATGTGTCTTCAAATGTCTATCTAGCATTGTTTTATTTTGACTTGAAGGACTCCCTTTAGCATTTCTGCAGGGCAGGTCCCAATGTAATGAACTATCTCAGCTTTTGTTTATCTTTGAATGTCTTAATTTTTTTTTTTTTTTTTTTGAGACGGAGTTTCGCTCTTGTTACCCAGGCTGGAGTGCAATGGTGCGTTCTCGGCTCACCGCAACCTCTGCCTCCTGGGTTCAGGCAATTCTCCTGCCTCAGCCTCCCGAGTAGCAGGGATTACAGGCATGTGCCACCATGCCCAGCTAATTTTTTGTATTCTTAGTAGAGAAGGAGTTTCACCAGGTTGACCAAGATGGTCTCGATCTTTTGACCTCCTGATCCACCTGCCTCACCCGAAGTGCTGGGATTACAGGCCTGAGCCACCGCGCCCAGCCCTGAATGTCTTTGTTTCTTTGGTCAGGTGCTAGGTGGAAGGATCACATGAGGTCAGGAGTTGGAGACCAGCCTGGCCAACATGGTGAAACCTCCCCCCCCACCCTCTATCTACTGAAAATACAAAAGCATGCTGACAGACGCCTGTAATCCCAACTACTTGGGAGGCTGCACCACTGTACTCCACCCTGGAGGACAGAGCAAGACCTTATCTCAAAACC
Source organism: Leontopithecus rosalia (assembly GCA_028533165.1). Lineage (NCBI taxonomy): Eukaryota > Metazoa > Chordata > Mammalia > Primates > Cebidae > Leontopithecus > Leontopithecus rosalia. Next base: position 96,978,979 of record CM052660.1, read on the forward strand.
AATAAAAAGTGTCTTAATATTCTTTTTTTCCTATGAGAGTTCATAAGATGCCTTTGTTTTGTAACTTACAACCACCTTTAAATTTGTCCTTCAAAAGTTAACTGTAATTGGTGACTGCTTTTCGTAAATACTTCACTGGTGTCCAAGAGAGGGGAAGAATTTAGCCCTTGACTTAAAATAAACAAACCCAGCCAGACACAGTGGTTCACACCTGTAATCCCACCACTTTGGGAAGCTAAGGCAGGCAGATCACGAGGTCTGACGTTTGAGACTATCCTGGCCAACATGGTGCAACCCCCGTCTCCACTAAAAACACAAAAAATTAGCTGGACATGGTGGCACGTGCCTGTAATCCCAGCTCCTTAGGAGGGTGAGGCAGGAGAATTGCTGGAACCCAGGAGGAGAAGGTTGCAGTGAGCTGAGATTGCTCCACTGCACTTCAGCCTGGGCAACAGAGCAAGACTCCATCTCAAAAAAATAAACCCCTGGTGGCACATGCCTGTAATCCCAGCTATTCAGGTGGCTGAGGCAGGAGAATTGCCTGAACCCAGGAGGCAGAGGTTGCAGTGAGCCGAGATTGCGCCATTGCACTCCAGCCTGGGTAACAAGCGAAACTCCACCTCAAAAGCAAATAAACAAACCCCAAGAGGAAGGGAGAGGACCTTAACTGCAGATAATAGTCCATTGTTACCCTGTGGCTGTAAATCTTCTGAGTTGCCTGTCCTCCCAGATGTTCTGTTAATCTCTGTAGTAGCTGACAGTTTTGTATTTACATGGTCAGAACGAGTGATTCAGATTCTCCAAGCTTCCTTGGAGCCACACCACCTCCTGTCTTGGCACTTCATGAGTCCAATGCTGCTTGCCAAGAGGATCTGGTTGGTAGACCATGACCTTGATTCCTGCCTCTAACCTCGCTTTATTCTCAGCAGCCACCACCTTTTTGGTACTAGAACAGTGCTTTTTCTAGTACACTCATCAGTGGATGCCGAGATCACAACCTGGCCATTTGGGTGTTCAACTAATGCTTTATGCTGCGAAGTCGTCGGAACTCACCAACCCGTGCCGGAACTCACCGGAGCTCAGGTGTGTAGCACTACCTTGTTTCTCTATGGCTGGGAAGGAAAACATTGTTCATGCATTTATTTCCCATTTTTTACTTTGGAGGTTTTGTTTTGTGAGACAAGGTCTCAGTCTGTAATGCACCCAGGAGTGTAATCATGGCTCACTGCAGCCTTGACCTCCCGGGTTCAAGCCATCTCGCCTCAGCCTCCCAAAGTGCTAGGAATACAAGCGTGAGCCACGGCACCTGGCCTACTTTTGAGTTTTGAGTTCTTTATGTATTCTGGAGATGAGTCCTTGGTCCGATAGGTGGTTTGTAAAGGTTTTTCCCAATCTGTAGCTTATCTTTTCATCTTTCTAATTGAATCTTTCAGAGAGCAAAAATGTGGTCTCCCTTGCAGATACTCTGCCGCTGTAGCAGGAAAGCAGACACAGACAGTATGTAAATGAACATGTGGATGTGTCCATTTGTGGTGGAGATCTCTAGACAGATCAGTGCTGAGAGGTTATTTCATTAAGTAATAGTTGAGCTGGGTATAAACTCTAACCTCATGCTTACTTTCTCTTACTCCACTGTCTTCTGTTGCTGCTGGTGGGAAAGCAATTGTCAACCTGTTCCTCCTCCTCTCCACCCTCCTCAGTAGCTTTTAGGACCTGTTCTTTGTTTTAATGGGTCTCGGTATGGATGGATTTATTGTATTGGGGATTGTGCCTCCTGAATCTAAAGGGTCCTGTCTCTATTTTCATTCTGGAATTTTTCTTGAGACGGACTTTCATTCTGTCACCAGGGTGGAGTGCAGTGGCAAGATCTTGGTTCACTGCAACCTCCACTTCCTGGGTTCAAGCATTTCTTCTGCCTCAGCCTCCCGAGTAGCTGGGATTACAGGCACACACATCCACGCCTGGTTAATTTCTGTATTTTTAGTAGAGACAGGTTTTCACCATGTTAGCCAGGCTGGTCTCAAACTCCTGATCTTAGGTGATCCACTCACCTTGGCCTCCCAAGTGCTGGGATTACAGGGATGAACCTTCTTTGAGACATGTTGAATCCTCTCATGTCATCTGCCCTTTGAATCTTCTCTTCTGCCATTGAATTCATTAAGTTTTAAATGTCTACGAATGGCAGTCGCCAATTCTGGCACGTGTAGCTCTTGGAAGTCTAGTCCTCTTGTTGATACTGACTTCTGTGCCCTTTCAGTGGGGCTTTGGCTCTGGCAATCATAAGCAGCACTGGCTGAAGAATCTCAGGTAGCTAGTGTTAGAGGTCCGCCCTGATAGCGGGGACAACCCCCACACATTTGCTCACAGAAGTCATCTTCTGTGTTGATGATTTTTGCAGTATGAGAGCAGAGGGAAGACAGGGGCTGGGCATCTTCCCTAAACAGTGGTGGACATTCAAATCCCTAGTGAGGCTGGGCAAGGTGGCTCACGCCTGTCCCAGCACTTTGAGGAGGCCAAGGCAGGCGGATCACCAGAGGTCAGGAATTCATGACCAGCTTGGCCTACTCGGCAAAACACCATCTCTACAAAAATACGTGCCTATATTTTTGGGAGGCTGAGGCAGGAGTATTGCTTGAACCTGGGAGGTGGAAGTTGCAGTGAGGTGAGATTGTACCACTACACTCCAGCCTAGGCAGATCATAAGAGAGATAATTGACTCACAGTTTTACCTGCTGTACAAGCACAGCTCCAGCATCTGCTTGGCTTCTGGTGAGGCCTTGGGAAGCTTAAGATCATGGCAGAAACAGGAGTGGGTGCAAAGAGAGAGGAGGGGCCAGGCTCTTTATAAACTGCTCTCATGTGAGCTAACAGAGCAAGAACTCATGCTTCAGCACACGGAGGGTGCTAAGCCATCCATGAGGGAGGTACCCCCTCTATCAGGTGTGAGGTTTAGAGGGTATACACATCCAAGCTGTGTCAGGCCGTAAATGGTTTGTTTTGACTCTTAGCTCCTTGAATGACAATTATTTGTCCTCCCTGGCAAGACAGACAGATGGGCTTTCCCTCTGGCTGGAAGGCAGATGCCACAGAGGGGGAAGAGTGCCAGCTGGCTAGGGCAACTTACCACACTGTGGAGGAGGGTCCAGGGGCACAAAGCTGCGGGCACACAGGTGTTTGTAGGCGGCCGCCAGAGTGCAGGCAGGCTGGAGCTCCCGGGTGCCACAGGGGTCCTGCACACACAGGCTGAGGAATGGTGCAGGGTCCACCTGAAATCAGGACCACCCAGTCACTGTCTTTAGCCTAGCCCCCTCCTCGATGCCACTCCCAGGGTAGATTGGGGAAAGGGCTTTCTGTGCCCCAGGGGCCAGGCTCACACTCACCACCTGGAAGCAGTTCCCCAAGCTGGAACGGGGATCCTGGAAGAAGGCCAGGCAGGTGGGGCTCTGTCCTGGGCAGGCCTGCTGAGTCTTCTCGGTGGCCCTGCAGTCACCATCCACCTGACAGGACAGACATAAGACTCAGGCCTCCTGCTGGACCATGTGGCTCCCCCACATAGATCGGCCTCGGCAGGACTCTCCCCGCAACCCTGGGCCTGCAAAGACCTCTGCAGAGCCAGCAGGGCACCTTCCTCTCCTGGGACTCTGCAGCGAGCAGCCCTCAAGAGCCTCAGCTGGAGGCAGAAAGGGCAGGTACGCCTGCTCACCTGCCAGGCCAGGCTGAGCTCCTCCAGGCTGTGGGCCACAGAGCCGTCTGGCAACATCAGCTCATTACCTGCTTCATTGTCGTTGGTGCCCAGAAGGCCAGCAGATATGCCTGTGGGGAGGAGGGAAGCTGAGGAGGTCCTGAGAGCCCGTGATCCTCCCCCAGGGGACCTGTATGCGAGACGAGCCTGAGTCACATGGAGGATTGGTAGAATCCAGCCACTTCCACCCTGGACTCAGGATCCCAGAGTTCTGGCTCCAAACCCTCATCAGGAGAGGAAGAAAAAGCACAGGGACTGAGGATAGCGTGTGTCCCTCCATCCCCTCCCCATGTCCTCAGCTCGAGTGGCAGAATCCAGGCCTGCCCTTTGTGTTCCTTGGCAGAGGGACCACAGAAAGGCCAACTCCACCTTGGAGCCACGTATCCCAGGGATGGGGGCAGAAAGCCGTGGGCCTCGATGCCATCATCTCAACCACAGTGGCCACCTACAGCTCGGGGACCTGTCGCACCGGAAGCTGAGAATGGTGCATCCCGAAGAGGCTCTTGGTGGTGGGGCCAACCCCACTGGGGCCCAGACTCACCATGATGCCAGAGGCCCAGAGTCAGGCTGCAGAGGCCGCTGGGCACGTCACAGGAGACGGAGACCCCGTCCTCACTGGCCAGCTCAATCCTGGGGATGTCCTTCCTTTTCATGGCAAGAGGCAGCTGGAGGTCTGGACAGCTCTCTGCCGGCACAGAGGAGTTGTACAGCCTGTAGGCCTGTGGACCAGAGTGGGTGGGCAGGAGGGCTGACCCACAGCCAGGGGTCAAGCTTGAAAGGGCCATCCCCCAGGCGACCTGCCACAGGCAGAGGTCCCCGGAGGAAGCTGGGGCCTCTCCTCACCTGCAGGCTGGGGTAGAAAATGAGGGTCATGTGGTTGAGCTCCACAATCAGGGCCGTGAGCCCCGAGCCTGTCCGCCTCAGCATCAGGGAGAAGGTGTTGTGAGCAAAGTCTTGGGCCAGCAGGATGCTGCCGCACTGGGCGCTGAGATCCCACACCCGGCCGTCGAAAGTCACCACGTGGTGGGCCCCAGCCACCAGGGCATGGTCTGGGGAGAAGCAGCCCCAAAGGCAGGGTGAGTGGAGCCAGCTCCACCCATGGCAGTGGGAGCTCGATGCCTGCTGGGCACCGCAATGCCTAGAGACCCAGCTTAGCCTGCCCTCAGGCCATGAGTCCCCCTCCCCTAGTGCAGCAGCCAGTCCAGCAATCCCCCACCTGCTTCAGGGTGACATGAGCTGAAGGGCTATGGCCAATTCAGCCCTAACAAGGAATGGAGTCCTGATACCCCCTACAAAACTGTGCTAAGTAACAAAGCCTGGCTCAGACGTCCAGAGCAGGCACAGCCGTGGATACAGCCAGCAGACTGGTAGCTGCAGGGTTTCGTTTTAGGATGATAAAAATGTTTTAAAATCGATTGTGGTGAGGCATGCATAACTCTGAATAAACTGGAAGCCACTGAAAATTGCACTTAAAATTCACGGGTGGGCCAGGCACAGTGGCGCTAAGCCATCCCAGCCCTTTACGGGGCTGAGGTTGGAGGATTACTTGAACCCAGGAGGTCAAGGGTGCAATGAACCCAGATCTCACCATTGCACTCCAACCATGACAACAGAGTGAGATCTAGTCTTAAAAAAAAAAAAAAAAGCACACAGATTATAGTCATTCATTTAATCTGAAGGAAGCTACTTGGGGGGGGGGCGGGACAAAAACATTGACTGTGTAAGGGGATGGCCAACAGCTCCCTCAAACATGACAACAGTGTCCTGCAGACTTGCCCTGTGAAGGAATAGGTCTGACCAGTCCAGCCAGCGCAGCCCCTGAGCTGTGCCTTGGGGGTGCTCATGCCCATGGTAGGAAAGCACCATCCATTGTGCACGGCGGGACACCTGATGGCCAGGGCCAGCATCCCAAGGGAGGCACTACCCGCCCCGTGGTCAGCTGTCAGAACTGAGGGGCACAGAGAAGCCCATCGTCACATAGAACTTGAAGACCAGGCTGTTTTCTACTCGATTAGTGTGCTGCTTAGACCTGATACACACACGCTTCTAGGGAGCCCTAGGCCTCCATGTGAGTCCCAGACAGATAAACCACTCCTTGCCAAGCCTGGGTACCGTAGCTCCCACACAGACCTGAGGGGCTCCCTTGTGCATTAAGAACCATACATGCCCCTTACTCATGTGAGCAAGCCTGCATTTCACAGTGGAGGAAGCTGAGTCCACAGAGGTTAGCAGACTCACCTGAGCCACACGCAAGCTCCCCAGGAGCCCAGAACCGGTTATCCCAGTATGGCCCTTGGCTACAGGTCACCCCTGACTGGTGAGCCTAAACTCAGTGCCCTTCCAGCTGTAACGGGAGGTCTGCCTGCTGCTATAGCAGAGCCCACAGGGACGGAGCTGGCCTGAAGCCCTAAGTGGCCCACTACACTCCTGTGCTGGGCCAGGCCTTATAATCTGGAGAAAAGCAGGATGTGCAGCCTCAGCCTTAGTCCCATAGGACCTTGAGAAGTCCCGTAAACTCTAGGCCTAGCACCATGATGCCACAGGCCTCTGCAGGCTTCCCTATGCCCCCACAGTACCTGCCCCTGCATGGCCCTACTGCTGTGCCCATGGGGCAGGGGGCTCCCAGGAAGGAGGGCAGCACTGCCCGGGGCAGGACTCACATTCCCAGGGACCCTGCAGCAGGTGGCGTCTGAGCCAGTAGAACTCGGCCAGCACGTTGGCCCTTGACAGCTCTTGGAGTGGCCGCAGCAGCTTCTCCTCCACCAGGTAGCTGGTCACCCGGGCCACATCCAGGGGCTCATCCCCCCAAGGCAGCAGTGGCAACGTCACCACCACTGAGTAGTTCCTAGAGGAAACACACAGGACAAGTGGCTATGTCTGGCTGAGCCTTGCTTCCTTTGGCTGCAGAGGGGAAGCTCTGCCATGGAGAGCATGGGGGTGCCTATCGGGGAGGGGCTGTCCTTGTTCTAGGAAATCCCATGAGGTGGAGGACAGAGGCCTGCATGACAATGGAGGTGAGGGGGTGAGGCTGGGACAGAAACAAGCTGCCCTGTTTTGAGGACACAGTTGTCTGATGTCATGCCTGATCTGCCCCCTGGGTCTTGGGCAGCATGGGGCCTGTGTGTGGGGATGCCGAGGACAGGAGTAGGAAATTGTTTTGTTTTTTTGAGATAGAATCTCATTCTGTTTCCCAAGCTCGTATATAGTGGTACGATCTCGACTCACTGCGACCTCCGCCTCCTGGGTTTCAGTGATTCTCCTGTCTCAGCCTCCAGAGTAGCTGGAACTATAGGCACTTGCTGCCATGCCCCGCTAATTTTTGTATTTTTAGTAGAGTCAGGGTTTCACCATGTTGGCCAGGCTGGTCTCGAACTCCCAACCTCAGATAATCTGCCCAAAGTGCTGGGATTACAGGCATAAGCCACTGTGCCCATCAGGTCTAGGAAATTTCTACAGTTGCGGGGAGGACTGAAACTTTCTCAATATGTAGAGTAGGGTCAAGCCTGTGAGATCTGAAAGATCAGGGAGATTTCAGCTCACGTGGGGGTGGAGTGGGAAGAGGAACATTGCATCTGCTGTTGATGAGCCAGTGGAGGGGGTGCAGGGGCCCAGAGGCCCTACAGCTGGGGCAGGAAGCAGCCTCAATGCCCTCCCTGCCAGTTGAATCCATTTTTTAGCACCCCCACCAGATCCCACTCACGAGGTAGGCAAATAACCAGGCAGGTGATTCTTCAAGCCAAAGCCCCGCCTTGGGAGCGCTTCCCTTCCTCAGCTTATATTCTGACCGAAAGGCGGCAGGAACAGGAACTTGTATTACATGGAGCCTTTTCCCCATGATGCGAGTCTAGTCCCTATTCTACAGCTGGGGAAATTGAGGCACACAGAACCAATGCAGACGAATTCCAGTTAGAGGCAGAGCCAGAGTCCAGACACTTTGCAAGGCTACCAGCATGGAAAAAGGGGGCTGCCCTGCTGCCTGGAGCCCAGTTCCTGGTGGGCCTCATGCCTGTGAGGGAAAAGGATACTGGGTCCCCAGGCCCCTGCTCTAGACTGGGTTCCCCACTTCTATCCACCACCCCCGTGTTCTCAACACAGGGACCAAAGGGGCCTTTTGAAGTGCAAGGGTGATCACATCCTTCCTAGATCAAGCAGAAGCCAGAGTCCTCCCCCTCACTCCCAGCCTTGGGACCCTCCAGTTGCATCAACTCAAACAGGCCAGACATGGTAGCTCATGCCCGTAATCCCAGCCCTGAGTCTCTGGAGCCCAGGATCCTGAGACCAGCCTGGCTAATACGGTGAAACCCCGTCTCTACTAAAAATACAAAAAAATTAGCCGGGTATGATGGTGCATGCCTGTAATCCCAGGTACTTGAGAGTCTGAGGCAGCAGAATCACTTGAATTGGACAGGCAGAGGTTGCAGTGAGCTGAGCTCACACCACAGCACTCCAGCCTGGGTGACAGAGAACGAGGCTCCATCTCAAAAACAAACGGGCCAGGCACATCCCTCTCCCAGGCCTCTGTGCAGTGCTGCCCCCAGCTGGAGCTCTCTTCCAACACTGGCCCCGTGGCTCTTGCTCAAACTGTACCTTCTCCTCAAAGCTGGCCCTGGCCACACCATAGGATCCTCAGCCCACCGTCTCACCAATGTTCCTTCTCTAGCATTTGCCCCCTAAGGTATGGCTCAGTGGTGGTAAATGATGGGCAGTGGGCCACACCCAGCCTGTGGCCGGCTTCTGCATGGTCTGCAAGAAGGAAGGGCTTTTATGTGTTTAACAGAATACAAAACAGGCCGGGAATGGTGACTCATGCCTGTAATCCCAACACTTTGGAAGACCAAGGGTGGTACATTACCTAGGGTCAGGAGTTTGAGACGAGCCTCAAGTGGCAAAACCCTGTATCTACTAAAAATGCAAAAAATTAGGTGCTGTGGTGTACACACCTGTAGTCCCAGCTACTCGGAAGGCTGAGCCAGGAGAATCACTTGAAACCAGGAGGCAGAGGTTGCAGTGAGCTGAGATCACATCACTGCACTCCAGCCTCGGAGACAGAGCAAGACTCCATCCCAAAAGAAGGGTGATTACAAAACAAAAGGAAATAAGCAGGCCATTCTGCTCTGTCACAAGAGGGTGACTCTCAGGCTCTTTGCGGGGAGCGATGCACACCCTGCTGTAGATGATTTCTTGGGCTTCATGTCTGTCTGAGTAAAATGAGCTTCCTGAAGGCAGGGGTCAGCCTCGCCTACTGCGCTCCTCTGCAGCAGCTCCTCAACTCCTTCCTGCACTGGGACCATGCTCACAAGGGCTCTATGGAGTGAGGCAGAAACCCCAGCTTCCTCTCCTGTGAAATGGTGAGTGAAACAGCCTCTGCAGGGCAGTCAGTAAGTCAGACCAGGTCGAAGCATTCAGCATTGCCCGACATGTGGCAGGAAGGCCGGATGTGCCCCTCCCAACCCTGCGTTACCTGGCTGTGAGGTCATACAGGTCCAGCAGGGGTTTGCAGAGCCTCTTCAGTGCCCGTGAGAATGTGGCCTCAGCCCAGAACAGCATCTGGTGGGCCACCTGGAGAGGGAGGGGACGGTGAGAGCTGTCTCCGTCATTCTCAACTGCCAACCACGCCCCATCCTTGCTCTCACTCACCAGCACCAGGGCGTCTTTCATGGCCCCGATGACCAGCCTGATGGGCCTGGGACCCCCGTTGCCTGGCATTCCAGGTACCCAGGTCTGCAGCCACCACATGGCCTCCTCAGCCCGCTCCTGCCACACCTCCTCCAGGGGCCGCAGCGTCACCTCCAGGTAGGCGTCCTTCAGTGTAGCCAGGGGCCCTGTAATGGGCAGCCACCACCCACCATGAGGCCTTTGGGCAGCTCAGAGGCCCAGCCCAGGCCTGGAAGAGATTGGGGCCTGTTCCTGGAATTAAGATGGTGGGGGGAATGGGGAAAAAGGAATAGAGCAGCAGGCACTGGAGAGTGCAGGCGATGTCACAACAGGCCCGAGCCGCCTCTCCATGGCCTGCTCATATTTTGTCTGGGAACTTGGATTGGGGAGGGTTCTCACCACTCCTAGAAGTGATACGAGGCTCCCTGCACCTGAACTGTTTGTACAAAGTGATTTCTGCCGGACCCCTCCTTGCCTCCTAGGAGTCTGACAGTATGCTCTGAGCCAAGCAGCACCTGCCAATGTGGCAGTCCCCACTAAACACCCTCGGTGACATAGTGCTGGGACAGCCAAGTGCCTTCCATGTGAAGGCGCAGGGACTGGGAGAGGACACTGGGTGCTGGCCCTGGTTCCCCCTGGACTCCGCCCTGGGGCCCCCTTCCCTGCGCCGACACTCCTGCCTCCTCTCACTGTAGTCAGTGACAGCCGTGAACAGCACAGTGTGCCAAGTCCTGGAGCACTCTTTCAAATTCACCGCCCTGTGGATGGCCATGGGACTCTGGCACAGCAGAGAGGATATGGAGGTGACATTCAACAGCCAGTCAGAGGGATGCCCACTCTGGTGCTGGGCAGGGTCTTGGGGGCTCTGTGCTGGGCCGGCATTAGCCCCGGATAGTGGAGAGGCCAATTGCTGTGAGTGTTTAAAGACAGCATGGCCACAGTAAGCTCATCGTGGAACCAGAAAGAGACCCTCTGGCAGTGAGCTTCACAGAAACAAGGCGTACACTCAAAAGCAGGCGGAAGATTGAAGAAACCGAGGCAGCAGGCATAAGGGATATTAGCGTGGAGACCTTGAAAGAATGATACAGCAGCCCCCCCCCCCCAAAAAAAGGAGGTTGGCCTGGTGGCTCACACCTGTAATCCCAGCTTTTTAGGAGATGGAGGCAGGCGGATCATGAGGTCAAGAGATCGAGACCATCCTGGCCAATACGGTGAAACCCCATCTCTACTAAAAAAAGAAACATTAGCTGGGCATGGTGGCGTGCACCTGTAGTCCCAGCTACTTGGGAGGCTGAGACAGGAATCGCTTCACCCCGGGAGGCAGAGGTTGCAGTGAGCCAAATTCGTGCTGCAGCACTCCAGCTTGAGCAACAGACATTGTTTTAAAAAACAAAAAACCCAAGGCTGTAGGTCTATGAGAAGTAAGGCGGGGGTCTCAACAGAGCTGGGCTGCAGGCCAGCAGGAAGCAAGACCACCGTTCTGATTGACAGCGTCATAGACCAATGTGAGAGCTTAGGGCCCCTGACTCGGTGTGGATTTCAGTGCAGGGTTGAGCCCTCCCTCCCACACTCACATTCCAGCTCGTTCCGCAGCTGCTTCAGCCCCACCTGCAGCCGGTCCAGGTAAAGAGGCAGGTGCTGCGTCAGTGCCTGCCTGGCCTGGCTGTGGCCCCACAAGGTGGTGACTGCCCGACCACTCGTCTGCACGGCCTCCAGCCCTGCCTGGGACAGCTGTAGGAGGAAGCCTCCCAGGCCATTCAGGGTGCCTCCTGGCTGTACCTGTGCAGGGAAGCCAAGGCAGAATTGGGGTGAGGTCCAGGGCAGAGAGAGCCCCAGACCCTTCTGCTCAGTGCAGAATGCCTCACAAGTGGGGGCTACAAGCCAGGCCAGAGGGGGAGCTCTCCACCCAACCCTTCTCTGTGCTACCTACCAGGTGCTGCAACCTTCTCAGAGAGGCACCAAAGCCTCGAACCTTCTCTTCCAGCTGGGCTTGCACCTGGGAGCCAACTGCTGCAATCCTGGACTGTGAGGACAGAGAAGAGGCTGGGACTCCCTCGGGGCCACATAGGAATGAGATGGACAAATGGTCTCCGTGCCAGCGACAGGTGCGGGCCTCACCCTGGGACTGTGTGCTCTGGTTTCTGGGCACAGATGGACCCCAAGAGCTCGGGGTTCTTGGCACTGTGGACTCTGCCCAAAGAGAGAACGGTAACCGGTTCCCTGTGGCCCAGCCCAGGCCCCCTCACCTCCACATGGCCCAGCAGGTGCCCCTGGCAGCCGTGTGCAGCCAGCAGGAGGCTGTAGTTGGTAGCCTGCAGGGTTAAGCGGGCCAGGGGCTGGAAGGGCTGCCTGCCATCCCGGAACAGGACCTCCACCTCCGCTGTCCGCCGGTCAGCACACGCCCGCAGCACCACACTCTCTTCTCTGTCCCCTGGAGCCAGAAGAGGACCTGCTGGGGCACCCTGATGTTTCCAGCTGCCCACTCCTCCACCACTTTCCATAGCTCCCTACTGCCACACACCAAGTCCCAAAGCCCTGCAACGTAAGAACCTGGAGCTGCACCACCTCAACCTGCTGAGCCACCTAAAGCCCCCTCTTCTGTGCCCTTCCCAGCAACCTGGCTATCAGTGAGGGATGCCATGCAGTCCTGACAGGGTTTCCTGAGCCTTTTTTCTGACACAGGAACTCACTGCCACCACAGCAGGAGTGCAGTGGCAACATCACAGCTTGCTCCCAGCAGCTGGGGCACAGGAGCACACCACCCCACCAGGCTTTAAGTAGACATGGGAGTCTCACTGTTACCCAAGCTGGTCTCGAACTCCTGAGCTCAAGCAATCCTCCTTTATCGGCCTCCCAAAGTGCTGGGATTACAGGTGTGAGCCCCTGGTCCCAGTTCTGACTTCTGAAATCTTAATGCCCAGACCTTTCTCCTTTCTTGAGCCAACAGGGGCCATGACCCAGTGAGCCGAGCTGGGACCCAGCCGCCACTCACCCTCCTCGTGGGCCACAGAGGCCTGGAGACAGCTTGGGACGCTGGACATGGACAGTCTCACTTTCTCCTCCCTACTGTCCACATTTCCCTCCAACTGGACCAGGCTTTGAGAAGCTGAGGTAGAGACACGTCCCAGTAGGCCAACCCGATGAGCCTTGGAGCCGCGAAGCTGGGAGGGGAGGGCAAAGTCCTGAGTGGAGGCTGTCCCAGGCCCTGTTCCTGGTCTCTGATTCCTGCCAGCTGCAGGCTCAGGACGGGGCTGGCTGGGAGGTTGTAGTTGGACCTGTAGGAAACCAAGGGAAGACACAATACCCAGCCCCAATCTCCAGGCCACGGGGTTCCCTGTATCACATCCCTCCCGAAAGGCTCCCAGTGCCTCATCACAGAAGGCGCCTATGAGAATGCTCAGGGCCGGGCACAGTTGCTCACTCCAGTAATCCCATCACTCTGGGAGGCAGAGGCAAGGGGATCGTGGATCATGAGGACAGGAGCTCGAGACTGTCCTGGCTTCAGTAAAACCCTGTCTCTACTAAAAATACAAAAAATTAGCTGGGTGTAGTGGCACACACCTGTAGTCCCAGCCACTTTGGAGGCTGAGGCAGAAGAATTGCTTGAACTGGGAGGCGTGGGGGTTGCAGTGAGCCAAGATGGCGCCACTGCACTTCAGCCTGGGTGACAGAGTAAGACTGTCTCAGAAAACATCTAGGAGCCCAGCAACCCAGCAGCAGCCGCCACAGGGTAACTTACAGATGACTGCTTCCCAAGCCCCGCCCAGACACTCTGATTTAATTGGTTTGAGGGAGGCCCCGCCCCACACACTTGTGTTTCTAATATTCCCAGTGCCCTGGTGTTTCTGCCAAGAGCCTAGGCTTTCTGAGTTTGCACGGGAACCACTGCAAAGGTCTAAGCAAGTTCACAGAGGCGTGGGTAACACGTGGCATAACACCCCAGGCACTGAGCAGTTCACCTCAATCCCTGTAGGTGCCTAGCCTTGGGGGCATGGCAGGGACCGGGACCAGGACCAGGACAGGTGAGTCTAGAATGGGGTGGGGAAGAGGCTTAGAGGCCCCAACAGAACACAAGCTTGGAGGAGGCCCTGCAGGGGAAGGAGCCTCAGCTACCCTGTATTCTGCTCCAGACACTGCAGCTACCAAGCTGTGTACCCTTCAGTAAGGGCGGCAGCCTCTCTGGGCCTCAGCTCCAAGGTCTGTAAAACATACAGAACAATGGTTCCCAAAACTCAGAAGGACTTAAAAGTCTGTGTGTCTGCACATGTGTCTGTTATGGGTTGAATCTTGTTCCTCACCTATGTTGAAGTTCTAACCCCGCATTCCTATGAACACGGTATCATTTGGAAATAGTTTTTTTGCAAATATCAAGATGGGGCCATAGTGGATGAAGGTAGGCCACACACTCAGTGAATCCTGCCCCTAGGAGAAGGCCATGTGAAGACACCACTCAAGGCAAAAGGCTACCACCTGGGACAGAGGCAGAGACCAGCGTGATGCCACCAGAAGCTAGAGGTGCTATGGAAGGATCTTCCCTAGGGCTTTCAGAGGGAAGGTGGCCCTGCTGACAACTTGACTTTGCACTTCTGGCCTCTAGAACTGTGAGACCAACACCTCTGTTGCATTAAGCCTTCCGGTTGGTGGCAATTTAATACAGTCGCCCTTGGAACTTAATGCAGGGTGCTTTCTACACATGCAGAAGCACAGTTGATCTCTGAGAAGATCCAAGTTAGGAAGATGATTCAGCCCAAGACTCCTATGGAATTTTGCAGAGCACAGTGTGATCCTGCCAGCCAGCTGGGGGCAGGGGACAATCTGCAGACCACACGGAGTCGGCCTCAGTCGCACCTGCCTCTGTGCAGCCTCGAAGAGTGCCTGACCTCCCTGAATCTGTCCCTTGTCTGTCCTGGGGCCACTGGGTTGTGGGGAGGATCAAAGAAGGCTGGGAAAGCCTCTGAGCACTCCACCGACCCCAGAATGGAGCCAGTGAGAAGGCGCCAGAACAGCTGTCCCAAGTAAATGCGGGACAGGGAAGCAAGAGGACCAGTCACTTGCTGAGTGTCCACCACAGGCTACTTCCCAGGCATCTGGTTCCATCAGGCATGGGGCTTACAGAACTGAGAGCAGCGAAACGGGAAGTGGCCATCAGTCCCGGAGAAAAAGAACCTTGGAAAGAGAATCTCTTTTTTTGGAGACGGAGTTTTGCTCTTGTTACCCAGGCTGGGGTGCAACGGCGTGATTACTCGGCTCACCACAACCTCCGCCTCCTGGGTTCACGCAATTCTCCTGCCTCAGCCTCCTGAGTAGCTGGGATTACAGGCACGCGCCACCGTGCCCAGCTAATTTTTTGTATTTTTAGTAGAGACGGGGTTTCACCATTGACCAGGATGGTCTCGATCTCTTGACCTCGTGATCTACCCGCCTCGGCCTCCCAAAGTGCTGGGATTACAGGCGTGAGCCACCGCGCCCAGCCTCAAGAATATCCTTTGAAATGGCCGTAGCTGCTGAACTATGAACCCACACATGCCATCTTCATCCAGCTCTAGATGCCAGGAAGGGAGGGAATTCCCTTCTCACAGGTACCTACTATGTGCAGATGTTATACAAATATCTGTTTTCCTCCTAAGGATTCTGCAAGGGAGATGTTAGATGTTCCCATTTGACGGGGGGGGAAAACAGGCTCAGCAAAGGAAAGTCACGAGGTCAAGTTCACCCAGCCAGGGAGACAGAGGAGGCAGATGGAAACACTGAGAGAGCACCTGCTGTGTCACATACCTTGGCTATGCAGGCAGTGGGAACTGCTATCCAGACCCCAAAAACCACCCTGTGAAACAACTGATCCAAGATGAGGAAACAGATATTCAGAAAGGTTTCTTGCTGGGATCACTTGGCAAGGTCAAGGCAGAGTAGGCATTGGAGGCCCCCTCTGCCCCCTCGTACTTACCAGGGCTGCTGGGAGACAGGAGAGGAGATGGGGCCAACAGTGGCTAACAACAGCAAATACATACATAGTGGCTGTTTTCCATCAGGCACTGCTCTGAGTGATCTATGCCTATGAACATACGTAATCTTTGCAATATTAACCCCATGGGAGATAGGGCCAGTGCAATTATTATACCTATTTTACAAGGGAGGAAACTCAGGAGGCAGCTGGGCTGAGATTCAAACTTGGGCAGCCCAGATGCCACCTCTCCATTATAGGAAGGGCTGGGTATTGGGCCAGTGGAGGAGCTGCTTTGTCTTGGTGCCAGAGCCTCGCCTGGGGTTCAGCAGTTGTTCCCTGCACCCAGAGTGACCCTCTGGTCCCATCCAGGGTGCTGGTCTGCAGTTCCTCAAGTGGCCACTAGATGGCGGGGCCGCGCAGGCAGTGAGGACCTGCTGGCTAGGGAGGAGCGGGAGGGAAGTCGACGCATCTTCCCCAGGGACTGTCAGCTGGGTCCTGGCCACCTACCTCCAGCTCCCCGGAGAAATCAGGCGAATGAGGCCTGCTGTGGTTTCGGAGGGTCAGGCTGAGGTGCAGGCCGTGGTCTGGGGCTGGGGCGAGGCCCACCTGGCAGCGGGAACGCAGCAGGAGCTCACCCCGGGCCAGGATGTGCTCCCCGGAGACCAGGAGGGCCTGGGATGAGAGAGTCTGGGTGTCAGGCAGGCACGGGATTGGGAGAGGGCGATAAGAGCTGCTTCTCCTCCCTATCCCCTCTACCAGGAATACAGCAGCAGCTCTCACTTCCCAGCCTCCACACCTGCCCCTGCCCCAGCTAACCTCTAAGAAACACAAGTCAGGGCCAGTCACGGTGGCTCACACCTGTAACCCCAGCACTTTGGGAGGCTGAGGTGGGTGGATCACGAGGTCAGGAGTTCAAGACCAGCCTAACCAAGATGGTGAAACCCCATCTCTACTAAAAATATGAAAATTAGCCAGGCACAGTGGCACTTGCCTATAATCCCAGCTACTCAGGAGCCTGAGGCAGGAGAATCGCTTGAACCTAGGAGGCGGAGGTTGCAGTGAGCTGAGATCGTGCCACTGCACTCCAGCCTGGGTGACAGAGCAAGAACCTTTGTCTCAGGAATAATAATAAAAAAACTCTAATCAAACGTTGTACCCTGCACTTAAAAGAAGCCGGGCTCTGGCATGGCCTGTGGACTGCTTCCTCTTCCCAACCTCACCTCCCTCACTCCCTCCATAAGGGCTGTCCCGTGGTCCTGAAGGCAAAGCCTTGCCTCAGGCCCCTTCCCTCTGCAGGGCTCACCAGCGAGGCCCCTTTTCCAACACCCTGTCCCCTCCCTACACAGCATTTACCACGCCTTGACCACAGACCAAGCAGCTCTAGTTTGCTCTATCTTCCTGGCCCCACTGCGATGCACCACCCAGGAGGCTGGCACCCAGGCTGTCTCTCACTACCCAGTCCCTGCACCTAGAGCATGGTCTGGCATAGGTGAAGCACACATGTTTTCTGAATGAACAGAGGAATAGATAAAGGGTGGGAAACGATGGTTCAGGCCGGAATCTGGCTCACTGCCAACTCTTGTAAATACTTTTACTGGCATACAGCCATATGCATTCACTTACATATCATCTATAGCTGCTTTCACAAGACAGTGGTGGAGTTGGTAGGTGGAACAGAGACTGGATGGTTTATAAAGCCTAAAATATTTCCTATCTGTCCCTTTACAGAAGACTGTGGGTCCCTGGGGTGGATGGATGATGATGGATGGTGGATGATGGTGGTGGGTGGGTGGGTGAATGGATGGACAGATGGTAGATGGATGATTATGGATGGATGGTGCAGGGATGCAAGGGAGTGAGGGTGGGAGGGCAGAAACAGGGCAATGGATGGAAGATGGGAAGGAGGAAGGAAGGATGGGTGGGTGGGTGGGTGGATAAAAGACCCAATCAACCAGCTACCAACCCCAGGAGGGGAAAGGGGTTGAGGAAAAGGTCCCAACACCTCTCTTCTGAGGCAACAGCAACTCTAACTTCTGTGCCAGGCACCAAGGCTGAGCATTCCTGCATCACATTTCTCTCAGATCTCAGCATCGCCCTACATCCTGGAACCTGCTGCTGCTTCCATTCCTCAGATGAAACTGGAAGCTCAGAGAGGAGACGCGCCCTGCCTAGTCACCCAGCAGGCAAATGGCAGAGCCACCATGCTGGCGTGTGGCTGCCTTGCCCACACTCCTGCCTTCTGCAGGTACCACCCTCTGTACTGCCCCATCACCATGGGTCCTTGGTCCTCTGGCTGCCCCTTTCCCTAGGGCACACTCACCCTGGGCAGGTCACAGAGCCCCAGGTGGAGGGAGTGCCGAAGCCAGTGTGCGTAGTCAGTCTGTACTTCTCCCTGGAAGCTCTGCCGGACACAAGAGGCCCCGAGGACGTGCTCCAGCATGGCCTCCATGATGATCTTGTCCGGCTGAGATGGCCAATGCCTCTGGAATGAGAGGGCCCATGTGTCAGGGACGCAACATGTAAGAATGCCTGTGGCCAGCTGCAGGTGGAGACCCTCACCTAGCAAGAACACGTGCCAAGAATCCACCATTAGAGCCCTCAACAGCCACAGCACCCCCTTACATGGGGTGGCAGGATTTTTTTTTTTTTTTGAGACAGTCTTGCTCTGTAGCCCAAGCTGGAGTGTAGTGGCACGATCTTGGCTCACTGCAACCTCCACCTCCCAGGTGCAAGTGATTCTACCTCAGCCTCCCCTATAGCTGGGACTACAGGTGCACGTCACCACACCCAGCTCATTTTTTTGTATTCTTAGTAGAGACACCGTTTCACCATGTTGGCCAGGCTGCTCTCAAACTCCTGACTTCAGGTGATTCCCCTGCCTCAACCTCCCAGTGTTGGGATTACAGGCATGGGCCACTGCGCCCTGCCCATGGCAGGATTTCTGCTGGGAGCACATAGCGGGCTGGGCCTAAGAGCCCCAGGAACCCAGGTGGGAGGCCCAGAGGAAGAAGGGAGTTTCCAGGGCCAGTTCTCCATGGGTGCGTTCCTCTGCCAGGCTCTGCAGAACAGTGCTCGGCCCCATGAGGAGCCCATCAGGCAGTGATGCTGGAGGAGACCTGGTCCCTGATGCCTCCGGGAACCTGAGCTCCTGCTCTCCCTCTGCCTGCTCCTGAGAAGCCCACCAGCACCCCACCTCCTTCCCCATCTGTTTCCATCATCTCATGCTGGAAACGCATGCTTTTCTTGTCTTCCAGAGCCCTCACCACATCCCAGGTAGGGAGTATTGTGCCCATTTCACAGGTGAGAAAACCAAGGCGCACGGCAGAGAAGTGAGTTGCCCAGGATCCCACAAGCACTGGAACTCAAGACCACACAGTCCCAGAGTGGGGCACTCCTGCAGTAGGTGGAACCGCCTGGGGGTTCCCAGCCCGGACGCTGCTACCCAGGCCTCACCTCGTATGTCAAGTTCTGCCGCATGCGCTGCTGGCCCCAGGACAGGTCAAGCTGTTCAATGAATACGTCTGGGGTCTGTGTTATGACCCCACAGGCCCAGATGGGGTCCAGGCCCAAGGTTTTCTGGAGCTGATAGGGAAAAGAACAGGGTACATGACCTGGGCGGGGCGGGGCGGGGCGGGGGTTGGTGGCAGCCGAGAAGCCTGGAGCAAAGGGGAGCCCCATACTGCGCACAGTGGCTGGACCCTGCATACCTGCCCTGGGGAGGAAGCCAGGCAGCCATCCCAGGTGGTGCTGTGTGCTGAGAACCTGTTGGCCCAGGCAAGCTGCAGGGTCACAGGCTGTCCTCGGTTCCAGGTGAGTTGCACCTGCGTTGAGGTAGGAGGGCACTGGTGGGGTAAGGGGGAGACTCAGGGGAGAAGAGAGGCTAATGGCACCCCCACAACCCATCTCTGTTGGGAAATGAGAGGCTAGCGAGGATGGAGAAGCTGGCACCCCCTTCCCCCCCCACCCCCGCCAATATCCCTGTGAAGGAATTAGGATGGAGAGTGGAGAGATTGCCCTGCCCCTCATCTCTGGAAGAACCCAGAGCCATTCCCAGGCTGCAGATCGAAAGCATCTGGAGTAAAACAAAAAACAAAAAAAACCCCGCCTCATCCCCAACATTTAGACTCAGCATTTCCAAAAGCAGAAAGCAATCGCGTGCCTTAGTGCGGCCTCCAGGGCCAGCAGGATCTGTCCCGGCCCATCTGAGCTCATTGCCAGGTCACCCGCCCCCGCCAAGCATTCTGCCCCTGTCTTATTCCCCTTCCAGCTCTCCCCGAAGCACCCGGCTCCTTCCCACCCCAGGGGCCTCTGTACGTGCTTTCCCTGCCTCCTGCGTGCTGCTTCCCCACCTTCTTGCAAGCCTGGTCCTTCCCATCTCAGGGCTGCCTCCCCCACAAGGCCCTCACTGACCACCTACCTACAGGAGCGCCCCCACCCGCCTGCCCAGTTACTTTCAATCTTATATACTCTTTACTACTTTTTTTTTCTGAGATGGAGTCTTGCTCTGTCATCCAGGCTGGAGTGCAGTGGCATGATCTTGGCTCACTGCAACCTTTGCCTCCTGGGCTCAAGTGATTTCCCTGCCTCAGCCTCCCACGTAGCTGTGACTACAGGTGTGTACCACCATGCCCGGCTCATTTTTTGTATTTTTAGTAGACAGGGTTTTGCCATGTTGGCCAGGCTGGTCTCAAACTCCTGACCTCAAGTGATCTGCCTGCCTCGACCTCCTACAGTGCTGGGATTACAGGCGTGAGCCACTGTGCCCGGCCCATCTTTACTGCTTTATGGTGCTTATTGCACCTTCTGATTTTTAAATTCGTTCCTTGGCTTGCATTCTGAAGAGCATCTTTTGCCTGCACACAGCTGGCCTATTGTCCTCCCTTTCACAGATGGAAAAACCGAAGACTCAGAGGCAATGGGAGACGCCACAAGCCACCCAGCCAGACGGGGCACCCAGCTGCTCACTCAGTCCCCAAAGCTACCACTGAACAGGCAACTATAAATGATTAATTGGAGATGCCTGGACCTGCTTCCCACGTTAAAACGTGAGCTGTCCACAAACACTACCTGGTATACAGTAGGTGCTTAATGAGGTATTGGTAAAGGAACAACTGAATGAAGGACCGAGGACATCCCAGGCTTCAGGGAGCTGTGATTCTGGAGAAGTCCTTGTCACTGATGAACATGGTCTCCTCCTACTGGACGGGCCCAACCCCCCAGGCTCAGCCATGTGCCTCTCAGCTCCCGCCCCCGCCAAGGACACCTGGGACATCCCCGCTTACCTGCCGGCTCTGCCTGCCACCCCTGCTCTCAGCAAGGCCACTGGCCTCAGCTTGCCGCCAGGAGATGTTGAACGGGTGAGCCAGGGCCAGGCGGGCAGCCAGCTCACTCTTCCCCAGCCATAGGGAGGAGGAGACCAGCACCTGGGGAGGGGGACAGACTTAGCCAGGGGCCTTACCCAGACAGGCTGCACCTCTTTCCCACCTGCACAGACCACCTTCTCCATCAGGGTCAAGGCTGCAAGGGCAGGTGGCGTTGAGCACAAACCCAGCCCTGTGGAAGGCCCTGGGAGATTAGCCCATTTCTCAGAGGAGGACACCGAGGCTTGGAGAGGAGCGGATGGAGCGAGTACATGACAGAGATGAAACTGGAGGTCACCCTCCTCTCCCACTGTCTTCCCCTAGCTCTGTGGCTCTGGGCAGGTCATGGCGCCTCTAAGTCCTTCAATTTTGTCATCTGAACGTGGGGCTATTAATAGCACCAAGCAGATGGGAGGCTGAGGTGTGGGTTGACACACAGCACCTATCACGGGATAAGCATTCAGGGCCTGTCAGCCACTGGCACTGCCGTGCCTGTCAAGGTGTCGTGGGGACCCAGGTCTCCTGCTGCCTTTCCAATGAGACTGTGGGACATGGTGCAGCCTTGTCAGCCCCAGGTAAGGCTCCTCAGGCAGAGGAGGGCCCTAAGGACCCCACTCAGCCTGGAGGGTGGAGTTGAGCTCTGCCCCAGGGTCACCTTCCAGCCCTGACACCTACCTGGTCCCTGCCATCCCAGCTGACAACTAGGCCGTCCTGGTGGCTGCCTCCCGAATGCTCTGCGGACAGGCGGAGGCTGCAGTGTTGAGGCAGGGGGAGGGGCATCGGGTGGGTGAGCTCCACTGGGCAGGGGAGGACACACACAAAGGGTAGGCCGTGTGAGCCGAGGTCAGCAGCTCCAGCCCCAGGGGCATTCAGGGGACTCTCAGCGGCAGCTGCTGCCAGCTCAAATAGGTGGCCACTGGGGCCACACACCCAGATAATTTTCACAAAATTTGGAAGCTATGCACTTTGTCACCATTACCACTTGACACCCTGCAGTGTCCCTGTGGGAGTCCCCATTACAATGAGTCCTCAAGGCTCCTCCTCCTTGAGGACATCTGCCTCCCCAACCCTCTGACCTGGGCTGGCCTCGTGATGTGCTAATAGAAATTGGTGAAGTGACCTAGCGCCAGTTCTAAGCCCAGGCCTTAAGAGGCCTCACCACGCTTCCTCCCTTGAACCCCTTCCCAGCCACATGAGAACAAACCCTGCTTGCCTGTGGACTGGTGCCACCTGGGGTTGGAGGGAGCTTGGTTTCAGCTCAGGATGTCTGAGTGCAGCTGACAGCCAGCCCCCGAGCAGGTCAGAGAGCCTGTGAGGCTCACCAAGGGTGGCACAAATACACAAACACACACATGCATGCACATGCATATATATATATATATATATATACACATGCATGCTCACATAAGGCATGCACACAGGTTTATGCACGCATACAGGCGTGCATACATACAGGCACATGTACACACATACATGCACACTGCCTTGGCCTGTTAAGGACCTGCTCATTTCCTCTGCCTTCCAGGGCACACACCTGGCAAATGTGACACTGGGAGGATTCCATCAGGCCACCTGGCAAGCCATGCCCCGGGCTGGGGTCTGCACCCTCACACCTGGCGGGTCCGGGGTCGGGCTCTTCTCTGTGCCCAGGGGTTTCTCACACAGAAACTGACAGTCTGCATGGCTGCACAGGCCACGAATGACAGCCCCTTCCAGGGATGCCTGTTCCTGGAGGACCTCAGGGCTCACCGCTGCATTGGCACACACCTCCCCTGGCACCAGAACTGCCCAGGGATGCCACCCCTCCCACACCCTGGCCCCTTCTCCCTGCCCCGTCGCACTCAGGATAAGCCCTAGCTCCTCTCTGTGGGCTGAGACCCTGTGTGCCCTGGGTCCCCCAGCCCTCCGGCCTAACCTCTTCTCCCCACTCCAGTTACCCTGGCCTCCCTGATGCGGCTCTACACGCAAAGCTCATTTCCACCCGGGGCTTCTGCCTGAAGTGCCTCTGCTTAGATCTGCACCTCAGCCAGCTGCTTTTTATCCCTCAGATCTCAGCTCGGAAGTCACCTCCTCCAAGAGGCCTTATCGGACCGCCCCACCTCAAGGAGCTCCACACTCCACACAGGCCTGCTTGCTCTCACAGTCTTTCCCACATGCGGAAATTGTTATATTAGGTGTTACTTTGCTTATGTGTGTCTTGTTGCTCAATGTCTGTCTCCCCGAAGGGCGACACCTGGGCCATCTTGCTTCCTGATGGATCCCTAGGGCCTAGAATCACACCTGGGATCAGCAGGTGCTCAGTGATGGCTTTTTTTTTTTTTTTAAGATCAAGTCTCACTCTGTTGCCCAGGCTGAAGTGCAATGGTGCGATCTCGGCTCTGCAACCTCTGCCTCCCTGGTTCAGTCGATTCTCCTGCCTCAGCCTCCCAAGTAGCTGGGATTACAGGTGCCCACCACCACACCCAGCTAATTTTTTGTATTTTTGGTAGAGATGGGGTTTCACCATGTTGACCAGGCTGGTCTCGAACTCCTGACCTCAGATGATCCACCCACCTTGGCCTCCCAAAGTGCTGGGATTACAGGCATGAGCCACTGTGCCCAGCCAGGGATGATTTCTTGAGTGACTGGGTCACTGCTGCCCACATCCCCTCACACACTCACCCTGCAGGCGGAGGTTCCTGAAGGGCCTGGGGAGAGGCCCGGAGAGGCTCCCAGTGAAGGCCAACTCCTGGCCATCCCACAGCACCACGTGGCGCAGGACACGGGTCCCATGAGCTCTCTTATATGTGGTCTGCAGGACCAGCTCCCCAGGAAGGGCACTGAGCTGGAAGAGAATGATGGCGTCACAGGGGAACCTGACCCACACTTCTTCCTGGGATGGGAATGGAGAGAAGCTTGCAGAGGAAGAGAAAGGGAGTATATGTGGATCATTTATAGTTTTCTGCACAGTGACATATGTCAGGGAATCAAAAAGCCAAATGCTTCCTAAGGATGAGCTGATAACATAAAGGAGGGAAGTGGGTGAAGGGACTATGGCCAACTGGAGACAGCACAGAACCGCCACCTCTCACCTCCGTGGCCAAGCTGTGTGGCTCTGGGCAAGTTTTCAACCTCTCTGAGCCTCACTTTCCTAGACAGTGAAGGCAAGAAAGTGTCAACCTCTGCAAGATAATACAAACGGTGCACTCAGCCCAGGGCTGGATTGTGGAGAGGAGCTTATAGGAGCCACGCGGTTGGTCCTGGGATTTCTCAATCATGCAGTGAGCAGGTTTTATGCTCCCCAGCCAGTGCTTAGCGCCTGTGTATAAAGATAGCCAAGGCCTGGTCCTGGCCCTTACGGGGCTTCCAGGCTGACAGGCAGATAGTCACAGGACAGAAAATGATGGGACAAGGATGGTCACGAGGCATTCAAGGGAGAAAGGAATGCAGAGAAGCAAGCTTGGGGAGGAGGCAGGGAAGAGCATTGCAGGCAGATGGAACAGCCTTTGCAAAGGCTCAGAGAGGGTTGCTGTCCCTGCTGGTAGGTACCATAGTCTGAGGGTCACTTGAGGACACTGCAGGGAGACTGCTGGGGTGGGGTAGGAAGTTTGCTTTTTTTTTTTTTTTTGAGATGGAGTCTTGCTGTCATGCCCAGGCTGAAGTGCAATAGTGCAATCTTGGCTCACAGCAACCTCCGCCTCCCGGGTTCAAGCGAATCTCCTGCCTCAGCCTCCTGAATAGCTGGGACTACAGGCGTGTGCCACCACACCTGGCTAATTTTTGTATTTTTAATAGAGACAGGGTTTCATCATGTTTGTAAAGATGGTCTCGATCTCTTGATCTTGTGATCCTCCTGCCTCAGACTCCGAAAGTGCTGGGATTACAAGCATGAACCACCACACCAGGCCTTCCCCTAGATTTTCAAATGGCTGCACTTATCATCCAAGGCTAGCTCAAGTGCCACCTCCTCAGTGGAGCCTTCCCTGGCCACCTAATCTAAATACATTCCCTGTTCACTCAGTCACATCAGTACATTTTCTCCAGATCATAACACTATCCGGCATATTTGTGTGATTTTGGGTAATCTCTCCCACTACAGTAGACACTTGATGAGAGGAAGGATTGATCAGTTCCATTTTAGGTCACACCCCCACCTTCTGAAATAGTGCCTGGCACATAGTAGATGCTCAATAAATCATGCAAAAAAGAGGAAGGCGTGGATAAAGACACCAACTGATTATCCACTCCAGCAAATTTTGGCCATTTCACAGCCTTGCCTGCCCTTCCTCCCAGGAACCAGGACATTAGGACAACTTTTCTTTTCTGCAAGGGCTGTCCCAGGAGCGACGCCCCCCACACACACCCCAGCATGCCCTGGACCTGGGCCATCCACACACCTGCAGGAAGGAATGTTCCAGCTTCATGAAGTTGGCAAGACTAGCTTTAGCAGCTACCAGCTGGGTGCTGATATGAAAATGATGCTCCTCCACGCCCAAGGCAAACGCGCTCTGAACCTCACCCTTGGAATAGTGTAGCTGGGTCAGAAAAAAAAAAAAAAAAAACACTCACAATAGATCTCATCAGGGCTCTGATGGAACATTTAAGCAGATGCTGGCTTTAAGCCGTGAGCTCTGCCTCTGGAAGACCCAGGCCCAGGAGACCCACAGCTTCCTGGGCTGGAGGAACTTTGGTGAAGCAAGGGTTTGGAACCTCTGTTTAGGCCATCAAATGTGGCCATAGCAACTATCTTCTCAGGCCCTCCCTGCCATAACACTGACTGGAAAATATCTACCAGCCTGGCGCCAGCAGGCAAGAACTCTAGTTGCAGTACTGTTGCAGACAGCAGGGGGCAGTCTAGCACAAAGGACAACGCTTAGGCTTGTGCCAGCATCAAACACAGAACTCCAAGTGTGGATCCACCACGGAGAGGCGAGTAATCTCCAGCTAGTTCCTTAACCACCCGAGCCTCAGCCTTCTAATCCAAAACACAGGAATAAGAACATCTATTTTATTACGAGTTGCGGCATTTGTGTGATTCTGGATAATCTCCCCCACTACAATACACACTTGGTGAGAGGAAGGATTGATCAGTTCCGTTTTAGGTCACACCCCACCTTCTGAAATAGCGCCTGTGAACATTGTATGAAATAATGTGCTTACTTCCAGGTTGGCTGAACAGCAGAATTGCTGGGGGAAACTTACTAAAAATATGGAGTCTGGGCTTCCAATTAAAACCTACAAAAACAGAGTCTCTGAGAAAGAGGTTCAAGGGCTGGTACCTTTTTTTTTTTTTTTTTTTTTTTTGAGATGGAGTCTCTCTCTCTCTCTGTCACCCAGGCTAGAGTGCAGTGGTGTGATCTTGGCTCAATGCAACTTCTGCCTCCCGGGTTCAAGTGATTCTCCTGCCTCAGCTTCTTGAGTGGCTAAAATTACAGATGTGCGCCACCATGCCTGGCTAATTTTTGTATTTTTAGTAGAGACGGGTTTTGCCATGTTGGCCAGGCTGGTCTCGAACTCCTGACCTCAGGTGCTCTGCCCACCTCAGCCTCCCAAAGTACTGGGATTATAGGCTCCAGCCACATCTGGCCAAGATCTGGTACTTTTAATGAGCTCACCAGAGATGCGTAATTATATTAGCGATACCCCTGTCAAAAGTCTTCAGCCTGAATCTTGTCTTCAGCCAACAATCTGACAAATCCACATTAGGAAAATGTTTTCCAAAATAACTTCCTGAACACTTCAAAATTGTCAATGCAGGATTTTTTTTTAAGACAGTGACAGGGTCTGCTCTGTCATCCAGGCTGGAGTGTGCAGTGGTGTGAACACAGCTCACTGCAGCCCCAACCTCCTGGGCTCAAGCAATTCTCGCATCCCTCAGCCTCCCGGGTACTGAGACTACAGGTACACTCTGCCATGCCTGGCTAATTTTTTCATTTTTTTGTAGAGACAGGGTCTCCCTAGGTTGCCCAGGCTGGTCTTGGACTCCTGAAGTCAAACAGTTCTATCTCGGCCTCCCAGAGTGCTGGGATTACAAGTGTGAGCCACTGCATCCAGTTGGATTTTTTTTAAGGTGGTTAATGATAATAAAATGTTTAGGGGAAATTATATTGATATCTGCAATTTACTTCGAAGTATATCCAAAAATAGGATGGATGGAGGAGAGCTACATGATTACACAAAATAAAATGTGAACAGGAAAATCTAGGTATGTGCATGTTCACTGTGAAATTACCTCCCTTTCTTAGTGTCTGAAAAATTCTATAATAAAACTTTGGGGAGGGAGCCGGGCGCGGTGGCTCACACCTGTAATCGCAGCGCTTTGGGAGCCCAAGGTGGGCAGATCACTTGAGGTCAAGAGTTTGAGACCAAGCCCGGCCACCATGGTGAAACCCCATCCTTCTAAAAATGCCAAAGTTAGCCAGGTGTGGTAGTGCGTGCCTGTAGTCCCAGCTACTCGAGGCTGAGGCAGGAGAACTGCTTGAACCCAGTGGACAGAGGTCGCAGTGAGTCGAGATCGCACCACTGCACTCCCACCTGAGTAACAGAGAGACTCCGTCTCAAAAAAAGCTAAAAAATAAAAATACAAAATTAAACACTGGGTAAGGAAAGGTAGGGTGTGGAAGGAGAATGTTCTAGATCAGGAGCTGGCTTTTGGGTCAAATATGGCCCACAACCTGATTTTGTAAATAAAGTTTTATTGTAACGCAGCCATACCTATTCACTCACATATCGTCTAGAGCTGCTTTTGTGTTACAATGACAATTCTGAGTAGCTGTAACAGCGATCATAAGGCCTGCAACCCCCAGATTTCACTTTACAGTAAAAGCTTATAGACCTCTGTTCTAGATTAAGAAAATTAAAAAGACATGGCAACTACACAGGCTGTGCGATCTTGGCCTGCATCCCGGATTTAAAACAAAGCAAAACAGTTCTTTGAAAGAACATTATTGGGAGAGCTGGGAAATTTTATGTGGGCTGTACATTAAATGAAGGTCTGACTTCAGTGTTCAGTGTCCTGAATGCTGTAATTATTGTGTTAAATCAGAAAATACCCTTGTTACAGGAAAGAGTTAAAGTATTTCAGAGTAAAAAGGTGACGTCTTCAGAAACATTTCTATATTAATTCTTAATGAAACAGAAAAAACGTATGTATAATGATATAAAGTTATGTAATATAGATGAGAAATACCGAAAGATATTAACAATTGGTCAACGTTCACTGTCCCACAGTAACTTTTATATAGGTTCAAATGACTCAAACTATAACTTGGGGAAAAACTAAGCAGCTCCCTGAGCGGAGCCAGGTGTGGTGGGACCACCTGTAGTCCCAGCTACTCCAGAGGCTGAAGCGGGAGGATCACTTGCACCCTGGAGCTTGAGGCTGCAGTGAACTATGATCACGTCACTACACTCCAGCCTGGATGACGGAGCAAGACTCTGTCTCAAAAAGAAATTTTAAAAATAAAAAGTAAGGCCAGGCATGGTGACTCGTATCTATAATCCCAACACTTTGGGAGGCAGAGGTGGTGGATCATTTGAGGTCAGGAGTTCGCAACCAGCTGGATAAGATGCTGAAATCCCATCTCTACAAAAACAAAAACAAAAAACAGCCAGGCATAGTGGTGCGTGCCTGTAATCCCAGCTACTCAGGAGGCTGGGGTGGGAGAATCGTTTGAACCTGGGAGGCAGAGGTTGCAGTGAGCCAAGATCACACCACTACACTCCAGCCTGGGTGACAAAGCAAGACTCTGTCTCAAACAAACAAATAAATAGTAAAGAAAGAAGTTCCCTGAATGTTTGTGCAGTTGTAGCCAAGTGTAGGGAACTCCAAAATCATGTGTAATGTGGCAGAGGACCCCAGCACGTAGCACGTGCTCGGTAAAGAAAGTCGGCCTGGGCCAGGGCTAGGAGGGTGCCTGGCCGGAAAATGATGCGAGCATTCGGCAGATGTGACCATTCATACATGCACTCACCCATTCACACCCTGTTTTTTTACTGAGCACCTACTATGTGCTGGGCCCTGTGCCAGACACTAGGCATGCCCTCCAGGAGCTCCAGATTTGGACACAGACAACGACAGCTCAGAGGGACAGAGGAACCTGGCCTAAGTCTAATGGGCCCTTCTGTCCACTCCTAGGATCCCCCAGTCCTTCCTGCAGAGCAGAAACGGGGGTGACACTGGCTCAGCTCAAATGGCTACATCATCAGCTCCAGCCTCTACAAGTGTGCCAGGCTAGATGAGGCAACACCAGGTGCCAGGCACTGGGTGAGGAGGCCTCCTCTGTCTCCCAAAGGGCTCATGGGCCCAGGAATGTAAGCCTGGGTATGTTTGGGAAAGCTGGAGCCAGAGGTTTCTGAGGGTGGCCCACGGGACCTGCTGCAGGCTGGCGGACAGATGCGCATGCGTTAACACGCCCCAGAGGGGCCTGGCCCCCTCCCACCTCGGGCCGAGCATCTGGAACCAGTTAGGAGCCAAGTGGCTGGGGCACAGTTACCTTAGCTGAGACTGAGGCTGAGCTGGGGCAGCGGCCCAGGAGGGAGGGGAGGCGATGCCGGCCTGAGAGCAGCAGCTCTTTGCTAGAAGGAAGGAAAGAGAGGGCTTGAAGCTGGCAAGACGCCGCCTTGTCCAGTGCCCCCAGGGCCAGGTTGGAACCAAATCAACTTCCCCAAGAGAGGGTCAGAGAGCCAGGATCACATCAGTGGCCCAATGCAGCGCTATTCACACACCCTGAAGCCCAAGGGCCATACAGTGTCCTGGTTAGGGCTGGACTGTGGAGCCAGGTGACCTGGGTTTGAATCCCAGCTTGGCCTCAGCCTAGCTCTGGCACCACGGGCAAGCATCTCGGTTGCCCCTCTCTGAGCCTCAGTTTCCCCATTGGTATCAAGGGTTAAGCATGGCTCTGGCCTGAAAGTCTGCCGTGAGCCCATCCATGAGCTTTCTTGGGTTGGTCCCATGGGAGCCCCAGCAGGGTCTGGACAGCAGGACTGTGACCCCCTGGTCGCCTCCCAGGCCTCCTCCTCACATAGCTCCCCTTCCCTCACTCCTTCAGGCCAGGGTGGGAATTGTTTCCATGTTTCCTTTTCTTTTTCATTTTCCTAGAGACAGGGTCTTTCTCTGTCACCCAGGCTGCAGTGCAGTGCAGTGATCTCTGCTCACCGTAGCCTCTACCTCCCAGGCTCAAGTGATCCTCCTGCCTCAGCCTCCCAAGCAGCTGGGACTATAACATGCATCACCACACCTGGCTAATTTTTAAGACTTTTTGTAGAGATGGGGGGTCTCACTATGTTGCCCAGGCTGGTCTCACTATGCTGCTGGAGCTCCTGGGCTTAAGCAATCCTCTCACCTCGACCTCCCAAAGCACTAGGATTCCAGGTGTGAGCCACTGTGCCAGGCCTGTGTAACCCCAGGGCGCTGTACCCTCCTGTCGGGTTCCTCAGGAGGAACCCCCAGGTCTCAGCCTTGGCACAGCAGAAGTCTTGGCTCATGGCCTTGCGGTCGTGGGTGTGTCCTGCACACTGTAAGATGCTTAACAGCCTCCGTGGCCTCTGTACACTGACCCTCACAGCGTCCTCCTCCCCAGTGTAGCAACCAGAAACTCCCCAGACATGCCGGAAGTCCCTGGGGGTTGGGGGAGGGGGGTCACCTCTAAGTGAGAACCACTGGTTTACCCCTTCAACAAGTGGCTTACTCACCTCCCCCTCCCTAGCTGCTGAGATCTCAGCACTGGAAACTGGCTGGTGGCCCCTGACGTAGGGAACGTGTGAGAACACCAAGCACCTCAGCAGGCCCCCAGCCCTAAGGGCAGTAATAATCACTAGTAAGTGTCTAGAGCCTGGGATGCACTTAATATCTGAGATCAAGAACTCATCAGGGCTCTGCCTGGAGAGGGTGAGGGATTTTTATAGTTGGGTGACCTTGGAAAAGTCACTTGCCCTCTCTGAGCCTCCTGGCCCACATCGGTGCAGCGGGGCTGAGCGGAGGATTGAGAGGTGCTGTGTCCAGCAGCGGTGCACAGTAGGTGCCCAGCCAATGGTCCCTCCCCCCACCTCCTCTCCTCCTGGTAGGTGGGGGCCTCACCTGACTGCCTGGTTCTGGCCATGGACATCAAGGACCAAGGTGGCCTGAGAATTGCAGGTCAGACGCAGAGAGGAGCTCATCTCTTCTGCTGCCCAGAGTCCTAGGAACACGAGCTGAGGAGGGAGCAGACTGCCAGGTGTGCGGGTGTAGACAGCCTGAGGACCCTCACAGGCCAGGTGGGGACCCCAGCCAAGCTCTACAGCCCAGCACATCCCTGTCCCCAAGCCCCACAGGCCTGGCTCACCAACACTTTCATGGGTGCTGAGGATACAAGGGGTCGGCCCCTGTTGCAGCTCAGGATGGCAATGCCCACCCAAAGGACAGTTGCAGCCCAGACACTGGCTGAGAACATGCTCCCCAGGGGCTCCCGTCACCTGGCCTCGAGTCCAGATAGAGTTTAGACAAAGTCAGGGGCATGGGGTATCCAGTCCACTGAGTTGTGGGGTGCAGAACTGAGAGCCTTTGCAGGAGGCGTGACATCCGGGCCCCCTGAGCCCCCGGGAGCTGTCCCTTCCTCCCACCACAGAGTGGACTGGGGCAGGGGTTCCTGGGTAAGCTGAAACAGGAGTGTGTATGTGAAAGAAGCATTGGCTCCTGCTCTGGAACACGCTCTGTGGCTCTTGGAGAAGGAGGGCCAGTCAGGCAGGGCGAGCTCATGCCAAGTGGCAGTGGCCATGGCATGGCCCCACGTGGGTTCCTCCGCCAAGGCTGGAGGGCCCCATGAGGAAGGACCTGCGTGCCAAGTCTGAGGCCCTATTTTGCCGCTTGCCTGCTGGGTGACCTTGGGCAAGTCACCCACACTCTCGCCTGTGACCCAGAGATGATGGTGACGGTGATGATCATAGTCACTGTCACACCATCAGCATCATCAATTTCATCTTCATCACAGCAAGTCCTTCTTAAGCATCTACTCAGGCATTCGTGAGATGAACTCACTCAGTCTTCACAACCTCCATGTTACAGGTAATGTCGTCATCCCCATTTTGCAGATGAGGAGATGAGGGCACAGAGAGGCGAAGGAATCTGCCCAAGGCCACACAGCCGGCAAGCAGCGGAGGTGGGATCCGAACACTGGGGAAAGCCTGGTGAGGACGGGGCCATCCTGCCTCTCTCTGGGGCATTGGGAGGATGAAACTAACAAACGCCCATGAACCCTTCAAAGAGGGCTGGCACGGGGTAGGCACTGGACAAGCAGGAGCTTTGATTCTGACCCAAGCACAGGACAGAAAGACAGGTCAGAAGCCAGATGATAATCCAGGGTGCCCGTCCACACCAGCCCTGTAACTGGGAACGCAGAGACTGCGCAGCAGACCTAGTTATAGCGATCACAAATAAAGCCTTTGTAAACTGTAAAGTGCTGGGGAAACCCAAGGCCTGGCCCTCCCCATCCACCCTGCACACAGCGGGTCCTCTGCACCCCAGGAACTGGACAGAGGAGACAGAATTTGGAGGGAGGTCCTCCCCATTCACTCCTTACCTGGCTGGAGAAGGGCAGGCCCAACCTCTGCAGAGCGGGCACTGTGTGGCTGGCATTGGCCATCATCTGCAGTGGGCCGTGCTGTGGCCAAGCCACCAGAGTTGCCAGGTCCATGCTGACACCACCGTCCCTGCCACGGAGGGCCACATTGGCCTGGCTCTGGGACTCTAGAGGCAGAAAATGGCACGGGCTACTGAAGACAGGTTTAACCTCCCTTCCCAGCCCAGGAACACACCAGACTTCGGGACAGGCCATGCCCTGTGGCCCTCAAACACACCAGTGGGAAAGGGAAAGGCTCCCATGGGGCCTGGGTGAGGTCAACCCCTTTTGAGCCTCCTTCACATCATCTGTCATCATTTGTCCCTGAGGATTTAGGCCTTTCATTGAAGTTGAAGTTGCTGAAATGACACCTCCTCTAAGAAGCCTCCCCTGACTGCCCATCTGAAGTCCCTCACAATCTTTTGCTGCCAGGCATCTTCCATCCCATCTCCCTGGAGTGGAGTTCCCAACACAATCCAAAATGACCTCGCTCACTTACTTACTAGGTTCCTGCTCCCCTATGGCCACCCCACCAGAATGCCATCCCTCGGGGGCGGGGTTTCTCTTAGGACAGCTCCTGACACACAACAGGGGGTCACTGAGTACTTTCCGAATGACTGGGGGAGGCTGCTTCTCTGTAGGGATTTCTAGGGATTCTCTGAGCAGCCTACAGAGGAATCAGCATGAGGTCTGCTCTTGATAAATGGCCACTGCAGCCTGATACCCACCTGCAGCCACCTGGCTGTGGCTGGAGGGTCCCATCCCTCCCATCACCCCCCACAGAACAGGAGAGTCTGGCTCACAACAGGAGTTTCTTCTTTGATTTAAATTCCCTCTTGTACACATAGAAACCCATCGGGTCCAGGAGCCACAGAGCAAACAGATAGCGCCTACTGTATGTCAGATGTCAGATGCCAGGTTCCCGTGGGGTGCAGGTCATGGCTCAGGCCCAAGTGACACTGAGCCAGGCTCCAGCACCTCCCATCCAGCCAGCAGGGTGGATGAGCCCCGCAGCTCTGAGCCTCGACTTCCTTATCTATAAGGTGGGCATAGCCTGCCCGCCTCAAGGGACAGCATCCAGAGTAAATGGGGTAACACATGAGAAAGGACCACCTGTGGGGCATGCAGGAGGCCTGGGACACGCTTCCTTCCTTCCTCATTCCACACACAACCACATGTACCTACTATGTGCAGGGCAAGAGGAGGGACAGGACACAACTCCCACACCCAGGAGCGCCTGGCTGTCAGACATACCAAGAATGTTAATGACAGGCAGAAAGTGTCCCTAAGAGCAGGGACAGCAGACTGTGGACAGCAATGGGAGGAGGGAGAGGTCACTTCTGGCTGGGGGCGGCCACACAAGGCATCCTGGGCCTGGAACTAGAGCAGCGTGGAAGTGTTCATCCAGAATGACTTCCCACCACTCCATCACATGTTCCCAACAAATTCTGAGGTCAGCTCAGACTAGGGACAATTTCCTCATGTGATCCAGTCCTCCATTCACCCCTCAGGAGGCTGAGGGCCAAAAATAAGGTTTTTGTTGTTTTTTTGTTGCTGTTTATTTTTTTGAGATGGAGTCTCACTCTGTCACCCAGGCTGGAGTGCAGTGGCGTGATCTTGGCTCGCTGCAACCTCCACCTCCCAGGTTCAAGTGGTTCTCATGCCTCAGCCTCCTGAGTAGCTGGGAGTACAGGCACGCGCCACCATGCCCAGCTAATATTTTTGGAGAGACAGGGTTTCACCATGTTGGCCAAGCTAGTTTCGAACTCCTGACCTCAAACGATCCACCCACCTCAGCCTCCCAAAGTGCTGGGATTACCAGCATGAGCCATTGCACCAAGCCCCCAGAATAAAAAAGTTTGAGGCCAACAGAAGATGCCCTAGGGGACTAGGGAGACCCAGGGGTCCCAAACGGTCAAGAGCCAGGTCTTCGTAATCTATCTGGGGGTCAGAGGGTGGCTCTGGGTTCAATCCTTGCTCCATTATCACCAGCTGTGTGGCCTGGGCCAGGTGACTCAACCTCTCTGAGCCTCCATTCCGCATCTGCAGAATGGGAATGGCGTTCCTAACCCTACCTTATCGGTTCATTCAACACCTACTATGTGCCCTGCAGCAAAGCAGACAAAAATCATCCCTGCTGTCACGGAGCACAGATTCTGATGATTCTAGTAGACAGAATGAGAAACAAGGTATTTGTGTGCTACACGGTGTGTTCAAATGACAGAACAGGGAAGAGGGTGGGAGGGGATGGGAGGAGATGGGGAGGTGGAAAAAAAAAGAGGCCTCCCTGAGATGTCATTGGAAAAACACCTAAGGGAGGCGAGGGAGTCAGGCAGGTGTGTGGGAGAGGGGCATTCCAGACACGGCAGGATCAGCGAGTGCCAAGGTCCTGGGGCAGCAGCAAGCCTGCTGTGTTAAAGAATAGAAAGGAGTGGAACAGGTGGGACTGGGGGCTGGGAAATGAGGTCAGATACGGGAAGGGTACGGGTTCTGCCGGTTCGCAGGCCGCTCTGAGAGCTGTGGTGTTCCCCTGTGTGATGGGGACAGCTGTACTGCACTGAGCTCTCGTGTGTACACAGCTTGCCTGGCGTGTATACATTAAGTGCCCAGCCAATGCTGGCTCCTCTTATTCGCTTTTATCTAACCCCTTAAGGGGTGGAACCATGACCCTCCCCTCACCCTCTGTCCGATGAAGATGACCTTATTTAAAAACAGGGTCTTGGCTGGGCGCAGTGGCTCACAACTCTAACCCCAGCACTTTGGAAGGCCGAGGTAGGTGGATCATGAGGTCAGCAGTTGAGGCCAGCTTGACCAACATGACGAACCCGTCTCTCCTAAAAATACAAAAATTAGCCAGGCACGGTGGTGCATGCCTGTCATCCCAGCTACTCAGGAGGCTGAGGCAGGACAATCACTTGAACCTGGGAGGCAGAGGTTGCAGTGAGCCAAGATCACACCACTGCAGTCCAGCCTGGGTGACGGAGCGAGACTCTGTCTTAAATTAATTAATTAATTAAGTAAATAAATAAATGGTTTTTACAGATGGAATTAAGTAAAAATAACATCACATTCAAGCCAGATGGGTGTTCAATTCACTGCGGATTGTTTTATTTTGAGATGGTCTCATTCTGTCACCCAGGCTGGAGCACAGTGTTGCAATCATACTGACTGCAGCCTCAATCTTCTGGCTCAAGCGATTTTCCTCCCTCAGCCTCTCAAGTAGCTGGGACCACACACACGTGCCACCATATCCAGCTAAGATTCCTGTGCATACCAGCTAAGATTTCTGTGTTTTAAGCCATTTGGTGTGTGGGACTAGGTTGCAGAAGTCCTGGGAAACTAATCTGCCTGCCTTGGGAGTGAGGCCATTCATGGACAAGGCTGTCCTGGTTGTCCCAGAGCCCAGGGCCACACTGAGCTTCATGGGGTGCCACCTGGGTCCAGGCCTGAGGCTGCTGGCTGGCCCAGGCATGGAAGAAGCCAGCTCCCCAGTCCCGGGGCTGTGCGCTGGGTGCCTTACCATGTATCTGCAGCTCTGCATGCAGGGAGGCCTCGCCTGGGAATCCTGCCCACAACAAGGCCTCACTGTTGTGCCAGCTCTGGCCGGAGAGCTCCAGGTGCCCGTCACGGTAACAGCAGCTCACAGAATAGTTGAGAGATGTGGGTCCCATCAGGAGGCGTCCAGAATGCTCAAAGCCCGAGCTGCTGTTGTGAATGTCCATGAAGACCTGGAATGCCACCAAGGAGATGCTGGGCCGCCCTGTGCAGAGAGCATGCCAGCCTGGGGCAAGCTGGCACTGGCTCTCACATGCCCTGGGGTTACCAATGCCATCCATGTCCCTACGGTGGGAGGAACTCAGACCCTCTTGAAGGAGCAGGTTTGATGACCAACACAGTTACTCCAGCTAATTACACATGCACCAAGGAACCCAGAGACAAAATACAGAAAACAAGTCAGGAGGTGAGGCAGGCAGGGGAGAGGGGGCCTGTGGAGG
This sequence comes from Leontopithecus rosalia, assembly GCA_028533165.1. Classification (NCBI taxonomy): domain Eukaryota; kingdom Metazoa; phylum Chordata; class Mammalia; order Primates; family Cebidae; genus Leontopithecus; species Leontopithecus rosalia. The sequence continues at coordinate 97,015,248 of CM052660.1, forward strand.
ATGGCTAGAACAAAACTTTGGGAAGATGATGATGTCCTGGATGATGCAAACCACAGCCTACACCTTTTGTTGTAAATAAAGTTTTATTGGAACACAACCCAGCCTGTTTGTCACAAGTGTGTGAACCAGAGCAACTCCATCTTGAAGAGGGGCTGGGTAAAATGAGGCTGAGACCTACTGGGCTCTATTCCCAGACGGTTAGGCATTCTAAGTCACAGGATGAGATAGGAGGTCAGCACAAGATACAGGTCACAGCCAGGCACGGTGGCTCACACCTGTAATCCCAACACTTTGGGAGGCTGAGGTGGGCAGATCGCTTGAGGTCAGGAGTTCAAGACCAGCCTAGCCAACATGGTGAAACTGTCTCTACTAAAAATACAAAAATTAGCTACATGTGGTGGCTTATGTCTGTAATCCCAGCTACTCGGGAAGCTGAAGCAGGAGAATCAGTTGAACCCAGGAGGTGGTGGTTGCAGTGAGCCGAGATCGCACCACTACACTCCAGCCTGGGTAACAGAGCGAGACTCCATTGCCAAAAAGCAACAGATACAGGTCACGAAGACCTTGCTGATAAAACAGATTGCAGTTAAGAAGCCGACCAAGACCTACCAAGATGGCTTTGAGAGTGACCTCTGGTCATCCTCACTGCCACGCTGCCACCAGCACTATGACAGTTCAGATATCGCGGCAACGTCAGGAAGTTACCCTCTATGGTCTAAAAAGGGGAGGCAGGAATCATCCACCCCTTATTTAGCATGTCATCAAGAAATGACCATTAAAATAGACACCAGCAGCCCTGAATTCTTTCTTGCACAAGATCCAAGAACCCTCTCTTGGGTCTGGATCGAGATCCCTTTCCTGCAACATGTTCATGTCCTATTCCTGTGGCTGCTTCCACGACAGCACAGCAGCAGAATGGAGTAGCTGCAGCAGACTGCGGAGCCACAGAGCCTAAGACATTTACTATATGGCCCTTGATGGGAAATGTTTCTCAAACTCTGCTGAGAGATGTAATTCCCTCCCATGCCACCCCACAACCATCTCAGTAAAACCTTCAGTGAGGCCGGGTGCAGTGGCTCATGCCTGTGATCCCAGCAGTTTGGGAGGCCGAGGCAGGCAGTTCACTTGAGGTCAGGAGTTTGAGACCCGCCTGGCCAGCATGGCAAAATCCCGTCTCTACTAAAAATAAAAAAATTAACCAGGCATGGAGGTGGCAGGTGCCTATAATCCCAGCTACTCAGGAGGCTGAAGGCAGGAGACTTGAACCCAGCTGGTGCAGCGGGGCGGGGGGTGGGGAGGCTGTAGTGAGCCGAGATCATGCTACCGCACTCTGGGCAAAAGCACAAAACTCCACCTCAAAAAAAACAAAAACAAAAACAAAAACAAACAAACAAACAGGCCACGCGCAGTGGCTCAAGCCTGTAATCCCAGCACTTTGGGAGGCCAAGGCAGGTGGATCATGAGGTCAAGAGATCAAAAGCATCCTGATCAACATGGTGAAACCCCGTCTCTACTAAAAATACAAAAAATTAGCTGGGCATGGTGGCGCGTCCCTGTAATCCCAGCTACTCAGGAGGCTGAGGCAGGAGAATTGCCTGAACCCAGGAGGCGGAGGCTGCGGTGAGCCGAGATTGCACCATTGCACTCCAGCCTGGGTAACAAGAGCGAAACTCCGTCTCAAAAAAACAAAACAAAACAAAACAAACAACAACAACAAAATCCTTCAGCGAGATCTCCACCACCTCTTCCACCACGATTGAAGAAACTACCCAGGCAGGAAGGAACAGGGATGAGAGGCTGGGAAAGGGCATCTCGCGTCCCTGCAACCCAGAGAATGAGCCGTGGCCCTTTCGTGACTGCATCTCCTGGGCTCTTATGAGAAACGCAGGGTCTCAGCCCTGCCAACCAGACCAGAATCAAACCTGAATTTTAACACCATCCCCGGTGGATGCCTGTGTGCTGGGTGTGCAGGGACCCCACTCTATGCAGAAGACGGCCACCTATGCTGTGGGACACCACAGGAGGTCCAGGTCTGCTGGGTTCTCTGACCATGCGCCACCCACCCTCTGGGATGATGGCACAGGGCCTGAGGCTGGACGTGTCCTGAGTCTCAGGGGCTCTGTACTGCTGGCCAGCTCTGCCAAACTGTTCCCATCCACACTGGGCCACACCCAGACCTGCCTGCTTGGCCTCTGCTGGTGTCACCACTGACCCTGATGATGCCAAGGTCATACGGGCCCCAGGTACACAGTCTCAGGGCAGATCTGGAGACTCACCGGGACAGCAGAGAAGCCAGGGCTGCGCTCTGTTATTATCTGCCAAGCGCTTCCCTGAAACCCAGCCACAGTGGGCAGAGCTGGGGAAACTGAGGCCTGAGCCCTTGTCACCATATAGCTGGCTCCCTAGACTTTCCCCCAGGACTGCGAGTTCCCAGGATCCAGTCAGCCTTAGACCAGGGCTTGCAAACCAGTGGCCCTTGAGCTGGTAGGTTTTGTGTTGTCACTCTGATATTTTTTGTGTTGTGTTTTTTTGACGGATTCCTGCTCTGTTGCTCAGGCTGGAGTGCAGTGGCGCAATCTCAGCTCACTGCAGACTCTGCCTCCTGAATTCAAGCGATTCTCCCGCCTCAGCCTCCAGAGTAGCTGAGACTAAAAGCACCCACCACCAGGCCCAGCTAATTTTCTGTATTTTCAGTAGAGACAAGGTTTTGCCATGTTGGCCAGGCTGGTCTCAAACTCCTGACCTCAAGTGAGCTGCCTGCCTCAACCTCCTAAAGTGCTGGGATATACGACACCTTATATAAGTCTGTTTATATAAAATTTCCAGAATAGACAAATGCATCGGGACAGAAGGCAGATTCGTGGTAGTTGGGGACCAGGGAAGAGAGGATGGGAGGGATTGCTGATGGGTATGAGGTTTCCACTGGGGTGAGGAAAGTTCTGGAACTTGCGAGCACCGCTGATTGTAGGATAGCATGAACACACACAGCATCCCTGAGTTGTACACTTTAGAATGATTTTACATTACCACATGCATTTTACTACAAGAAATGTGAAAAGATACATACAATGTGGAAGCTTTAAGACTTGGCCCACACTCTGCAGTTCCCACACAGCCCAGGGACACATTTCAATTCTCCCTCTGGCCCTAAAAGCTTCGAATTTGCAACTCCTGCACCCCACACATGCAGGCTGATCACTGAAACAGCGGAAGCAGCCCAGGCATGGTGGCTCACGCCTGTAATCCTAGCACTTTGGGAGGCTGAGGTGGGCAGATCACTTGAGGTCAGGAGTTTGAGACCAGCCTGTTTAAGATAGCGAAACCCTGTCTCTACTAAAAATACAAAAAGTAGCCAGGGGTGGTGGCGGGCACCTTAATCCCAGCTACCTGGGAGGCTGAGGCAGGGGAATTGCTTGAACTTGTGAGGTGGAGGTTACAGTGAACCGAGGTCATACCACTGCACTCCAGCCTAGGCAACCAAGCAAGACTCTGTCTCAATGAATGAATGAATGAATGAATGAATGAATGAATGAATGAATAGAAACAGCAGCAAGAGCAGCAGCAGCTAATGCGCAGCAGGCAGCGAGGCCCCTCACCGTTTTATGTCACCTGTTTTATGAGGCAGGAACTGCTGTTCCATGAGTCAACAATGTGGACTGAGCACCTACGACACGACACGCCCCGTCTTAAACCTGGGGATACTACCATGCACGAAATAGAAATGGCCAAGCCCCTGCCACTTAGATGGCAGTGCTGGGAGACAGACAGGACAAGGAGAAAGGCATTGTGCTTCCTGCCAGCACCCTTGGGAGAGAGAGCGTGAAGCCACCTGAGCTGAGCCGTGCCCCAGCCCTGAGCTCCACCATCCACTTGTCTCATGAGGCCAGGACACGCCCGCCACCAGCCTGGCCACCCAGGAAAGAGGTGGGCTTGGAACCCCCGGTTCCTGGTTGATGTCTACCTTGCTTGCAGACGGGACCGCTCAATGACTGCCAGGTTGAGCTGACGCCCTGGGAGCTGGGAGTCCAGGTGCGTGTCACCGGGGATATGGGGGTCTTGAAAGAAGGGGACCATGTGAGTTTCTCCTGGCAGCGACCTCAGCCCCGTGCCACACCACAGGCAGTGGTGTGATCAGGCTGTGCCAGCCTCCCTGGAGGGGCCCACTGTGTACCACAACCATCTTGCCCAGGACAGAGACCCCGTACCTCGAGAGGCTGCCCAGCGATGTCCCCTCGGCAGCGTCCTAACAGCTGGGTAGATGAGGTGTCTCCGCTGCAGTTGACCTATGGAGACCAGTGGATGGGAAGGGACTGGCTTCTTCCCCCAACCCCAGAGTGAACTGGCATGGGTGCCAAGATCCCACCTGACCCCACCCCTTTGGGGAAGCCACTGTGGGCAAATAACCCTAAAGAGAGGCTTGCACAGAGACGCGAGGGCAAAGCCACAGCATCATCATCATCATCATCATCAAACAAAGGTAATCAGAGCTCCCACCATGCAGGGCCTCTGCACCAGGCAGAGGTTCCTCATCTGAACCTCAGAGGAACCACGGGAGGAGGTGGCAGATGAGGAAACTGAGTCACACAAGTCAGGCAAAAGCAAGCATCTTGGCTGTGGTCACGCAGTCAGCAATGGGGTGGCCTGGTCACTCACGTTCCCTCCCCCACCACGGACAGTTTAGCCACCCTCCGGGACAGGCACCAAGTGGCTTCCTGCTTTTCATTTCTGAGAATACTGAGGAAGACAGCTGCGGGTGTGAGGTTTCTCCAGGGGAGGCAGCCCCAAGGAGGAACCGAGGGACCGGGCGCTCCACCGTCTTCATTCTACCAGGTAGGGCCAGAGAACCCTGAGAGGTGACTGCCCCAGCTCTGCCGTCTGGTGTGCAGACAGGAAGGACAAATGCAGAGCAGAAGTGGGGGGACGAGAGAGAAAGAGGGGAGGAGGAGAGGGTGAGGGAGAGTGTGAGGGGAGAGGAGGGAGGGATGAGGGAGAGAGTGAAGGAGGGGAGGGGAGGGGAGGGAGAA
>CM052660.1:97020771-97090779 GCA_028533165.1 Leontopithecus rosalia
TGCTGATATTGTGCGTCAGGCCACCTCCAAGCTGGCTGTGCCCGGGGCCCCAGGAGCAAGCTCCAGCTAGAGCCAGGCTGGCCGCCTGGGCCTGGATGCTGGCCTGGGCCCTCAAGTTCCTCCTCTGGACCTGCAGCCGGCCCTTCAGCTGGAGCTCTGCAGGCAAGGCCTGGCTGCTGTTCTGGGTAAGGACACAGGTCACGCTGCGGATGCTGGTACCGTTCCCTGCCGTCTCATGCTTGTCCCGCAGGAGGAAACCCAGCAGAGCTGAGTCAGCAGTGACTCTGAGGGTGCCTGCAGAGGATGGGAGAGAAGAACAGAGCAGGGGGTGGCTCAGGGAACCGAGCTGCTTTGGAGAGGAGGGAAAAGAATTTGGGGGTAGGAAGATTCAAGATTCATGATGTTACACTTGGAACTCATGTCAGAAACGTCACATTTGTAGGCCGGGCGTGGTGGCTCATGCCTGTAATCCCAACACTTTGGGAGGCCAAGGTGGGTGGATCATGAGGTAAAGAAAATGAGACCAGCTTGGCCAACACGGTGAAACCCCGTCTCTACTAAAATACAAAAATTAGCTGGGCGTGGTGGCACGCACTTGTAGTCCCAGCTACTTGGGAGGCTGAGGCAGGAGAATCACTTGAACCCAGGAGGTGAAGGTTGCAGTGAGCTGAGATCGTGCTACTGCACTCCAGACTGGGTGAGAGCGCGATACTCCTTCTCAAAAAAAAAAAAAAAAAAGGGAAAGAAATGGCACATTTGTGAAATCCATCAAATTATGGCAGCTCCCGCACAGGATACTCTGAAAATCAAGCGAGCTAATCTGCAAAGTAATACAGAAAATCTGAATAGCTCTATATTTACATGTTCTCCAAAAAAAATCCCACAGAGAACCTCAGATGTCTTCACTGGTAGAGTCTATCAGACATTAGGGAACATCACCACCAATCTCATACAAACGCTTTCAGAAAAGAAGAAAGAACAGAATCAACTTGGTTTATGAGATCAGCATAAACCTCATACCAAACCTGACAATAGCTTTGCAAAAAAGGAAAATTACAACGCAATAGTGCGGTGAACACAGACACCAATTTTTTTTTTTTTTTTTTTTTGAGACGGAGTGCCACTCTGCTGCCAGGCTGGAGTGCAGTGGTGCGATCTCAGCTCACTGAGATCAGCCTCCCAGGTTCAAGCGATTCTCTTGCCTCAGCCTCTGGAGTAGCTGGGACTACAGGCGCCCACCACCACGCCCGGCTAATTTTCCTATTTCTACTAGAGATGAAGTTTCATCCTGTTGGCCAGGACAGTCTCAATCTCCTGACCTCAAGATCCGCCTGCCTCGGCCCCCCAAAGTGCTAGGATTACAGGCGTGAGCCACAGTGCCCAGCCCACAGATACCAACTTTCTTAACAAAGTATTAGGAAACCAAATTCAATTACATATAGAAAGAAAAATGCTTATGAAACAATGGAGGGATCCCACTAAAGCAAGGTTGGTTTCACACTGAAGACCAATTTAACTCACTCTTAACAAAATGCAAGTGGAAAACCATGTGAATATGTACTCGATTCAGAAAAGGCATCTGACTACACTCAACACCCATTCTTAAGAATTAATAAAAACTGGCCAGGCATGGTGGCTCATGCCTATAATCCCAGCACTTTGCGGGGCTGAGGCAGGCAGATCACTTGAGGCCAGGAGTTCGAGACCAGCCTGGCCAACATGGTGAAATTCTGTCTCTAGTAAGACCACAAAAATTAGCCAGGTGTGGTGGCAGGTGCCTGTAATTCCAGCTACTTGGGAGGCTAAAGCAGGAGAATCACTTGAAGCCAGGAGGTGGAGGTTGCAGGTTACAGTGAGCTGAGATTGCACCACTGCACTCCAGTCTGGGAGACAGATCAGGACTGTCTCTAAAAACAAACAAAAACTCTGCAATCTGATAAAGAACATCTATGCAAAACCAATAGAAAACTTTAAAATTATTTGTGGAAATTTTGAACATTTTCCTTTTAAGACTAAGAACAAGGTGAGAATTTTTGCTGTTTGCATTTTTATTCAATATTATACTGTAGTTCTTACCTACTGCAGTAAGAAAAAAAAAAAAACTTTAGTGGCATAAAAATATCAGACCAGGCATGGTGGCTCATGCCTGTAATTCCAGCGCTTTGGGAGGTTGAGGTAAGAGGATTATTTAAACTCAGGCGTTCCAGACCAGGCTGGGCAACAAATGGATACCATGCCTCTAAAAACCAATTCTCTGGGTATGCTGGCATGCACCTGTAGTCCCAGCTACTTGGGAGGCTAAGGCAGGCGGATTGCTTGAGCCCAGGAGTTTGAGGCTAGAGTGAGCCATGATCGTGCCACCACACCTCAGTCTGGGTGACAAAACGAGGCCCCATCTCAGAAAAAAAAAAAAAAGGCATAAAAATCCAAATGGAAGAAAACATTCAATTCCACAATACATAAAGAGTATCTACACCTCAATAAAAGGCAACTTTTAAAATGGGGAAAAAAACTGATCTGACCTGTCTCAAAGGAAGCTACGTGAACAAATAACATACATGAAAATATGATCAACATCATTCATCAACAAAAAAAATGCAAATTAAAGCCACAAAGAGAGACCACTAGACATTTAAATGGTTATTTCTTTGAGACAGGGTTTCCCTCTGTGGCCGGGCTGGAATGCAGTGACGCAATCATGGCTTGCTGCAACATCCACCTTCCAGGCTCAAGCGATCCTCCCACCCCAATCTCCACGTAGCTGGGACTACAGGCATGCGCCACCACATCCCGCTGATTTCCAAAATGTTTGTGGTATCAGAGTCTGCTTATGTTGCCCAGGTTGGTCTCAAACTCATAGCCTCAGGCAATCCACCCTTCTCAGCCTCCCAAAGTGCTGGGATTACAGGTTTGAGCCACTGCTCCCAGCTGAGATTGGCACATTTCATTGCATGTAAATTTACGTGACCAGAGGAAGGAGTAAGGGAGGGAGATTAAGAGATGGGCGGGGACTGTGAGCAAATACTGAGCTTTAGTTCGTGATGTATGCGCTAATCCATTTAGGGGTAAGGTGTTCTGATGTCTACAACTTACTCTGGAAAGCATCAGTAAGAACATAGATGGATGTTTTACAGGACAGGGGTCTGGATGCAGACCTCAAGACGGGCTTCCTGGATCTCGTGCAAGAAAGGATTCAGGGCGAGTCCAAGGTGCAAAGCAAAAGCAAATTTATTAAGAAAGGAATAATAACAGCCCTCAGGACTGCAGGCTGCCTGTTTTTACAGTTATTTGATTATATACACTAAACAAGGTGGGTTATTCATGCCCCCTGCTTTGTATTTTTTATTTATTTTATTTGAGATCGTTTCGCTCTTGTTGCTGTTATGTGTAAATTTTTGGTGCCATAAAAGTAGCACTCGAATATAAATTTCCTCAGTAAACAAGTGTCCACAACCACGCCCAGCTAATTTTTGTATTTTTAGTAGAAGACAGGGTTTCACCAAGTTGGCCAAGATGGTCTCAAATTCCTGACCTTGTAATCTGCCTACCTCGGCTTCCAAAGTGCTGTAATTACAGGCGTGAGCTACCACACCCAGTCAATGGCAAGCACAGCTGGACAAGGGAGAGGAAGGAGTTCTTATTCCTGACACAGGTAGTCCCTACTGCTGTGTCAGTCCTATTGGCTAGGGTTAGACTGCACAGTCTAAGCTAATTCCGATCGGCTATTTTATTTTTTTCTTTTCTTTTTTTTCTTTTTTTTTTAGAGACGGGGTTTCACCTTGTTGACCAGGATGGTCTCGATCTCTTGACCTCGGGATCCACCCACCTCGGCCTCCCAAAGTGCTGGGATTACCGATCGGCTATTTTAAAGAGAGCAGGGGTATGAGCCGGAGTGGTGGGATGGGTAGTTTGGCAGCAAGGACGCTTATGGAACAGTTCAGAGCAGGGGACCAGGGGTGACTCAGGTCAAAGCAGTGACCAGGACAGGAGACGAGAATAGGTGGCCTGGATGACCTCAGGATGGAGCAGGGGACGGGGAACAGACGTAAACTACTGATTAGAACTGGTAGAAAAGGTTGTTTACTGAAACTACAAGGAAGTTAAACTTTAAAGTAGAGAATTAAAGAATAAGAGGCCTGAACATACCGACACACTGATTCTTTGAAGAGAAACTTGGAGTTCACTGTGTCTAACACTGCCCAGGCCGGAGTGCAGTGGCGTGATCTCGGCTCACTGCAACCTCCACCTCCCAGGTTTAAGCAATTCTCCTCCCTCAGCCTCCCGAGTATTTGGGACTACAGGCATGCACCACCACGCCCACCTAATTTTTTTGTATTTTTAGTGGAGATGGGGTTTCTCCATACTGGCCAGGCTGGTCTTGAACTCCTGACCTCAGGTGATACACCCACCTTAGCCTCCCAAAGGGCTGAGATTACAGGCGTGAGCCACCACCCCTGGCCCATACCTCTCCTTTTTTAGACCATATAGGGTAACTTCCTGATGTTGCCATGGCATCTGTAAACTGTCATGGCGCTGACGGGAGTGTAGTAACGAGGACGACCAGAGGACACCCTCGTCACCATCTTGGTTTTTGGTGGGATTTAGCCGGCTTCTTTACTGCAACCTGTTTTAGCAGCAAGGTCTTTATGAAATGTATCTTGTGCCGACCTCCTATCTCATCCTGGAATTTTAAATGCCTTAACTTCTGGGAATGCATGTTAGACATAGTGAACTCCAGGCTTCTTCTCAAAGAATCAGGATGTCAGTATGTTCAGCTCCAGTTTAAAGTTTAACTTCCTGGTCCTCTTTGCCCCTTTGCCTCTAGTTTCAGTAAACAACTTTCCTGCCAGTACTAATCAGTAGTTTACATCTGTTCCCCTGGTCACCTGCTCTGACCTGAGTCACCCCTGGTCACCTGCTCTAACCAGTCCGGTAACCGTCCTTCCTACCAAACTACCCACTCCACCACTCCAGCTTGTACCCCTGCTCTCTTTAAAATAGCCAATCAGAATTAGCCTAGACTGTGCTGTCTAACCCGAGCCAATAGGAGAATGATATAGCAGTAGGGGTGACCTCCGTCAGGAATAAGAACCCCTTACCCTCCCTTGACCATGTGTGTGTGCTCACTATTGCTCCATCTCTGAGCCAAATCTTCTATAGAAGTAAACTGCCTTGCTGAGAAAATTTATATTCGAGTGCTAATTCTTTTATGGCACTGAAAATTTATACATAACATACAGCCCAGTAGTTCTCAGCCTCTTTTGACCCAGCTCCCATTCAAGATGGAGTTGCTCTGGTTTACACACCTCTGACAGGTGGATAGTGCATATGGGATAAAGAAAATAACGCAAAATGCAAACAATTATAATAGGTGGGGGGCACGTGGGTGTTTGCCGTACAATTGGACTTTTCTCTATGCTGAGGCGGAGTGGGAGGGAGAGGAGCCATCTTTCACGGACTCCCATGGGGTAAATCTAAGAAAACTGGGCACTGAAATAAATCATGATCATTATGGATTACAGAATAAAACAGGAATCCATGAGTCCATACTGAAGTTAAGGAAGGGAGGAAAGGCGGACGGTGATATAGATTGGACCTGTGTCCCCAACAACCCCATGTTGAATTGTAATCCCCAGGGTCGGAGGTGGGGCCTGGCGGGAGGCGGCTGGATTGGTGGGAGCAGATTTCTCAGAAACAGTTTAGCAGCATCCCCTTGGGACTGTCCTTGTGACAGTGAGATCTGGTTGTTTAAACATGTGTAGTGGCACACCCCTCTTTCTCTTAATCCTGCTCTGGCCTGTGACGTGCTGGCAGCCCACTCCCCAGCCCCCCCACCTCAAGAAGCAAATGCACCATGCTTCCAGTACAGCCTGAAGAACTATGAGCCAATGTCCTTATAAATGACCCAGTCTAAGGGACGTTATAGCATTTCGAGGACAGATTAGGACAGAAGGGAAGGGAAAGGCAGAGGGAGTGAGCAGGGAAAGTGTTCTACCCTGAGCAATGCATTATTATTTTTTCGAGACAGAGACTCACTCTATCTCCCAGGCTGGAGTGCAGTGGCACAATCTTGGCCCACTCCAACCTCCGCCTCCTGTGTTCAAGCGATTCTCATGCCTCAGCCTCCTGAGCAGCTGAGACTACAGGCATACAACACCACGCCTGGCAAATTTTTATATTTTCAGTAGCAACAGGGTTTCACCATGTTGGCCAGGCTGGTCTTTAACTCCTAGCCTCAGGCGATCCTCCTGCCTCAGCCTCCTCAAGTGCTGGGATTACAGTCATGAGCCACCACACCTGGCCTCTAAGCAATAAAATTTTTTTTTAATTAGAAAAATTCCCATTTGGCAATCATCATAGCAGTTACAGACTCAGACCAGCATCCTCAGTGGACGCTAAACCTAGGAGGTTCACAATTCAATGAGACCACAGAATACTTACAAGTATCTCACCACAATTACTTATTAATTACAAAGGAAACAACTGAGAGCGTTACAGCCAAGAAACCTAGCAGACCCCACCTTAATTAAGAGATCAAAGCTAGTGTCACCAGCGCTGTAAAAATGGACAGCAGGTGCCACCTGACACAAGGCTGCCTCACTTCTGCGGTGTCCTACCTACAGGCTTCCTGGGATGCAGGCATCAGGAAGCATCTCTCAAATCCAGAGGGAGGCTGTTTCACAACATGACTGACTCGCATCCTGCAAAATGTCAATATCGGCCAGGCATGGTGGCTCACACCTGTAATCCCAGCACCTTGGGAACTGAGGCAAAACTTCAGGTCAGGAGTTTGAGACCAGCCTGGCCAACATGGTGAAACCCCGTCTCTACTAAAAATACAAAAAAATTAGCCAGATGCGATGCTGTGTTCCTGTAATCACAGCTACTTGGGAGGCTGAGGCAGCAGAATCACTTGAATCTGAGAGGCAGAGGTTGCTGTGAGCCGAGATCACTCCTCTGCACTCCAGCCTGGTGGGTAAGAGCAAAACTCTCTCATAAAACAAAAAAAAAAAAAAAAGGAAGAATTATGTCTGCAACCTAAGAAAACACAAGTCAGGAATGAAATCATAAACAGAGTATACATACATGCACATATAGAGAGAATATGAATATGAGAATGATCAATGAAATGTAAAATGTTAGCAACTGACTAATCTGGGCAAAGGACCTGTGGGATTCTTTGTACTATTCTTGCAACTTTCCTACAAGTCTAGTGTTACATCAAAATAAAAAGTTTTCTAAAAAAATATGCCTAGAAACCCTGCACCCAACTCTCCCTCCTGGAGATACACAATGTCCGTTAGCATTTTAAAGACTCTGACGAGTCCTGCGTAAGGAACCCTATTCCGTTTTAGTTAGCAGATTTTCTTTGTCAGAATGCATATTCATTTCTCACAAAGGGGAATCATCTAGACCCTTTATCTAAAACTGTGTATACGCCAGTGTGAGATGCTGGAACTGGAACATCAGTGGGCTTGGGTGGACGAATCTACTCTGCAGTTCCATAGAAAGTGCTTGCCCCTGCCCCATGGCGTTCCCCAGGCCCTTACCCTCTCGAAGTGTCTCCTTCTGCTTCAGCCTTCCTGCGAGAGTCAGGAGGCGGGGCATCGCTGCCCAGCCAGCCACTGTGTGCCGGGTTTGGCTCTGTAAGGTCAGGACCTGGCCTCCCCTCCTTTCCTCAGATGCCTTGAGGAGCAGCTGTGCCGTGTTCTGGTCCAGTAGTGCCTTGGAAAACAGCCAAATCCTAGACGGTGAAGTAAGGGGCTTAAGATCAGGCTTTGTAGTCAGGCAAAGCTGAGTTCCAAATAACCTGGGACAAGGACATAACCTCTCTGAGCATCCGCTTCTTCTTATGTGAAGTTGGGAATAGAGCGGACATACTGATAATGAGCATTTTTTGGAGGGCGGAGAAGACTCTCAGCCAGGCTGGAGTGCAGTGGCACGATCTCGGCTCACTGCAACTTCCACCTCTGAGGCTCAAACGATTCTCCTGTCTCAGCCTTCCAAGTAGCTGATATTACAGGCCCCCGCCACCACACCTGGCTCATTTTTTATTTTTAGTAGACATGGGGTTTCAGCATATTGTCCAGGCTGGTCTTGAACTCCTGACCTAAGGTGATCCACCTGCCTCAGCCTCCCAAAGTGCTAGGACTATAGGCATGAGCCACTGTGCCTGGGCTTGAACTGAAATTGATATTGATTCTAACAGGTACTCACCCAGGTGTGACAGAGTGTGTTTCCACCTATGGCCACCCCTTCCCATACACTCTCCTGCAATGTGACTTTGTCACTCCTGCATTAAGATGTGAGATCTATTTCCTCTCCCTTTGAATCAGGGCTAGCCTTGTGACCTGTGTTTTGGTCAATAGAATGTGGCATAAGTGACACTGTAGAACCCTAAGATCTGCAACTTTCACCTTCCACAGGAACGCTTCCTCTTGGAACCCAGACACCTGGTAGGAAGTCTGACCAACCCGAGACTGCCATGATGTGAGGAAGCCCAAGCAGCCACTTGAAAAGAGAGAGGGGGGTTGCATGAAGAAGAGCACCAAGGTGTTAGACATGGGAAGGAAGCTGCCACTCCACCCTCAGCCCATGCACACATGGGCTGGTAACTGACTTGTCTGAAGGCTGATGTCAGTGAAGTCTCAGAGAATGACCCCTGCTGATGCCACATAGAGCAGAACTGCCTAAGCCTTGTGGAAACTTCTAACCCAGAGAATCGTGAGCACCCAAAATGGTTGTTCTTTAATCTCTAGGCTTTAGGGTAGCTCATTATGCAGCAGTATCTAACCAACACACTCTCTGCCATGCACTGTGCACTTTACACGCACTGTCTGACTCCTTACAAAAGCCCTGTGAGTTTTGAGAATATTATGATCCCCAATATACAGATGAGGAAACAGGTAGACAGAGAGTAACACATCCAAAGCTCAAGCAAGCAGTTAGCAGTGCCTAACACACAGGGCTGTTTAGAATTAAATAAACTTTGGAATACAAGGTGCCTGCTCCTGGGTCATCATGAGTGATTGAGATATGTGAGAAAAGGAACAGACTTGTAAAGCTTGATGTTAAACTGGCTGGAAAATTGGGGCAGGGGACACAGTTCCTATCATCACACAGTGAATTCCTTACGTGACACCATGAGAGAGATTTCCCTTGAGCTTCACCACTAGGAACAAGATGAGCCGTGCATTTCACGGTGCACAGCTGTGGAGTGTATGTGTGCACTTCCTGAGGGCCACTGCAAATACTACTACTTTTTGGTTTCTCTCTTTGCATTGGCTGCTAGGAAACTCAGAGCCAAATCTTCAGTTGAGCTCTAAAAAACACAGAGGAACACATGGCATCCATTTTGTTTGCTGATATTACTTTAAGCATCTTCCCATTTTTTCTATTTTTCTTTTCCCTTCCCCCAGCTTCCTCGTGTATCTTTTTAAAACCTAGAACAAGGGCTGGCAAACTACAGCTTATGGGCCCCAACCGGCCCACCACTTGTTTTTATAAATAAAGTTTTATTGGATCACAGACACGCACATTATTTATGAATGGTCTGTGACACTCTTGCGCCTCAACGGCAGGGTTGCGTAGTTGCAACAGCGACCACACGGTCCGCAAAACGGAAAATATTTGCCATCTGGCCTTTTACTGGAAGTCTGCCAACTCCTGACCTAGAACAAGGTACATTTTAATAATGTGCCTCAAATCCTTTTCAGACTGGGGATAAGGACAGACAGTTGGACACGTGGGTGGACAGACAGCTGTGGTGGCAATTCTGAGGGCAAGGTTATCTGGGACCACGTTCACGGCCGAGGGGCTCCTTAAATCCATGCCAAAGCTGGAACAAACCTGGGATTGCAAAGGACTTTTTTTTTTTTTTTTTTTTTGAGACAGAGTTTTGCCCTTTTTGCGCAGGCTTAAATGCAATGGCATGATCTCGGCTCACTATAACCTCTGCCTCCCGAATTCAAGCAATTCCCCTGCCTCAGCCTCCTGAGCAGCAGGGATTACAGGCATGCACCATCACACTTGACTAATTTTGTATTTTTAGTAGAGACGGGGCTTCTCCATGTTGATCAGGCTGGTCTCAAACTCCTAACCTCAGTTGATCAGCCCACCTCAGCCTCTCGAAGGGCTGGGGTTACAGGCCTGAGCCACCACACCTGGATCACAGAGGAAATATTTAATGGAGACCCAATTTGTACCAGAATATGCAGTACTCAAAATAGCAGAATATAGTGATATAATAGGAAATATATCCTTAGTCTCTGCCCCAATCCTTGACACAGAGCTCCTAATCCCTTGGAAGTAGGAAGTGCCTTTTGTTGATAGGAGCATCTTTGGTTCTAATGAGGTGACTCTTGGTGGCTTCCTGGATTGGAGTGGTCAGCAGAAAGACCAAGCCATGATTAGAGCTTGGAACTTGAATCCTCTGAGAAGGGGAGAGCGGCTGGAGATTGAGTTAATAGGCAGTCGTGCCTACCTGATGAAGCCCCCATAGAAATCCCTGAACCATGGGGCTCACAGAGAGCTTCTGGGCTGAACACACAGAGGATGCTGAGCCCAGAGGGCAGGGAAGCCCAGAACCTCTTCCCCCATACCTTGCCCTATGCATCTCTTCCATCTGCCATTCTCCAATCATAGCCTCTATAAGCAATGAGTAAATATAAATAAAAGGTTTCCCTGAGTTCTGTGAGCCATTTTCACAAATGATCAGACACAAGATGGGAGGAGGTTATAGGGACCTCTGAGTTATAACCAGTTGGTCAGGAGGCAGGGGAGAGCTCAGAAGCAGAGGATAGACAGAAAGGGTCCACAGGAACCTGAGTGTGGGGGAGGATCCCCTCCTCCAGGAAGCCCTCCTGATCCCCTCCAGCTCTCGAGCACTCACCAAGCCCAGTGGGAGCCGAACCTAGGTTCTTCCATTGTGATGGGAGCAGTCATGGTAGATAATATGAAGAATTATAATAATCTACAAGTAATAATGTGTAATGATGTATAAAAGGTGGCTCATGCCTGTAGTCCCGGCACATTGGGAGGCTAAGGCAGAAAAACTGCTTCAGGCCAGGAGTTCAAGACCAGCCTGGGCAATATAGTAAGATCCTGCTCCTACAAAGTAAGTACAAAAATTTAGCCAGGTGTGGCGGCGAGCCTGTAGATCCAGCTCCTAGCAAGGCTGAGGGGACTGGTGTCTACACTTGTGGGCAGTCTTGCACACTTAACCTGAGGGCACTGATGCCACCTCCAGGGTCAGAACTCAGTTAATTTGTAGGACAACCAGTTAGTGCCCACCAGAGAACTGCTGGCTAGGGAAAAAGACCCCCCGCCCCGGTCACAGAGGCATCATGTCTGAGCACTGAGAGGACAGGAGCAGGAAAATCTGGCGTTTCGTTTGACACCTGCAGCAAAGAGGGCACCCACTGAGCATGCCCACTGGCCCTGGCTTGGAACTCACATGCAGCGCTCAGTTCATCCACCCTAAGAAGCAGGGGGAGAAACTGAGGCACAGAAGGGAGAGTGGTCCCAGAGGCAGCAGTAACAGAGCCAGGACCTGAACCCAAGTGGCCAACACTGGACCCCAGGCTCCTGAGCACCCACTGTACTGGACACATCCGTATGGAAATGTATACTCAGACATGAGACCAGATGGAGACGCACATTCTTTGGGGTCTCCAGTGATTTTGTTTCATTTTTACACTATTACTAATATTACTATTTTAGCAACAGGCTCATTCCACTCTGCTGCCCAGGCTGGACTGCAATGGTGCAATCATAGCTCACTGCAGCCTCCAACTCCGGAGCTCAAGCAATCTTCTCACCTCAGCCTTCCAAGTAGCTGGGATTACAGGTGCATGCCATCACATCTGGCTTTAAAAAAAAATTTTGTACAGATGGGGTCTCACTATGTTGTCCCGGCTGCTCTTGAACTCCTGAGCTCAAGCAATCTTCCCACCTCAGCCTCACGAGGAGCTGGGACTACAGGTGCACCCCACCACATCAGGCTAATAATTTTTAAAATATTTTTGTGGAGATGGGGTCTTGTGGTGATGCATAAGCTGCCCTGGAACTCCTGAACTCAAGCAATCCTCCTACCTCAGCCTCCCAAAGCCCTAGGGTGTGACCCATGGTGCCCTGCCCTTATATATCATCCTTTAAGCCATCTACAATAAACGCTCTCATAACAATACAAAAAAGAAACAAAGGGTCAAAGTGGAAAACTGAATGCCACCTGCTTTTGACACCCTCAGTGGCACTGATGGGGCTGACTTCAGTGTGATTTCAGAGGGACAGAGAGGGGCCTCTCAGTGAGGATTTCCCATGTCCCAGGACAGGTGCCTTTTACCCTCTATGGTCTCCCCGCCTCGTCGCAGGCCACCTAGAGACCATTACCTTGCTGGGGTGATCTTTCCAGACAGCTGCAGCTGAACAGTCCTGGGGGTGCTGAAGACTGCCTGGTGGAGGAGGACACTCACGCCCCAGCCCCGGCTGCTCCTCCGAGTGTCCTGGCTGGCGTCGACCTCCAGCAGAACCAGCTCCCGGCCGGACATTTGAACAGATAGGGACCCATTGAGGCTGCGCACTCTGTAGTGCCCGGCAGCTGCCTGCACCTGCAGGGAGGTAGGGGAAGGACAGGGAGGGTCTGTAGGATCCTGGGTGTGGGGGAGGGCTGCCTCCTCCTCCAGGAAGCCCTTCTGGGCCACTCCAGCTTTGAGCACTCACCAACCATGGTAGACAGCACACAAGCAGGAAGAGAAACAGACAGAGGGAGGAAGGGGGAGCTAGCCCACCCCAGCCCCAGCTCCCGGCCCAGGAGTACAGTCTCATCTTGACCTTTCCACCACACGTGAAATGGGAGTTCTTACTGTGAAATGGAGAAACTGAGGCTCTGAGAGGGTCACATAGGCCACCTGAGTCTACCTAGCTCTAAAACTTGTGCCCGTGTCTGAAGAGGCTGGTGGGGGAAGCAGAGGACATCTTTGCAACTCCTCCACAGAAAAGGAGGCCCTACAGAGTGCCTGCAGGAACCAGAGGACCTAGAACTTCCGGGGTTCAAAGGGGATGGCATCTGAGCACCCGAGTGGTCAGGCTGGGGTGAACACGTGGCTGGGCCCAGCAAGGGTATTGAGGGGAGCAGTGGAGGATGCGAGCAGAGAGGCCCAAGGCTCTACCAGCTCCTCGGGACCTGAATCCCTTCCTTTCCTGATCTGGGCCTCAATCTCCCAATCTGCAAAGTGGGTTTAGCCCTGTAGTTCTCAATCCAGCCTGTGCATTACAATTTTTTTTTAAATTTTCTGAGATGGAGTCTCACTGTGTCACCCGGACTGGAGTATAGTGGTGCAATCTCGGCTCACTGCAACCTCTACCTCCTAAGTTCAAGTGATTCTCCTGCCTCAGCCTCCTGAGTAGCTGGGATTACAGACACCTGCCACAATGCCCAGCTAATTTTTTTTGTATTTTTAGTAGAGTCGGGTTTACTTTATTGCCCAGGCTGGTCTCAAACTCCTGACCTCAGGTGATCTGCCCACCTCGGCCTCCCAAAGTGCTGGGATTACAGGGGTGAGCCACCATGCCCAGCCTGGAAACTTTTAAAAGAATGCCTGGTGCCTCCATAGATGAACTGATAAATAAAATATGATACATCCACACAATGGAATATTATCCACTGCTAATATGAAATGAGTGATTAAGCTGAAAGTGACATAGAGAGGCCAAGCATGGTGACTCACGCCTGTAATCCCAGCACTTTGGGAGGCCAAGGGGAAAGGATCACCTGAGGTCAGGAGTTTGAGACCAGCCTGACCAACATGGAGAAACCCGGCCTCTACCGAAAATACAAAAATTAGTTAGGCGTGGTGGTGCATGCCTGTAATCCCAGCTACTCAGGAGGCTGAGGCAGGAGAATCTCTTAAACCCAGGAGGCAGAGATTGTAGTGAGCCAAGATCATGCCATTGCACTCCAGCCTGGGCAAAAAGAGCAAAATTCTGTCTTAAAAAAAAGAAAAGAAAAAGACATTGAGGAAACTTAAATGTTTATTACCAAGTGAAGAAGCCCAGCTGAAAAGGCTGCACACCGTATTCCAGCTCTGTGACATTCTGGAAAAGGCAGAACCACAGAGAGTAAAAAGATCAGTGGTTGCCGGGGGGTGGCGTGTAGGAGGGATGAAAAGGTAGAGCCCAGAGGATTTATTTAGGGCAGAGAAACTTCTCTGAATGACGCTGTCATGGCAGATCCATGACACTATATGCATCTGTCAAACCCACAGACTGGCAGGGCACAATGACTCACACCTGTAATCCCAGCACTTTTAGGAGGCTGAGGCAGGCGAATCACCTGAGGTCAGGAGTTTGAGACCAGCCTGGCCAACACGGCAAACCCTGTCTCTACTAAAAATACAAAAATTAGCTGGGCGTGGTGGCAGATGCCTGTAATCCCAGCTACTCCTGAGGCTGAGACAGGAGAATCTCTTGAACTTGGGAGGCAGAGGTTGCAGTGAGCCAAGATCATGCCACCACAGTCCAGCCTGGGCGACAGAGCCAGACTCCATCTAAAAAACAAAACACAAAAACAACTAAAATTAATCTTTGAGCCAGGAGCAGTGGCTCACGCCTGTAATCCCAGCACTTTGGGAGGCCGAGGGGGGTGGATCACCTGAGGTCAACAGGAGCTCAAGATCAGCCTGGCCAACGTGGTGAAATCCCATCTCTACTAAAAACGCAAAAAATTAGCCAGGCATGGTATCGCATGCTTGTAATCCCAGCTACTTGGGAGACTGAGCCACAAGAATCACTTCAACCTGGGAGACCGAGGTTGCAGTGAGCCAAGATTGCGCCACTGCACTCCAGCCTGTGCAACAGAGTGAGACTTGGTCTCAAAAAAGAAAAAAATAATGTTTGAACCCATTAGATGACAGCCAAGCTTCCAGGGGAACCCACCCCCACTCCCCAGTGAGTTCAGGGAATCGCATGAGTTCTGAAGCCAGACGCCTGGGTTCCCACCCAAAATCTTCCTCTCGTGAGCTCCATCATCTTGGGCAAGTCATGCCACACCCCCACTCAGAGCCACACCCCCAAAATGGTACCACAGGGCTCCACACCCCACACAACAGCATCAAGACGTGTTCACAAGATAATCCACAAGGAGGGTTTAGAACAGGGCCTGCCATGCAATCACTCCACAGACGTCAGCTCCTAGAACAAATGGTTCATGTGATGGCGTTTCCTCCGATCTAAGATGCCAGCAGTGCTCAGATGGGCCATGATCTTAGGGAATGCCACAAAAGCAAAAGGTTGCTAGTGAAACGGTGACCTGTGTCCTTGTGTAGATACATCCTGACTTCAGGGACATCAACCTGTGAAAGCTCTTGCCTCTCAGAATAAGCAGATTCCTCCATTCAGAGCCATTCTTCAGCTCCATTCAATTTCCTAAAACCCAACACACAGGGAATGCACAGCAGGTGTTTGAAAAATGCTGTCAGGGCTGGACGCAGTGGCTCGTGCCTGTAATCCCAGTACCTTGGGAGACTGAGGGAGGAGGATCACATGAAGCCAGGAGTTCAAGACCAGCCTGGGCAACACAGCAAGACCCCATCTCTGCCAAAAAAAAAAAAAAGAAAAAAGAAAAAAAAAACTAGCCAGGTGCTGTGGCACATACCTGTGGTCCCAGCTACTCAGGAAACTGAGGTGGGAGGATCGCTTGACCCCATGCGGTCAAGGCTGAAGTGAGCCGTGATTAAGCCACTGCACTCCAGCCCAGGGAACAGTGAGATCCTGGCTCAAAAGAAATTTATCTTGAAATTTCTCAGGCTAGGTAAAGTGGCTCATGCCTGTGATCTCAGCACTTTGGAAGGCTGAAGCAGGAAAACAGCTTGAGGCCAGGAGTTTAAAACCAGCCTGGGTACCGTGGTGAGACCCCACCTGTAATTAATTTTTTTATTGATATCAAATTAGTGGTCTGCCCCACACCTCCTGAGGGCCTCATCCCTGTCAGGATTTCCTATGTGCACCTCCATGCCCCCGAATTAGCCATCACCTAATTCCTGTGCAAACACCACGCACACCCTGCTCAACGAGGCCGCAAACTTTGTTGGGGGCAGGGCTTTCTAGGGCCCCGGCCCTGGGGGCTTCCACCTGGATGTCTTTCTCCACCTCTTTACTTCCACACTGGGCAAAATACCCTGGGTCAATAAAGCCCTCCTGAAGCATCACACGGCTTCTCCCAAGTCCAATACAGGGCACAGTTAGGAGGAAAATTCTGTTTCTGTCCACTTTCAAGAGTGAAATATGATCCTTCATGCCCCTCCCCTGGAGGCTAAAATCCTTCTTGCCTGTGATTTTAGTGATTTGGAAGGACAATCACTTCCAAATGATGGATTTGGAAACCTCCCTGCCATCTGTTCTTGGTTCTGCAGAGGCCGTTTGGCTAAGAATGACGCTCTAAGTGCGGCCTCCCTCCCTCAGGCCCCCAACCTGCCTTCCTTCCTTCAGTCCGTCCATTGCCCAGCAGGCCGGCTGCTCACAGACAACCCTTGGCAGGCAAGTCAAGGTCATCCCCGAGGGAGCAACATCCATACCTGGAAGTTTGGAGGAAATGCTGGTCTGTGGGGATGTCCGAGTTGGAAGAAAAACGCGAAGTTGGAGTCAGATCTGTTCAGCTGGACCGAGACCTGTTGCAAAAGGGTCACAGGGAACAGAGACGGAGATGCAGAACCCCGGGCAATGGCTGCTGGGCAAATGCATCCCGGAATATGCCCAGAGCTCAAGCCAGAAACATCTGGCCTCCCTCAATGTTCCTCAGCCCTAAATCTTACTCAGGGTGCACTCCTGAGAAAGGATGCTTAGGAAGTGAAGCCCTGGATGGGGGAGCTGGGAAGACCACTCTGGGACCCCCTATTCCCTGCCATGGTGCCTGTTCACACCCCCCACAGCCACGCCACCTTCTCCTTGACCCTGACCGTGAAACAGGCACTGTGCTACCAGGTTCACAATGACTGTCTCATTTAATCCTCAACCCTGCTTTGCTGGGTTGGTGTTACCATCCCATTTCCCAGATAGCAAAACTGAGGCTCAGTGGTGTCCAGTATCTCAAGGTTACATAGCTCATTAACAGTGAAACTGGGAAATGAACTTGAACTTATCTAACACTAAAAGCCCACTAGACTTAAAGTTCCTTAGAGATGGGAACAGAGATGGGGACAGAGTCACCCTTGCACCCCCCAATGCACATCACAGAGCCTGGCACATGGCAGACACACAACCCATCTACGCTGAATGAATGGACATGAACACATACATGGATGAACAAATGAACAGGCATGAATGAGTAAATGTATCTACAATAGCTGCTATATCTTTACCAAACTGCATTTCCTTTTCTTCCTGGACATACAGCTATAACTACATTTCCCAGCCTCCCTTGCAGCTAGGTGGGGTCATGTGATCAGAACCCAGGCAGGAATGACCAACCTTTCGACTTACAGGTCTGGCCCATAAAAACCTCCTGCCTAATTCTCCACTGTTTCTCTCTCCATCTGTCATCTAGGACAGAGCCACAAGGTGGGGATGCCTGGATCCTGAGAGACTGCATGGAGCAGAGCCTCGCTGAGCTGAGACATGAATACTGGCCTTTCACAAGGAGGCAAGCTTTTGTTTACAACAGTCAATGCATCCTGACTAATCACACACACTGCCAAAATAAGGGCTGTGCTGTTGGCTTCCCAGGTTCACGTCTCCTGCCACCTCCTGAGACACCCCATAAGGGCACCTTCACTAAAGGTTATTAAAAACTGCCTCCCTACACAAGGGAGCAGAACTCAGCCTCCTCACCTGGGATGTGACGTTGTGGTTGATGGCAACTCGAGAATCCACGCCAAAATTGAATGTTCCTGGAGGACTCTGTCCAAAGATGATGCCCCCATCCAAGCTCAGGGCCTGGGGGAAGCTCAGCTGGGAAGAAACAGACAACACCCTTTACTTCACTAACAGCCAAGCTGTGTGTGGAGGTCACAAACCAGTGTCTGCCCAAGCTGGGGACCTGTACCTGGTAGGAATGGGCCAAGTCCAGGGCTAGGCTGTGCCGGCTTTCCCCGCGCTGAGATCTGTCGTGATGCAAACCCTTTAAGTGCAGTACAACTTTCCGGTTGACTTTCAAAGTGGCCTCAACCTCCCTTTTCTTAGCCTAGGTGAGTGAGAACCAGAGGCACTGAGAGAGGTCCTGTCCCATTCTCTATGTGCCCGCAGAAGCCACCCCGGGAACCCAGCGGTCAGAAGAAAGTGGTCCAAAGATTGATGGGCTAGGAGCAGTCTATAGTCTTCCATTTATAGGGCAGGAAGTGGGGACGGGTACACGGGAATGGTGAATTCCAATGCCTACTGGTAAGACTGGCAGGGTGGGCTTGATGGAACAAATGTGAATACCTGTATCTTCTTCAAAGAAAGTGCCCTGGGAGTAGTCTGTTTTGTTCACTGCCCTATTCCTGACACTTAGCACAGGTCCTGGCGTGTAGTACGTGCTCAATAAATACTTGGGCAAATGCAGAATCCCTAGTTACAGCCTGAAACCCCAAGGTCAAAGCTGTGCTAGAGTGAAAGAATGCATAATTCTTTGTGGAGCTGTCAGAAGAACACTCATTCCACGATGACATCCATGTCCTCATCACTGAAACCTGTAAATATGTGACCTTTTATGGCAAAAGAAACTTTGCAGTGTGATTGGATTGAGAATCTTGAGATGGGGAGATGATACAGGTGGCCCTAAATTAATCACAAGGGTCCTATGAGAGGGAGGCAGGAGGGTCAGAGTCACACACCATGCTGTTGCCTTTGAAGGTGGAAGGGGCCATGAGCCAAGGCATGCAGGCAGCTGATAGAAGCTGGAAAAGGAGAGAAAACGGCCTCTCCCCTGGAGCTTCCAAAAAGAACACAGCCCTACTAACACCTTGATTTTAGCCACGTGAGATCCATTCTGAACTTCTGAGCTCCAAAACTGTAAAATAAATCTGTGATGTTTTAAGCCACTAAGATTGCAGCAATTTGTTATGGCAAACATAGCAAATTAATACACAATTGCTCCATCATTTGTTCACTCAACAACCATTCAGATTCTGCCACAGGCCAGGTACACAGTAGCATGTTGCCATCTTTCCTACCTGTGTTGACTGAGAAGTTAAAACTGCCTGCTAAGGAGCTTTATCATTGTTGTGAACCTTTAAAGGGATGCTCAGCTTCACGTTAGCACCAAGATGGAGGAAGAGAAATAAGGGTCCGAGAGCACCAAGAGAAATGCGAAATGAGAAAAATGTCTGTCATTAAACACACACGGCTTTGTTTTGCTTTGTTTTTGACACAGTCTCACTCTGTCACCCAGGCTGGAGTGCAGTGGCATGACCTTGGCTCACTGCAACCTCCACCTCCCGAGTTCAAGTGATTCTCCTGCCTCAGACTCCCGAGTAGCTGGGGTAACAGGTGCATACTACCACACCCAGCTGTTTTTTTGTATTTAGTAGAGATGGGTTTTCACCATGTTGGTCACACTGCTCTTGAACTCCTGACCTCAAATAATGCCCCTGCCTCAGCTTCCCAGAGTGCTGATATTACAGGTGTGAGACACCACGCCCAGCATAGACATGGTTTTAAAAAGAGCAGAGAGGCCAGGCGCAGTGGCTCACACCTGTAATCCCAGCACTTTGGGAGGCCAAGGCAGGCGGGTCACAAGATCAAGAGATCGAGACCATCCTGACCAACTTATGAAACACCGTCTCTATTAAAAAACACAGAAATTAACTGGATGTGGTGATGTGCGCCTGTAGTCTCAGTTACTTGGAAGGATGAGGCAGAAGAATCACTTGAACCAGGAGGCAGAGGTGGCAGTGAGCCGAGATTGTGCCACTGCACTCCAGCCTGGTGTGAGAAAATAAAAAAGAGCAGAGAGCCAAATTATACGAAACGAAACAACTGCCATTTA
This sequence comes from Leontopithecus rosalia, assembly GCA_028533165.1. Lineage (NCBI taxonomy): Eukaryota > Metazoa > Chordata > Mammalia > Primates > Cebidae > Leontopithecus > Leontopithecus rosalia. Next base: position 97,040,732 of record CM052660.1, read on the forward strand.
CTCAGTCTGTTGTTGTCAGCTGGGATTTGAAGCCTGGTATCGTCACATCTTCTGATTTCTTTTTCCTTAGAAACAGCAGAAATCTGGATTTCACTCAAAATCTGATTTTCAAATGTAGCAATTAATTTCCTTAAAAAATTTAAATGCTAAGCAGACCAAACAAAACCCATCTGCAGGTCAAATTTGGCCCAAGGTGCCGGCTCTGCAATCTCCGGCTAAAAAACAGCAAACACCATTGGGAGGCACTTTGCAGGTGTCTGAGGTTGTCATCCTGCCATTCACTTCCCCCTAAAAGCTCCAACAACAGTACTCGTCATCCCTGGGGAGACAGACAGACACACACACACACACACACACACACACAGCCTCATTTGACTAATGGTGAAGGGAGCCCCAGAAGGGTGGGTCTCAATGCGTAACACATGCACCCTCCTTCCCAGGGGCTGGGGTGCATCTTGCAAGAGACAAACAGCCGGGCATGGTGGCCCACGCCTGTCATCCCAGCACTTTGGGAGGCGGAGGCGGGTGGATCACCTGAGGTCAGGAGCTTTCGATCAGCCTCATGAAAATGGAAAAACCCCATCTGTACTAACAGTACAAAAATCAGCTGGTGTGGTGATGGGTGCCTGTAATCCCAGCTACTCGGGAAGCTGAGGTAGGAGAATCACTTGAACCCAGGAGGTGGAGGTTACAGTGAGCTGAGATCACGCAGCTGCACTCCAGCCTGGGCAACAGAGGGAGACTTGGTCTTAAAAAAATAATAAAAATAAAAGGACAGGAGGGGCCTGCACATGAACCCAGGAAGTGGAGGGTTGCAGTGAGCTGAGATTTAATCACTGCACTCCAGACTCCAGCCGGGCAACAGAGGGAGACTGTCTCAAACAAACAAACAAAAAGAGAGAGAGAAACAAGGACTGTCTTCCTTGGGGGCTTAGCACACAGCACATGCTCCGTAAATGCTTGCTGAAAAATACGGTGATCTCCCAGAGTACTGACATTTCGTAGAGGTGTCAGGAAGAAGCCTTGGACGGGGGTGTAGCAGGCATTTTACAATACTCCATGGTAATCGTCCCAGCCCCTGCATAAGATGAGCACTACTGCTCCCATTCTGCAGACCAGGAAACTGAGGTCCAGAGACATGAAATAATTTGCCAAAGACACACGGACAAAAACAAGTTTCACCCCTAGAGAGCCAAAATGTCAACACCCTCATCCAGGCCCAGTGACTCTTATCTGTAATCACAGCACATTTTTTATTTTTTGAGACCAAGTCTCTCTCTGTGCCCCAGACCGTAGTGAAGTGGCGTGATCTCCGCTCACTGCAACCTCTGCCTCCTGGGTTCAAGTGATTCTCACGCCTCGGCCTCCCAAGTAGCGAGGATTATAGGCACCTGCCACCATGCCCAGCCAATTTTTGTCGTTTTTTTAGTAGAGATGGGTTTCACCATGTTGGCCAGGCTGGTCTCAATTCCTGATCTCAAGTGATCCACCCTCATTGGCCTCTGAAATTGCTGGGATTACAGGCATGAGCCACCATGCCTGGCCTAATCCCAGCACTTTGAAAGGTAAGGTAGGAGGATTCCTTGAATCTAAGAATTCAAGACCAGCCTGGGAAACATAGAGAGATCTCCGTCTCTACAAAACATTTTTAAAATGAGCTGGGCATGGTGGTGCACACCCTGTGGTCTCAGCTACTCAGGAGGCTGAGGGGGGAGGATCACTTGAAGCCAGGAGGTCAACGCTACAGTGAGTGAGCCATGATCAAGCCCCTGGACTCCAGCCTGGGTGACAGAGCAATACCCTGTCTCAAAAAAGACCCTCTAACTCAGGGGTCAGCAATTAAGGCCCCTGGTCCAAATGTGGTGTGTTTTAGTAAGTGAAGTCCTGTTAGGACACAGCCACGCCCATTCATTACGTATTCATTACGTACCGTCCACGGTTCTCTCGAACTGCAATTGCAGAGTTGAGTCAACAAGGCCTGAACCGTGTGCCCGTGCAGCCTGAACTAGTTACTACTTGGTTCTTTCCAGAAAAGTTTGGTGACGTCTACTCTGGGTCCTGGCATGCAGTGGGTGTTAAATAGTTGCTGCATGCATGGCAGCAACTATTCATTGAGCACCTACTATGTACCAAGTCCTGTAGCTACCGTGGTAAATAAAGTACTGGAGATCACGAGTTTTCCAGAGTAACAAAGGAACCAGTGACTGATGAATCACACAAAACCAGAACTGGGGCCAGGTATGGTGGCTCGCACCTGTAATCCCAGCACTTTCGAGGCCAAGACGGGAGGATCGCTTAGAGTCCAGGAGTTCAAGACCAGCCTGGGCAACATAACAAGACTCTGTGTCTACTAAAAATAAAAAGAAAAGGCAGGTGTGGTAGAGGCACTGGTATGTGCCTGTGGTCCCAGCTACTCGGGAGGCTGAGGTGGGAGGATTACTTGACTCTAGGATGTCAAGGCTACAGTCAGCGAGACTGTGCCACTGCACTCCAGCGTGGGTGACAGAGTAAGACTTTGTCTAAAAAGAAAGAAAGAAACTGGAATGTATGATTGGTACTAGAAGCAAAATATACAGGGTAAGCTGGGCACAGCGGTAATCCCAGCACTTTGGCTGGGAGGCCAAGGCGGGGAGATTACTTGATGTCACAAGTTCGAGACAACTTGGCCAACATGGCGTAAGGCTGTCTCTACTAAAAATACAAAATCTAGCCAGGCATGGGAATGCACATCTGTAATCCCAGCCACTCGGGAGGCTGAGGCAGGAGAATCACTGGAAACCCGGGAGGCAGAGGTTGCAAAAAGGATATAAGGGATCGCTGGGGTAACCAGGGTGTGTGTGAGGTGGTCTGGGGGTCGTGTGAGAGGATGCTGGAGCTCATGAGTAGAAGGGAGGTGAAGGAGAGGGTGACAGCTCCATGCACAGGACACGCAGAGGCCCTGAGGCAGGAAAGAGCCAGGCGAGGAAATGCGAAGAGGCTGGACGAGGGGAATGCAGGCCACGAAGTGGGGCTGAGGGCACAGGACTGGGGCTTTATCCCAAGAGAGGCTGTCACAGTTTGAGAGCAAGGGAGTGGCAGAGTTATGCTGGCCTTTAGAAAATATCCCTCTGGGCTCACGCCTATAATCCCAGCACTCTGGGAGGCCGAGGTGGGCGGATCACGAGGTCAAGAGATCGAGACCATTCTGGCCAACATGGTGAAACCCCCATCTCTACTAAAAATACAAAAAGTAGTTGGGTGTAGTGGCACACGCCTGTAGTCCCAGCTACTCGGGAGGCTGAGGCAGAAGAATCGCTTGGACCTGGGAATTGGAGGTTGCAGTGAGCCGAGATCACACCATTGCACTCCAGCCTGGTGACAGAGTGAGACTCCATATGAAAAAAAAAAGGAAAGAAAATATCCCTCTGACGGTCACATAGACCGTACTAGGGAGGACCAAATGAAACAGAGAACCCAGGCAGGAGAACCCTTTTTTTTTTTTTTTTTTTTGAGGCAGAGTCTGGCCTGGAGAGCAGTGGTGCGATCTTGGCTCACTGCCACCTCTACCTCCTGGATTCAGGTGGTTTTCCTGCCTCAGCCTCCCGAGTAGCTGGGACTACAGGTGCCCACCACCGTGCCTGGCTAGTTTTTGGATTTTTAGTAGAAACAGGGTTTCACCATGTTGGCCAGGCTGGTCTCAAACTCCTGACCTCAGGGGATCTGCCTGCCTTGGTCTCCCAAAGTGCTGGATTAGAGGCGTGAGCCACCATGCCCAGCGTGGATAACTCTTCTAGGGGAAGGTGGGTATGTGAGTCTTGCTCTGTGACCCAGGCTGGAATGCAGTGGTGTGATTATAGCTTACTGAAGCCTCAACCTCCTGGGCTTATTGATCCTCCTGCCTCAGCCTCCGGAGTAGCTGGGACTGCAAGTGCACACCACCATGGCTAATTAAAAAACTTTTTTTTTTTGGAGAAATGGGGTTTCCATATGTTGCCCAGATGGCTCTCAAACTCCTGACCTTTCAAGATGCTCCTGCCTCAGCCTCCTGAGTGGCTAAGACTACATGAGTGAGCCACTGCATTCAGCCCAGAGAACATGTTCTAATCCTATTGAGAGATGACAGCAACTTGAACCAGGGCTGGCTGGGGTGCAAAGTTCTCTGGAGCCTCCACTCACCTTGTGCTGATTCCAAGTAACCAGGCACCCCTCTGTGTTCCTGGGGATGGCTGTGCCATTGTATGGATGCGTCAGACCTGCACAGACCTGGGAGGGACAACGACATACAGGTACACACGCATGCAGGGAGGTCAGGAGGCAGCTGGGGCCTCCTTCCTGCTCTCAGGCACCTTCCTGGCTGTGCCAGACCCACTCACATAGGGGTGTCCGGCCTGGTAGCCCAGGACGACAGTCTGCAGGGTTTCCTCTTGGCCATTCAAGACAACCCTTGTCTCCAGGGAATAGCGCTGGTGTCGGCTGTCAGCCGTGAAGGTCCCCTGCAGGACGAGGCTCTGCGGGATGGGCAGGTGCATGGGATGCCTGGTGTGCAGAGGGAAAAACAGGCCAAAGCCACTAAAGCAGCTGGCAGTGTCGGGGACAACTGGGCCCCACAGTCTCAGCCTGGGCCTGTCATGAGCTTGCCGAGTTTGGAGTCTGCCTCAGAGAAGAGAACACCAGGACATAGGGCAGCCCTGTGCTTTCACAATCTGTCATTCAGAACCCTTCACCCTCTCACTGTGTCATCGAAGTGGGCATGCCTGGGGCCCCTGTCGCCATTTGACAGCAAAGACCCAAAGGGATAGACGGCACACATCTGGTGTCACACAGACTGGGGCTGAAATCCAGGGACGGTCTTTCACTAGCTGGGTGACCTTGTGCGAAGGACTCGGCATCTGTGCCTCAGTTTCCTCATATGTAAAATGCAGCTAAAATAACACTCACTGGACACAGTGATCGGGATGAGAGGTAACATACAGGAAATGAATGCAAGCTCCCCAAGAGCAAGGGTTTCTGCCCTTCTTGTTCTCTGTCATTTTCCACATGCCCAGAAGAGCACTTGCTACATAACAGGTGCTCAATGAATGCAAATGGGGCAAAAACACAAATGAAATCTGCAAATGATGTTGCTATTCCTTGTCATTACTGCTGCTGTTTAGGCCGTAGGTGACTTATCTAACACCACACAGCTGCTCAATGCATAGCCTGGCGTCCAAGGTGGCTCTGCTCATTCCAATCCCATGCTGTTCCCAGCCTTTTTAATGAGCTCTGTCTCTAGGAAATGAGAAGACTCTCCACGCAGCCCTAGGCTAGGATGATAAGACTGACTTCTGCTCCCACCTCGGCAACTAATGGAGGGGATAGAGATGTGGCAGCTTTCAGGGGAGGGGGCTCTTCTCTGGGATCTGGGTTCCATTCGGGCCCCAGCAGGTCAGCAGGGTTTCTCCAGGTCCACTTCATAGACCCATCCTGTCCCCCCCGGGGACCCTCCATGCTGGAAAAGGGGAAACTTGCAGGGGTGTCAGCCTTGGAGAAGGGGCACACGCACCTAAAGAGCAAGGTCCCCCATTTCTGGTACAATGTCCTGTCTCGCCTCAGCTCCTCCAGCTCGCCCTCCAACTGCAGGCCCCGAGGCTGGCCATGGGCACCGGTCCCCAGAGCCATCAGTGACACCTGGGTCTTCTGTGGCTGCAACAAGACCCAGGCTGAAGGGAGGGATGGGCCAACAGGACCAAGCTGCAGACCCGCCTTGCAGGGAGGCAAGGTGTAGACCCCCACAGCCTGCCGATCGCCCCCAGAAATGACTATCTAAGAACAGCTGCTCAACTGGACCGCAGCCTCCAGCCTGATCAGACCACAGGATCCCACCACCTCCCACCACAGCTGGATCCTCCTCTCCACAGCTGGACCTGCCCAGGGAGAATGAAGAACTTGGACTTCTCAGCTAAAGGAAGCCCGGCTTTGCTCTTGAATCTGTGCTAATGTGACCAGGGTCCACTTCATAGACCAAGAAACTAAGGCTTATCTGAACACAGTGGCTCATCCCTGGAATCCCAACACTTTGGGAGGCTGAGATGGGAGGATCACTTGATCCCAGGGCTTTAAGACCAAGCTGGGCAACACAGCAATACCTCATGTGTGCTTAAAAAAAAGTCAGAGATTTCCTCCCCCTGGGATATCCTTTCATCTCCTTCCTACTTGGTGGACCCCTATTCATCCCTCAAAACCCCTTCAATGCCATAGTGGCATGGGTGCTATGTGCCCATAGTTCTGACTACTTGGGAGGCTGAGGTGGGAGGATCCTTTGAGCCCAGAAGTTGGAGGCTACAGTGAACTATGACTTCATCGCTTCATTCCAGCCTGGGCAACAGAACCAGACTGTCAAAAAAGAAACTAAAAAGAAAAGAAGGAAAAGGAAAGAGAGAGAAAGAGAGGCTCAGGGAGGCCCAAGGTCACAGGCCAAGCCAGTGGCACAAAGCCCTTTTCTATCCCAAGCAGGGAGAGAGGCAGGAAAGCCAGGTGAGGGACTCGCTGGTCTCTTGACTGCATGGGCCTCCCGGGCTCTCACCTGCTCCAGGCGCCTGTAGGCCGCTGTTAGGTTGAGCTCCCGCTGTGCACCTTTCAACCAGCAGTGCAGGATCTTACGGTCCCAGCTGTTCTCAGCATGCATCTCACCCTGCACTGCTGCGTTCCAGGCTGATTCGAGTTTGCTCCAGCTGTGGAAGAGGCTCTGTGCCAAGACCATCACCATGGAAACCTGCAATGAGGTGGGGAGGAGGACCAAGGCCTCTAAACACCGTATTTCCTTCCCCTGGGATACCCTTCCATCTCTTTCCTACTTGGTGAACTCCTATTTATGCCTCAAAACCCCTTCATGCCATTTCTGTGAGGCCTAACCTGACTGGTACAGGGAGGCTCATTTTCTCTACAGGGCCTTAAGAAAAAAAAAAAACACAAAACTCTGTTGCCCCAACCCTGAGCAGACATAACTTCCTTCTCTCCTCTTCAGTTTGGGAATCTGATCTCACTGGGCTGCTATTCCTAGTAGCCAGCATGTCTGTATCCTGAAGGGCACACACTGACAGGTGGCCTTCTCTCCCAGCACCATCACTGTGGCCTTCGGGAGTCCTAGGAAGAGCCGGGTGTGACCCGGCTTGTTTCGGGGCTGGGGAGGTGGGCCACTTGCAGCCACCACTCAGCACAAGCCCTGCCTGGTAGTTGGTGCCCTGCTGGCTGCCATCCCTCAGTCGCACAACTCAGGACTCACAGGGAGAAGTGGCAGGGACAAGACAGGGTTTGGGCATGGCTAAGCCTCCAACTCCGTACCAGAACTTCACACCACCTTGCCTCATGTCACTGACCCTTGGTTCCCCATGGCCAACGTCCCCATTTCCCTGAATGGTGCTTTCATCCCACCAGATGTTTGAGTCAAAACCTCTGAGCTATTTATTTCCTTTCTGTCACTCCCTCCCCACTGCCAATCCATCAGCAAATCCAGTATCTCCAGAATCTGGTCACTTGCTGGTACCTCCACTGCCACCACCCTGGGCCGGGCCACCATGCCCTCCGGTTGGGTGAAGGATGGGAACAGGCTGGTTGCCCCCACCTTGCCTGTCTTGGCACCCTCTGGTACACAGAGGCCACCTCATGGTCCCTAAGATTACCACCACCCTTGACTCCATCCTGATGCCACCAGCCCGGTCTCAGAGGGCACTCTGCTACCCTCAGATGAGCCCCATCAGGCCTGGACCTTCCCCACCTCCATGCGTCACCCAGTACGGGGGACTGTCCATGCACCAGGCTCCTTCAGCCCTGAGGATGACACTCAAGGGTTTTCTCCCAAACCTGTTCTTGCTTCTGCACCAAACCCCTGCAGAGAAGCAACTTTCTGATAGTCAGTAGTCGGCTTACATCCTAGAAGTTTCCACTCTGTTTTTTTTTTTTTTTTGGGCAAAAGCCAAATGTCTGTCTACCTGTCTCCAAAGTACAGTTTCACTTGCTTTCCTATTTTATTTCTCTCCCCGTCTGCTGCTAAGCAGCAATATGGGAAATCTGATTTTCTTTTTAGTCTACTTTCCTACATCACCTAAGAACTAACTCTGAGGCCAGGCGCAGTGGCGCATGCCTGTAATCCCGGCACTTTGGGAAGCCAAGGCGGGTGGATCACCTGAGGTCAGGAGTTTGAGACCAGCCTGACAAACATGGAGAAACTCCATCTCTACTAAAAATACAAAATTAGCCAGGCTTGGTGGTGTGCGCCTGTAATCCCAGCTACTCAGGAGACTGAGGCAGGAGAATCACTTGAACCCTGGAGGTGGAGGTTGTGGTGAGCCGAGATCGCACCAATGCACTCCAGCCTGGGCAACAAGAGCAAAACTTGGACATAGAAATAAATAGATAGATAGATAAATAGATAAATAAATAAATAAATAAAACTAACTCTCATAGCTGTAGAGACTGGGAGGGCCAAACGTCACACATCTGTGAGCTGCTATTGGCCCACAGACCTCAGCTTTTATCTGCCTCTGCACCAAAAAAAGATCTCAGTGGCCAGGGACCAGGCGTGTGCTGGGGGCTGAACACCGCTCACCCGGAGGTAGGTGGTAGCTGGAGTGTAGACCTCGATCTTGCCTTCCCTGGTGGGGCCCTGACTGCTGCAGGCCACACTGACCACCAGGTCCTTTAGGGTCCAGGCCTTGCCCAGCGTCAGCTCCAGGACAGCTTGGAACACAGCTCTGTGTGGCCAGTACAACCTGTGAGTTGCAGAGACCATCAGCCATGGACTGTCCAGGTTCAAAGCTCCTGCAAGAGACAGAGAAAAGAGAGTCTGGTATGCTGTCAGAGAGGAAGCTTCTAGCAGGCAGCAAGAGGTCCCCAGAGTCTCATCACAGCGGCGACGGGAAAATCTCAAAACTGGAAATGACTAGGCATGAGGAAACTTTCTAGGACATTGCAATGCTGTGACTTATGACAGGGGTATGGATCACACAGGTGTATCCATCTGTCAAAACTCATCCAGTCGTACTGCATTTCGCTCTGCTTAATGAAACACATGCTGAAACGTTTAGGGTGAAATGTATCAATGTCTACAACATACTTTGAACTGCATGGAAAAAAATCGGGCTGGATAGGTGGAGAGAGGGGTGATGAGTCAAGTGGGGTAAACTTAATAGCAGAACCTGGTATGAGAGGATGCTGGTGATCACTGTCCATCCATCCAGCTCTTCTGAAGGTTTGCAATTTTTTCTAATAAAACATTCAAGGCTGGGAGCAGTGGTTTGTGCCTGTAATCCCAGCACTTTGGGAGGCCAAGCGGGAGGATAACTTGAGTCTGGGAGTTTGAGACCAGGCTGGACAACAAAATGAGACCCTGTATCTACAAAAAAACACAAAAATTAGCCAGGGACGGTGGTGCTGGCCTATATTCCCAGCTACCTGGGAGGCTGCAGTGGCCGTGATGGTGCCACTGCATTCCAGCTTGGGCAAGAGAAGGAGACTGAAGGGAAGGGAAGGGGAGCGGAGGGAAGGGGAGGGGAGGGAAACACAGGTAGAAATGCTGAGGCCTGTGAAGAAAAATAATAAAGAAGAAATTTGATAAAAATGGCGGAGGTCAGCAAACACTTCTAAGAGGAAGTGACAATTTACCTTATACCTAAATGAAAGACAAGAGTAAGCTGATCAAAGGGGCAGGCCACCCACCCCTGCTCAGATGCAGGGACAAAGACACGGTGAGGGGACGGAAGTGGCGCCGAGTTGAGAACAGGGAGACGCTGAAGAGTGGGCAGCCTGGTCCCTGCCCAGCTGCTCCCGTCCCACAGGAAATGGGAAGACGGCTCCACAGAAGAACAGAAGGCAGGCATGGATCCCTGGAGAGCCAGGTCCCCACCCAATTGCTTGACTGACAGGGAAGCCCAGCAGTCAGAACATGCCCCCACTTATACGTAGCGCCTCTTTCCAAACCCGTTTAGAGTCTCCAGTTAGTTTTCTATTTCATTCACGTTTCCTGCATGGTAATGAGGATCTCATTTCACCTTACAGATCACAGTTGGGACCTGGCCAACTCAGGCCCTCCAGAACATCTACTGGTTGTTCCGTGTTTTGTTTTGTTTTGTTTTTGCTTCCGAGGTCATGGTCATTCATTTATGTCTCATTACACTGGGCTGGGCCAAGAGGCACCCACTAGTGTATAGATTATGTTATTCTGTTGCTTTCAGACAGAATTGGGATCCAGGTTCTAACTGTCTCCCAAGTTCAACATCTGGATCAGAGTCAGGAGAGAGTGGCCACTGCTGCGGGAGGCTGGGGCTGCTGGGGGAAAGGCAGGAAACAGGCCTAGAACTGACCACACAGGGTTCATGATCCAGGGTTCCCCTCTGGGTACCCAAGGATCCTGCACACAGCTAATGGGTCGGGGAGCCCACAGCGGCCCCTCAAAGCCAATGAGGACGGCACAGGCCTGTGTTGGGCCTTCGGGGCTGGAAGGACAACTGCGTCTGCACAGACAGGACCTGAAGACATGCTCTCCCTTCCTTCTGTATCCCAGAATCCTGTGCAGGGCCCTTCCATGAGGACAGGACCAGTGCTGGCCCCTGGGCCTCTGGGTGGCCTCATGGCTCATCCAGTAAAAGTCCTGCAAACTTGTCACCATCTGGGGAAATTCCTGCCAGTTCTTCTCTGTGTCCTTCTCTGTGAGACACTGGGCAACTGCTTTAGGCCGTTCATGATTCTTCCACCTCAACTCTCCAAACTCAGGGAAGCTCTGGAGCTCCAGTTACTCCAAAGGCAAATTAACTGGTCTGATGATTTTTCTGGTTTCTCTCTCCTTACTTCCCGAGGACTTCCGGTCTTTTTAGTAAGATGTCTCACTTTCTCCGCTTTTATTCCCGAGTTTTCTTCTGGGATCTTTTTTACGGCAGCCTTAGGGCCTAATCCTAGGTTGGCAGAGAACTAGCTCTCACTGTGTGCTAAGGGGGTCCAGGAGAGTCAAGAGGTGCCCAAGTGTGGACATGCATTCTCTCCTCTCTGTTCCGGCAGGTCTCCTACTCTAAGTTTTAGAAAAGGATTTTAAGGAGAATGGATTTTTTTAAAGAAACTTTTAAATCTCTGCTCCAGAATATGAGATTCCTAACTTTGCTAAATTGCTAGTTTGAATTAAGTCCTCAGGCAACTTCTGAGTATACTCAAAACATAATTACCCTGTTTGAAAACAGGGTAACCAATATTTTCAGCAGCCGACTCAAACATAAGCATATATCCAAGGCTGGCTTAGCATTTAGGGGAAAGACTCTAACAGGAAGTATAGAAATAAAAAGAAAAAAGAAACTCGAAACAGATAAAACTCCCTAAAATTCTTTAACTTATACTCTAAGAGAAGACAATTGCATTCATGAAAGAGGATTCTGTAAGACAGGAAACAAACAAACAAAAAAAAAAGAGCTCTTGAGGCCGGGCATGGTAGCTCCTATCTGTAATCCCAGCACTTTGGGAGGCTAAGGCGGATGAATCACGAGGTCAGGAGTTCGACACCAGCCTGACCAACATGGTGAAACCCCCCTCTCTGCTAAAAATACAAAAATTAGCTGAGTGTGATGGCATGTGCCTGTAATCCCAGCTACTCAGGAGGCCGAGGCAGGAGAATCACTTGAACACAGAAGGCAGAGGTTACAGTGAGCCGAGATCGTACCACTGCACTCCAGTCTGGGTGACAGAGTGACAATGTATCTCAAATAGATAAATACATACATACATGCATGCATGCATACATATAAACACAAATACATGCATGCATGCATACACACAAATACATACACACATGCATGCATACATACGCAAATACGTACATAAATACATATATACATAAATAAGCTCTTGAAAATATAAGATAATCCAAAATAAAAATGCCAGCAGAAGGGCTGGCAAATGAAGTAGAGGAAATTGGCACAAAAGGACAAAGAAATAGAACAAAAGAAACACGGAGGCTGGGTGTGGTGGCTCATACCTCTAATCCCAGCACTTTGGGAGGGAGAGGCAGGAGGATTACTTGAGCCCAGGAGTTTGAGACCTGCCTGCGCAACATACTGAGACCCCATTCTCCAAAAAATAAAAAGAAAAAAGACAAAAAGGAAAACAAGTTTGAAAAGAGAAACAAAGAAAACATTAGAGGCTCAGTTTCTGAGGACCAACATCTAACCAAGAGGAATTTCAGAGCAAAGGGAGGAGGGAGATACTTCAAGAAACTGTATGAGAAAATTACCCAGACGCAAAGACATGTTTCCTAATTAAAATGCCCAGCACTAAGGAGCCAGTACAAGGAGGAACATAGGTCCATACCAACGTACCTCGTAATGAGATTTAACACCACCAGGACTGAGATGAGCTCCTAAAACTTCTAAGGCAGCGAGAGAAGGGTCACATACAAAAGATGATGGGTCAGAAAGAGCATCAGATCTCCAAATTAATTCAAAACAACAATGGAGCAATGCCTTCAAAATCCCCAGGGAAAATGATTTCCAACCTAAAATTCTGACTCATTCAAGCTGCCCCAGTAGAATGAAGACATTTTAAATATTTAGGGTCTCAAATGTTTGCATTCTGTTATGGGTTAAATTGTGTTCCCCCAAAAGATCAACTGAAGTCTTAATCCCCAATACCTCCCAATTAACTGGAAATCGGGTCTCTGCAGATACCATCAAGTCAGGATGAGGTCATACTTGCAAAGGACAGGCCCTCATCCAATATAACCAATGCCTGTATTAGAAAAGGAAAATCCAGACACAGACACACACAGAGGGAGAATGTCATGTGACAAAACAGGCAGAGATTAGGGAGGGTGCGGTTGTAATCCAAGGAACACCAAGCATCAACATCCATCACCAAACGCTTGGAAGAGGCAAGGGAGGGTTCTCCCCAGAGCCTCAGAGGGAACATGGCCCTGGCAGCTCCTTGACTCAAACTTACAGCCTTCAGAACTGTGAAAAAACATTCTGCTGTTTTAAGCTAACCAGTGTAGTAATTAATCACAGAAGCCCTTGGAAATGAACACACATCCCATGTTTACTTTCTCTGAAAGCGACTGAAAGATGTACTCCATCAGGACAAAGCAGGGGCCGGGCGCAGTGGCTCACGCCTGTAATGCCAGCACTTTGGGAGGCCAAAGCAGGTGGATCACTTGAGCTCAGGAGTTCAAGAACAGCCTGGCCAACATAGTGAAACCCCATATCCACTAAAAACACAAAACTTAGCCAGGTATGGTGGCACACACCTATAATTCCAGCTACTGAGGAGGCTGAGGCACAATAATAGCTTGAGTCTTGGATGCAGAGGTTGCAGTGAGCTGAGATTGTGCCACTGCACGCCAGCCTGGGAAAAAGAGTAAGACTCTGTCTCAAAAAAAAAAGAAAAAAGACAAGGTAGGCAGATGTGATACAGAGGATGTATTTCTCTTATACACTTTAATCAACTTTCAGAAAATATAGTTTAAGTCCATACAAGAGCAGAGAGCATAATAAGTTGAGCCCCCATGTAACATGGATGGACCAAGCTTCAACAATGAGAAACTCACAGTCGAATTCGCTTTTAAACTAGGTATCACTTCAGTAAAAATAAAAAATTCATGAATACACCATGGTGGATTTTGTTTGTTTTGGTTTTTGGTTTTTAGCTTTTCTGAGACGAAGTTTCATTCTTGTTGCCCAGGCTGGAGTGCAACGGTGTAATCTCAACTCAGTGCAACCTCCACCTCCCAGGTTCAAGCAATTTCTCCTGCCTTAGCCTCCTGCGTACCTGGGATTACAGATGCCTGCCACCACGCAAGGCTCATTTTTGTATTTTTACTAGAGACAGGGTTTCACCATGTCGGCCAGGCTGGTCTCAAACTCCTGACCTCAAGTGATCTGCCTGCCTCGGCTTCCCAAAGTGCTGGGATTACAGGTATGAGCCATCATGTCCAGGCAGGTGGATCCAGTTTTTAAAAGTGAGGGACAGTGTTTTCCAGACACAAAGATCCCTAAATGCAAAGGCATTGGGGTGTGTCTGGAGAACAAAAAAAGGTCTTGAAGCCTGCAGGATAACAAGCAATGGGGAGAGTGTGATTGGACGGGATGGAGCAGAAGGCAACCTGATGCTTGACTGGCCAGGGTAAGAAGTTAGGATGTAATGATAAGCATTATGGGACTCATTAAAGATGAGGGTTTTTGTTTGCTTTTAAAATTAAGACAGGGTCCTACTATGCTGCCCAGGCTGATCTCAGACTCCTGGCCTCGAGAAGGCCTCCCACATTGCTGGGATGACAGGCGTGAGCCACCATGTCTGGCCCCACTTGAGTCTTGAGTTAGGCTAGCAAATAAAAGGAAAATGTGTTCCAGGGAAAAGGTATAGCTTGAGCAAAGGCCTGGAGGTCAGAAATCTGAGCTGCTGGCCAAGGAGGCCCCACAGCCCACACTCACCTTCCCATTTCCACAGGGTGGTCCGAGATGTGTCCTTCCACTGCCCACCTGCCACAAACAGTGGCCGCCTGTTGTACTGCACCTTCAGGTGATTGCTGCTCTGCACGTGCGGCAGGCGGAGGCTTGAGTGGTACAGCTGCACGCGGCAATCCACCTGCCTCTCGGGCACCTGCAGCACAAACTGGAGAATACCCACCCCCAAGATGTCAATGAGATCATGCCACCCCCAGCCTTGATTGTGTCCAGAGAGTCGAGGAAGCAGTGAGCCAAGACTGCACCACCGCACTCCGCATGGCCAACGGGAGCAGAACCTAATCCAAGCTCAAAAAACAGAAAAAAATGAGTGTAGGTAATGATGTGGAGAAATCTGAATTCTCTTACGATGACGGTGGGAATGTAAAATAGTGCAGCTAGTGTGGAAAACGGTGTGGCAGTTCCTCAAAAAACTAAAGATCGAATTACCTTAAGACCCAGCAATGACACTCCTAGGAATATATCCAAAGGACTGAAAGCAACTGAAAAATCTGAATGCATCAGATACTTACACGCCTACGTTTAGAACAGCATTTATTCATAATAGCCAAAAGATGAAGCAATCCACATGTCCATCGAAAGATGGATGAGTGCTGTCTATACAGACAAGGGAATACTATATAGCCTTAAAAAGAAAGGAAATTCTGGACAGACACAGTGGCTCATGCCTATAATCCCAGAACTTTGGGAGGCTGAGGTGGGTGGATCATGAAGTCAGGAGTTCCAGACCAGCCTGGTCAACATGGTCAAACCCCACCCTACTAAAAATACAAAACTTAGGTGTGGTGGTAGGTGCCTGTAATCCCAGCTACTGGGGAGGCTGAGGCAGGAGAACTGCTTGAACCTGGGAGGCAGAGGTTGCAGCAAGCTAAGAACATGCCACTGCACTCCAGACTGAGTGACAGAGCAAGACTCCATCTCAAAAAAAAAAAAAAAAGGCTGGGGGAAGGAAATTCTGACATATGCTACAATATAGATGAACTCTGAGGATACACTAAGTGAAAAAAGCCAGTCAAACAAAGGACAGGCTGGCGTTGTGGCTCACACCTATAATCCCAGCACTTTGGGAGGCTGAGGCAGGCAGATCACCTGAGGTCAGGAGTTTGAGACCAGGCTGCCCAACATGGTGAAATCCTGTCTCTACTAAAAATACAAAAAATTAGCAGGGTGTGGTGGCACACAGTTATAATCCCAGCTACTGGGAAGGCTGAGGCAGGAGAAATGCTTGAACCCACGAGGCAGAGGTTGTGGTGAGCCAAAACCGTGCCACTGCACGCCAGTGTGGGCAACGAGAGCGAAACTCCGTGTCAAAAACAAAACAAAACAGAACAAAAAAAAAAAAAACAAGGACACATAGTGTATGATTCTACTTCTATGTGGTACCTAGAGTAGTCAAAAGCCCAAAACACAAAGAACGGTGGCTGCCGGGGACTGGGGGCAGGAGCGAATGTGGAGTCAGCATTTAATGGGTACAGGCTTGCAGTTTTGCAGGTTCTGGAGATGAACAGTGGTAACGGCTGCAGAAGAATCTAAACGCAGGTAACGCCGCTAAACTTAACAACGGTTTAAACGGTTCATTTTACGCAATGTATATTTAAGCACAATTCAAAGTTAATTTAGAACTCCATTTGCGGTCGGGCATGGCGGCTCACACCTGTAATCCCAGCAATTTGGGAGGCCAAGGCGGGTGGATCACGAGGTCAAGATCAAGACCATCCTGGCCAACATAGTGAAACCCCATCTCTACTAAAAATACAAAATTACCCAGGCGTGGTGGTGCGTGCCTGTAGTCCCACTACTTGGGGGACTGAGGCAGGAGAATCTCTTGAACCCGGGTGGTGGAGGTTGCAGTGAGCTGAGATCGTGCCACTACACTCCAGCCTGATGATAGAGCAAGACTCCGTCTCAAAACAAAACAAAAAAAAGACCATTTGCAGGACTGGGGGTGAAAAGGGGAAAAAAATGTGTAGGGCTAAATGTGTGCTGTAGAAGAACCACCATCTGTTCAGCTGCTGAGCACACCACCATTCCTAACTCAGCAAAAGAACCCGCCCTCTGGGAAAACCTAAAAGCTAACCGCCATTTCCAAAACGCATTTGGACGGCTGGAAATTCGTTTCCCAAGCCCTCCTTCCCGTGCTTGGCACTGTGACAAGCGTTTCTCACCCCTGGGGACGTAGGGCTGGAGATGCAAAAGGGAAAATCACCAAGGCTGAGTTTCAGCTGCTTGCATCCTTGCAGCCAGGGCCAGAGGGCCATGAGGGGGGTTCCCTAGCTCCCACCATCCATGCTGGACCCACAGGGCACGGCTCTGCTGCAGTGGCCGGGCTTACCTCCACGAAGTGATTGCTCAGGGCGGGCCCCGAGTCATTCCTGAAGGTCTGGCTGACACGGAAATGCCTCTCCCAGTGCTTCCCGTAGCTCACCTCCAGCTGCGAGTACAGGTGGCCCGAGTCCTCCTCGTGCCACAGCTGGACCTGAGACACATATGAACGGTGAACTGTCCATGTAGGCTCCGCCCACCCAGCCCCTGGGCCCCCTCACAGCCACCCACTCCAGGAATAACAGTTTGGTTTTCTGAGGAGACGGTTCTGTAGAAAGCACTATTTTGTTGTTGTTTTTCTTTTCTTTTGAGATGGAGTCTCGCTGTGTCTGAAGGGCAGTGAGAGGATCTCGGCTCACTGCAACCTCCGCCTCCCCAGTTCAAGCGATTCTCCTGGCTCAGCCTCCTGAGTAGCTGGGATTACAGGCACCCGCCACTACGCCTGGCTAATTTTTGTATTTTTAGTAGGATTGAGTTTCACCGTGTTGGCCAGGTTAGAATGGAACTCCTGACCTTGTGACCCGCCTGCCTCAGCCTCGAAAAGTGCTGGGATTACAGGCAACTGTGCCCAGCCTTGGTTTGTTTTGTGTTTTTAAATTTATTATTTGTTTATTTTAGAGACAAGATCTCACTCTGTTGCCCAGGCTGGAGTACAGTGGCACCATCTTGGCTCACTGCAACCTCTGCCTCCTGGGCTGAAGCAACCCTGGGGGAATAGACATAAGAATGAGGCTGAAGTGCCAGCCCTGGGTCCATTCCTATATGGCTATGCTATTGGGAGCAAGTCCATCTCTTTGGGGATGAGCTCAGGGTACTCAGGTCACCACTTGCCAGACTCTGGTGCTCTCTCTGGACATCCCACCTGGCCCGGGCACCCACCTTGTGGCTGAAGGCCGGGATCTGTGTGCAGTGGAGCTCGTGGCCCAACTCCAGCCTGTAGGTGCCATCTGAGTCACTCTCTGTCTGCAGCCTCTGGCTGGTGCTGCACTGGTGTGCTGGCTGCTTTGCCTGAGCTGTGAGGATCGATCAAGGGACCCCTGCCCTCCTCTGCCAGGCGGCCCTCCACCAGGGCTTCAAGAGGAGGAGGGCCCAGCCCAGCCTGGCCTCAGCCGTGTCCCCCCGGCCCTGCGGTCTGCTTCACCTGTCACTCCATTAGAACTTGTCCATGGGGAGGTCTTAAGAGATGGATGAATGTCCCCTCAACAGACACACCTTTTTTTTAATGAGCAGGTACTAAGTCCTACTCAGAGCCCACAGAATAACTAATGGAAAATCCTGTGACAGCGTATCTTAGCTCACAGAGCCACAGCCGCGGGAAACAGGGAAGGCCCTGCCACCTCTACCTGCCCCACAGCCAGGCACAAAGTGCCTTACCCAGGAGACTGTACTGGATCCTCAGGGAGTTGGTCCAGAGCCGGCCCCGCTGCTGCAGCAGGCCAAGGGCATGCAGCCCCGCCAGCCCTGGCACGAAGAGCTCAGCACCCAGGGTGGCCACCCAGCGTCCATCCTCCTCCTTCCTTTCCAGCAGTGCTGCAGGGACAGAGAGCAGGCAGGTGAAAGGGTCAGCCCCCAGGGACTGACACCCCCAGCCCAGGCAAAGAGGGGATTCGGGGTTGGGGGTTGGGGGCTCCTTCAAGAGTCAACACCTGCGCCCTGCACAACAGACCACAGACAGGCCTGATCGTGGCTCACTGCACCCTTGACCTCCCAGGCTCAATTAATCCTCCCACCTCAGCCTCCCAAGTAGCTGGAACTCCAGACATGTGCCACCACACTTGGCTAATTTTTATATATTTTTTGTAGAAGCGGGGGTCTCACTGTGTTACCCAGGCTGGTCTTGAACTCCAGGTCTCAAACAATCCTCCCACCTTGGCTTCCCCAAGTGCTGGGATTATAGGCATGGGATACTGTGCCTGGCCCAAAACTAAGTAGAATGAAACAAACTGAATGGGACAGAAGATAAAGAATTAACAGGGCATTGTGGGATGTTGGATCAATTTTACCCTCTGAAGCTTCTGCTTCTGCAACACTGAAGGTCATCCAGAACACACAGGTGGAACCGGGCCAGCTGTTATGACTCCCAGACACCCACGTGAGGTAGTCAACAGTCACTGCTCCAAGTGCCCCCAGCCCTAGCTCCTGTCCTTACCTTGGAATCTTCCAGAATCCATAAACGGCACACCCAGGCGCCACCACCCCGGCTCTGGCACAGGGCCAGCACCTGTTCAGCCTGTGTGTGTGTTTTAAATGCCCAGTGTATTTTAAGTCAAAATGTTACATGTGTTTCTTCTCACGGGTGAGAATAAAAATCGCCCAAAAGCTGCTATTTTAAGGTTTGTGGGGGCAGTTGAAGGTTGGGGGAGGTTCTGGGGGCTCACACTAAGCCTGCCTCTGTCCTTAGATACGATGTTGATATTGAGAGGCTGGACGGATGATGACCATCGGGAGGCATTTGGACCACACCCTAGCCTGGCCACAGAGGAGATGGGGCACAAGGGGTCATCTCCTACCTGTCACGTGGGCCTGGTCACTCAGCAGATGACTCAGCCATGCAGAGAAGGCCAGCTTGCTGCCCGCCTGCCGCGTGAGGTTCCCTGTAAAGACGATGGGGCTGCCCCCTGTCACCAGCTTCACCTCCAGCTGTGCCTGGAACCTCTCCGCCTCGCTGCCCATGGGTGGCTGCAGGTCACTCCAGCCCTGAAAACGCCTCGGTGTCACCTGGGAGGACAGGCTTGGCCAGCAAGCCCAGCCATGATCACACAAGCTGGGACCGGAGAGTGGGCAGGAGACGGCCCAGCCAACAGCTCTCTGTGCCGATCCTTCCCCAGTTTTTGATTTTTCTTGAGACAGAGTCTCACTCTGTCACCCAGGCTTGAGTGCAGTGGTGGGATCCTGGTTCACTGCAAACTTTGTCTCCCGGGTTCAAGTGATTCTCCTGCCTCAGCCTCTCAATTAGCTGGGAAGACAGGCACACGCCACAGTGCCCAGCTAATTTTTGTATTTTTAGTAGAGACGGGGTTTCACCATTTTGGCGAGGCTGGTCTCAAACTCCCGAGCCCAAGTGATCCGCCCACCTTGGACTCCCCAAGTGCTGGGATTACAGGTGTGAACCACTATGCCCAGCCCTTCCCCAATTTTTTAAACTCCAGATTTCTCAAAATTAGAAACCTGTGTTACAAACTCAGACATAAATACAAAGGACTCCTCTCCTTGACAACCCCCTTATTGGAGCCATCAGGAACTCAGTCGACCATCGCTACGGAATGTGGCTAGAATCAACCCCATCTACCGCCTCCACTGCGCACCAGCTCCAGCCCTGGTCATCACGCCTGTCTCATTCCACCACCCCCCTGGCAACTGATCTCCACGTGGTGACCGGACACGTCGAATGATGGTACACTAGCGTTTCTTACAGTACAATCCAAAGTCCTTGAGAAGGCCAGTGAAGCCAGAATTTTATTGGTCACTGGCGCAGACGCTGGCAGATGGGCCACGGGGACAGCTCACTACACTCCAAGGCCCCACACGGGAGATCCTCTAGAAAAGCCATGAGCAACTACAGATACCATGTTTGACGGCCCCGCCAACCTGCGGACACACCCCACACCCCCTCTGATAGCCACGAGCCGGTCAGTTCACCCAAAAGCTGTCAAAACAATACTCGCTATCACCAGACTGTCACTACTGAATGCTGTGTTTCCCTGATCCCCACCGACACGTGTGCAGATGTGTGTGTACGAATGTGTGTGCATCTGTGTACAGATGTATCTGTACATGGATGTGTGTAGATGTATACAGATATATGGAAATACACAGATGGGTGCGTACGAATGCGTGGATATGGATGTGTGCACAGTGATGTGTGTGTACATGGATGAGTCTATAGGTAGACGTGTGTATACAGACGTGTGTGTGGATGCGTGTAAAGGCACGTATATATGTCTACATGTGGATATAGACGCTCACAGCTCTTCCTGCTGACAGGCACATCCTAGCACTGGCTTTCTCCAATGTGTATCAGAGGCTGCGCGGTGGTGTCAGAGCTTCCTCAGGGTGCATGTGAACAGGGTGAGCACAGAATTTCTCTCCCAAACCACAACACTTTGCAGTTAAAGACAATACTAGTCACAAATGCGTCAGGTCAGCAGGCGTAAACTGGGGCTCTCCAGGCAACCCAGGACCCAACCCCCACACAGCGGGGGAGGGGCTGTCAAACAGAACTCTGCCCACACCAGCCTTAAATCCCACACACTTTGAGCAAAGTTGAACCCAAGCTCTGGCACTTCGCTTTCATGAGCTCATCTGCCTCAGTTTCCTCATCTCATATGGGGTTACAGAGAGGACTTGAAGCAGAGATTTCCAGTCTGCTGGAACAGGCTCCAGAAAGTTCCGGAGCTCCAGCTGTTACCGTAATTGATGAGTCTGGGGCGGGTGGAACTAGAATTTCTCCAAAGACAAACATTTCCAGGCTTCAGATAGCTCTACAGGGAGCAGCAGGAAGGTCCGAGGGGAGGTACAGGCAATCTGTGCCTGCACATTTAGCAAAGTAACAAGACATTCAAGGGCCCCTGGGAGTTCTGGAAATGAGGCAGAAGTCTCAGCCGTCAGGCAGGTGGCTCTCCCCTGACATGGGTCTTCTCCCCACCCAGGCTGACGGCACAGGTGGAAATGGAGAGTGTATTTATGCAGTAAGGCATCCAGCCCGGCTTCAGACGCTCCACTCCAGGCCTCTGAGGAGGAGACACTGGAAACGGAGGCAGAATCAGGTGATCCACTGCTGAATGTGCCCAGTGGTCATGCCTGGCAGGATCAAATCTAAAGCTGCTATTTGTACCCTGGCTGGAGTGCAGTGGCGCAATCTCGACTCACTGCAACCTCCACCTTCCAGATTCAAGCAATTCGCCTGCCTCAGCCTCCTGAGAAGCTGGGCCTGCAGGCATGCACCACCACGCCCAGGTAAGTTTTCTATGTTTAGTAGAGACAGGGTTTCACCTTCTTGGCCAGCCTGGTCCCAAATTCCTGACTTCATGTGATCCTCCCGCCTCGCCTCCCAATATTTGTATGCTTTTTGAAGTCACCGATCTGCTTGAAAAGGGGATGGAAGTTTTCAATCTTCTCCCCAGGATGGAGACAGACACGAAACTTCAACACAATGACAAGGGCTTCAAGTGACTCACTAAGTTCCATCCAGGTACCCTGGGGTAAGATCCCTTGAAAAGCACCTACTAAGATGAAAATGAACCTGGACAACACAGTAAGACCAATCTCCACAAAAAAAAAAAAGAAAGAAAATAAAAAAAAGAAAATAGAAAGGCATGGTGACACAGGCCATGGTTCCAGCTACCTGGGAGGCTGAGGCAGGAGGATCGCTTGAGCCCAGGGGTTTGAGGCTGCAGTGACCTAGGATCACGCCATTGCATAGAAAACCTTGTAAAAGAAAGAGAAAAGTGGGGGAGACAGAAAAGCTGGGGGGAAGAGGGGGGAAAAGACATGGGGGAAAGGGAGGGAAGGAGGCAGGAAGAGGAAAAAAGGGAATAGAGGGAGGGAGAGAAAGGAAAGGAAAGAAAAAAGAAAGGAAGAAAAGAAAGAAATGAGAAACACACATAAAGCTTGTGGCCAGGGAATTCCACTGCTAAGAATTTACTCTGCAGAGAGAATGACGTTCACCACAGAATAGCTCTAAGAGAGGAAACCTGGGAAAAACTCCAGAGCACTTCATTACAAAACTAGCTGAATGCATTCCATTCCATGGACTATTACGTGGTCATTTGCACTACACGGGAGACGCTGATTTTTTTAGGTGGATATATTAACTCCACGTGCTGATTGTGTGCACAGATGATCTCGGAAAAGAATCACCAAAACAACCCTAACAGCGGTTGGCTTTCAGGAGGGGTGGGAGAGCGGCTTTAAAGCTGCACCAGCACCAGCCAATAGAACTTTTTGCAATGAGGACCATGTTTCCAGGCCATCTGCAGCTGTGGAGCACCTGAAATGTGGCCCATGCAGCCAAAGAACCAAATCCTTCATTTTCTTTAATGTTAATTCACTTAGATTTTTCTTTTTTGACATGGAGTCTTGCTCCGTTGCCCAGGCTGGAGTGAAGCTGCATGATCTTGGCTCACTGCAACCTCTGTCCCCCAGGTTCAAGCAGTTCTCCTACCTCAGCTTCCCAAGTAGATGGGGTTACAGGGCCTTACCACCACATCCGGGTACTTTTTGTGCTTTTAGTAGAGATGGGGTTTCACCATGTTGGTCAGGCTGCTCTCAAACTCCTGACCTCAGGTGAGCCACCTGACTCGGCCTCCCAAAGTGCTGGGATTACAGGTGTGAGCCGCCATACCTGGCCTCACTTAGATTTCAATAAACACATATGCCACTGGCTGCCATATGGGAGACTCAGATCTATGCTCTTTCATAGCTTTTGAACTTTGAATCATTTAAATGCATTGCCTGTGTTTTATTTGTAGAACTTAATAGAATTAAAAATAAATAAATAAATAAATAATAAAACAAAAAAAATAAAAAAAGAACTTAATAGTATTTAGATTGAATTAACCTAAATGAAATCTGCAATGGAATTTAAATGGTACCAGTGCGTGCTTGTATAAAAAGATTCCCAAGGGGTGGGGTGGGGTGTGTGTGTGTGTGTGTGTGTGTGTGTGTGTATTTTTTTTTTTTTTTAGAGTCTCGCTCTGCCACCCAGTCTGGAGTGCTGTAATATGGACTTGGCTCACTGCATTCTCTGCCTCCAGGGTTCCAGTGGTTCTCCTGCCTCAGCTTACCAAGTCACTGGGATTACAGGCACGCAGCACCACACCCAGCTCATTTCTGTATTTTTAGTAGAGAAGGTGTTACACCATGTTGGCCAGGCTGGTCTTGAACTCCACCTCAAGTGATCCACCTGCCTCGGCCTACCAAAGTGCTGGGATTACAGGCATCAGCCAGCATGCCCAGCTGCAAAGGGTATTTTTGAGTAAAAATAGCAAGGTACAAACAAAAAATAGGGACTAACTGGGTGTGGTGGCTCAATCCTGTAATTCTAGCACTTTGGGAGGCTGAGGTGGGAGGATTGCTGGAGCCCAGGAGGTCGAGGCTGCCGTGAGCCATGACTGCACCACTGCCCTCCAGCCTCAGTAATGCAGCAAGACCCTGCCTCAAGAAAAACAAAAATTAAAATTAAAAAACCAAAGCCTACGCATGACGATTGGGTTTCCACGCTATTGTATGATCTGTGCCTTCCTCAAAACTTGTTACGGTATCCTCACATCACCCATCTGACGCGAAAAAGAAAAAATAAAACCCAGAAACTCAAACTAAAAATATTTGCAAATCTACAGTGTTACGCGTTGTCCCATGTCTCAGTGAAGGACACTGAAGCCCTACGCCGCAGGGGTTGTGGATGCGACCTTATTTGGAAATAGACTCTTCACATGTGATCAAGCTAAGCTGAGGTAACGAGAGTGAATCCTAATCCCGTGTGCCTGGTGTCCTTATAAAAAGGGGGTGTGTGGACAAAGACACCTGCAAAGGGAAGACAATGTCAAGGCAGAGACAGAAGACCACCTACAAGCCGAGGAACTCTGGAGGCTCTGAGAATCCATGAGCGAGACCTGGGACAGACCCTCCCTCCTCACAGCCTTCACAGGAAAAACAAACAATAAAAAATCCTTGATTTCAGACTCCTGGCCTCCAGAACTGTGAGAATGAATCTCTGTGGTTGAAGCCCACAGTGTAGGGTACTTTGTTAAGGCAGCGCTGAGAAATGAATGCAGAGTTCTTGGGGTGCACATCAACACTTCTGAAGGAAATGTGGGACGTGGCATGCTTGAACTTACAACTCATACATTTCTCTACTCTGAATTCTTTTTTTGAGAGACAGGGTCTCACTCTGTCACCAGGCTGGAGTGCAGTGGCACAAGCATGGCTCACTGCAGCCTCCACCTCCTGGGCTCCACAATCCTCTTGCCTCAGCCTCCTGAGTTGCCGAGACTACAGGCACATGCCACTCTGCCTGGCTAATTTTTTTTTAATGTTTTGTAGAGACAGGGTCTTGCTGTGTTGCCCAGGTTTATCTTGAACGCCTAGCCTCAAGTGATCCTCCCACCTTAGCCTCCCAAAGTTCTGGGATCACAGGTGTAAGTCATCATGACCGGCTTGCTTTTTTTCATTGTTGTTTTTGAGATGGAATCTCGCTGTGTTGCCCAGGTTGGAGTACGGTGGCACAATCTCAGCTCACTGAAACCTCCCACCTCCTAGTTTCAAGCAATTCTTCTGCCTCAGCCTCCCGAGTGGCTCAGATTCTAGGCACCCACCACCACACCCAGCTAATTTTTTTTATTTTTATTACAGGCAGGGTTTCACCATTAGGCCAGGCTGGTCTCAAACTCCTGACTTCAGAGATCTGCCCACTTTGGCCTCCCAGAATGCTGGGATTACAGGTGTCAGAGACTGCATCCTGAATTCTTAAAAGCATGTTTCTGTATTATTAATATTTATTTAACATCAATGACAGTGGGATTTTAGCCCATATTTTTCTCCTTTATATATTTCTGGGTAACAGGAGTTAACACTTGTTAAGTGGCAGGTAGAAGGGGAAGATCCCAGGGCGGTGGCAATAGGTAATGGGGCCCTGGGATGGGGCAGGAAATGCCCTGGGAGGTGGCAGGTGCCAAGGGCGTGGAACAAACCTTGATGTAGTAGACATCCCTGTCATCCAGTACCAGCTCCAAGTGACCCACGTGGGCACTCCCGAGAGCCTCCATCTTTCCTGGGTGGGGAGGAGAAACGAGAATTTAGAGACAAGGTTCCACATCTGAATCTGGCCCCTGCATCCCCTTGGGAGGACCGCCTGCCTGTTTTCTAATCTCCGAGTCTAGGGTTCAGAATCTGTAAAATGGAGCTGGCTTTAGTGCTGATCTCAGGAGGTCACAGACAGACCCACAAGCCAGCTCGCTGCAGGTGCCAGGCCCTGGGTGTGGCACCGAGTGAGGGGTCTGGTGAGCAGGGAGGGGACGTTGTCATTACCGTCCAGCTCGATTTTCTTCCTAGGATGGAGAAGCTTGAGCCGGAACTTGCTCTGGGGCAAGCTATAGCTGACGTCCACCCCAACATCCCTTGGCACTTCTGACCCGGGCGTGCCCATGAAGATGTGGGCTGTGGCTTCTTGAGGCAACCAGCTGTCCTTCTGGAAATAGAGTCCTCAAGACTGAGAGTCTCCACCTCCACCCTTCAGCCACTCGAACTGTTGTCCTTACAACCCCCCAACCAGGAATTTTTTTGGGCTTGAAAATCGCCTGCAGACATTTAAAGCTCTGCACCACAGCCCAGGACCTCGTTCACAGCGTCGAAATTGATTCAGCAAATGGCCAGGGAGAAGCAGCTGCAGTGCCCACCCCTGGCACCCGGAACAGACCCCGCCCATCCTTTTTTTTCCGAGACCGAGTCTCGCTCTGTTGCCCAGGCTGGAGTGCAGAAGGACGATCTCAGCTCACTGCAACCTCCGCCACCCCTCCTGAGTAACTAGGATTACAGGCATGCACCACCAAGCTAGGCTAATTTCTTTTGTTTCTTTTTTTTTTTTTAATTTTTAGTAGAGATGGGGTTTTACCATGTTGACCAAGCTGGTCTCAAACTCCTGACCTCAAGTGATTCACCTACCTTGGCCTCCCAAAGTGCTGGGATTACAGCATGAGCCACCACACCTAGTCCCTCCCATCCTTTTAACCAGCTCTGTGTCCTTGTTCCCCAGCTTCTGCAAGCTCTACACCTCCTGGCTGTCACCTGAGGCCTCCAGAACATTGCCCTCCAGTACTGTAGCCAGAACTCCCAGCACCTTAGCCCAGAGGGGAACACACTCTGCAAGGACCCTGCGCTCCAGGGTTCCCCGTGGGACCAAGCTTGAGGCTATGACTTCACCTGAAACTGTACATCTCTCAGCATCTTCCCCTGGCCTGTCCTAATTTCTCCTCTCTTACTGGGTCCCCCAGAGCCTTAATAAATCACATGTGCCCCAGTCTAAGGCGTGGGTCTATTTTTGGGAAAACGGAGCCTCAGCCACAAGCCGTGTTCTGAAATCCCACATCAGTGTACGTTCATTCAACACCAATGAGGACGCACTGCTGTGTGGAAGATGAGTGAGCATGGAACATGCAGAGTCCCCAGCCACACGGAGCCTACAGCCTAGAGAGGAAGCACAGGACCACCAGACACTAGAATGGGAAGGACGGCAGCTGGTGGCAAGTGTGCTGGCAAAGTGGATAGGTTAGGGGCCCCAACGGGGACACTGGTCTAGACAGGGTGGCCCAGGAAGGCTGCCCGTGAGGAGTCCCGTTTAAGGACACTTGAAAGGAGCGAGGGAGGGAGTTAGGTGGATGTCCCGGGGAAGAGTGTTCCTGGCAGAGGAAACAGCCAGTGCAAAGGCCCTGGGGCAGGCCTGTGCCCCATTGAAAAAGGGGCCAGTGTGTCTTCAGTGCAGTGAGTCTGGAGGTGAGACCGCGATGGGAGGCCAGCGGGGGAGAGAATGCCAAAGGCCTGTGGGCCAGCATCTGGCTCCTACTTGAGGAGTAATAGGAGCCATGGGGGGGTTCTACACAGAGGAGAAGCACGATCCAGCTGGGATTTCAGAGGGCCCATCTGGCTGCTGGTGAAGATGGTAAGGAGACCAGAGCAGGAGCTGAGGGAGCAGAGAGGAGGCCACCAAGTGCCTCCTCTGGACCAGGTACTGACGACACAGTGGTAAATAAAGCAAACCCTGAGGCCAGGCGCGGTGGCTCACGCCTGTAATCCCAGCACTTTGGGAGGCCGAGGCGGGTGGATCACGAGGTCAAGAGATCGAGACCATCTTGGTCAACAAAGTGAAACCCCGTCTCTACTCAAAATACAAAAATTAGCTGGGCATGGTGGCATGTGCCTTCAGTCCCAGCTACTCGGGAGGCTGAGGCAGGAGAATTGCTCAAACCCAGGAGGTGGATGTTGCGGCGAGCCGAGATCTTGCCTTTGCACTTCAGCCTGGGTAACCACAGAGAAACTCCGTCTCCAAACCAACCAACCAACCAACCCACCCACCCACCCTGAATCCGCTCCCAGGAACTGAGTCACCAGTGAAGAAAAGAGACATTAACCGATCAGCTTCACTAAGAAACAGAGCAATCAAAAGGGAAGAAACGTGGCTGTCTTAGGTCAAGTCACAAAAAAATGTGATGTGTTCCGGGATAACCAAGGCAGGCTTCCCTAAGGAGGTGACCCCTGAACTGAGATCTGAAGATTGATTCAGAGTTAATGAGCCACACAGCTCCAGCCAGAAAATCAGTCTGTGCAAAAGTCCAGAAGAAATCTACAGGAAGACCAGCGCACCCCAGCAGCCCCAGAGAGGAGCCCCACATCCGTTTGAGTGAGCTCAGCGCTGACCTCAGGAGACCCATTGAGAAAGATGGCTGAGAAAGATGGGGCTGTGGCTTAGGGCCCACCTGGGACTGCAGGGAGCAGGCAGCTTCCAGCAGGTACTGTCGGAGCCCCGGGTCCCGCTTCTGCAGCGTCACGGCTGCAAACACAGGCAATGAGAGCAGGTAGGGCTGGCCAGCCACCGGCCAGGTCACTCCAGCGCACAGCCGCCAGCCCCAGGCATAGGACACTGCAGAGAGAGGCAAGTGGGCAGCACCGGTCAGTGGAGACCCAGACGGCTCTGGGCGCCGGTGCCCACAGCTGCCACGTCAGCAAAGAAAGCACTTCTGTAATTTTTTCTGAGGAACAGCACCGTGTAGACATGAATCCTGTGAGGCAGTGGTGAGTAGACCAGGGTTTCTCTACCTCAGCACTGCTGACATCTGGGGACAGATCATCTAATTTGGGGGGCTGCCATGTGCATTATGGGATATTTCACTGCATCCCGGGCCCCACTAGATGCCAGTAATCCCTACCAACAATCAAATACTTCTGCAGATATTACCAAATGTCCCCGGGGTCGGGGTGGGGGTGGGGATGGGGGGTGGTAAAAGTGCCTCTGGCTAAGAACCCCTGGTAGACTTTTTTTTTTTTTTAGCCTGAGTCTTGCTGTTGTCCAGGCTAGAGTGCAATGGCATGATGTCGGCTCACTGCAACCTCCATCTCCCGGGTTCAAGTGATTCTCCTGCCTCAGCCTCCCAAGTATCTGGGATTACAGGCATGCAACTCTACATTCAGCTAATTTTTGTATTTTTAGTACAGACAGAGTTTCACCATGTTGGCCAGGCTGGTCCTGAACTCCTGACCTCAGGTGATCTGCCTGCCTCAGTATCCCTAAGTGCTGGGATTACAGGCGTAAGCCACCGTGCCTGGCCCCTGGTAGACTTTTTAAGAGTGTCAGGCAGTAATGTGTAGAACAAAAGCTCTGGAGCAAGAATGCCTGGTTCAAATTCTAGCTCAGCCACTTCCTAGCTGTGTGACCTTGGACAAATTACTTAACCTCTCTGGGCCTCAATGTTTCTTCTTATTATTGTTATTACTCCCTTGACCCACAGTAAAGGCTATAATATTTCTCCTCTTAAACTGCTAATGAAAACAGTTCCTGCCTCATGGTGTAGCTGTGAGAATTAACTGGTCAGTAAGTGTTGAGAACAGCACTGGGCCGACAGTAATGTCTTTGGTACTAACTCTTGCCCCAATTATAAAAACGTACTTGTCCAGACATGGTTGCTCACACCTGTAATCCCAGCACTATGGGAGGCCGAGGCGGGTGGATCACCTGAGGTCAGGAGTTCGAGACCAGCTTGGCCAAATTGGCAAGACCCCATCTCTACTATAAATACAAAAATTAGTTGGGCGTGGTGGTGGGCACCTGTAATCCCAGCTACTCGGAGGCTGAGGCAGGAGAATCACCAGAAACCAGAAGGCGGAGGTTGCAGTGAGCCAAGATCACCCCACTGCACTCCAGCCTGGGCAAGAGCAAAACTTTGTCTCAAAAAAAAAAAAATTTGTTGGTCGGACGTGGTCACTTACACCTGTAATCCCAACACTGTGGGACGAGGTAGGCAGATCACCTGAGGTCAAGAATTCGAGACCAGCCTTGCCAATAGAGTGAAACCCCATCTGTACTAAAAATACAAAAATTAGCTGTGTGTGGTGGTGGGCGCCCATAATTCCAGCCACTCAGGAGGCGGACACAGGAGAATCGCTTGAACCTGGGAGGCAGAGATTGCAGAGAGCCAAGATTGTGCCACTGCACTCCAGCCTGGGTGACAAAGCAATATTCCAACTCAAAAAAAAAAAAAAAAAAAAGACAAGCATTTGTTGTGGGAAATTAGAAAGCTCAGATTTAAAAAAAATTTTCTGTATTGTATGTTACACTTTCATAAGTTTATTTGAAATTCTTAATGCAACTTAAATACAAAAAAAAGGAGAATTATCAAGAAGCAAAACTTGTTTCTCTTCATTAAATAGAGCCCTCCCCAACCTCACTCCAAAAACAAAATTGCAAGATCTGCTACTATGTGACGTATTTACCTCCTGTCTTTTTACCCAGATGAGATCACATTCAGCGTTCCTGCCTTTCACTCGGTATTACTAAAGAAGTTTCTCATTAAAACAGCTCGCTCATAATGGAGTTTAAAAGTTTTGAGATATCTAGGCCAGGCACGGCAGCCCACGCCTGTAATCCCAGCACTCCGAGGGGCTAAAGCAGGTGGATCACCTGAGGTCAAGAGTCCAAGACCAGCCTGGCCATTGTAATGAAACCCCATCTCTACTAAAAGTACCAAAATTAGCTGGGCATGGTGGCAGGCACCTGTAGTCACAACTACTTCAGAGGCTGAGGCAGGAGAACTGCTTTAACCCAGGAGGTGGAGGTTGCAGTGAGCCGAGGTCACACCATTATACTCCAGCCTGGTGACAAGAGTGAAACTTCTGTCTCAAAGAAAAGGAAAAAAAAGTTATGCAATATCTCAGTAATTTCCTAGCCTACGAGCCAGCAAACATTCTTTGTAAAGGGCCAGATTGTTTGTTTAGTTACCCAGCTGGCTAGAGACAGAATCCTCCATGGTGACCCCAGCTTGAATGCAGTGGCATGACCACAGCTCACTACCACCTCGACCTCCTGGGCAAGCGATCCTCCCGTCAGCCTTCCAAGTAGCTGGGACCACTGGTGCATGCCACCATGCCCGGCTAATTTGTTAATTTTTATTTTTGTAGAGACAGGTCTCATTATGTTACTCAGGCTGGTCTTGAACTCTTGGACTCAAGGAATCCTCTCACCTCGGCCTCCCAAAGTGGAGGGATTACAGGTATGGGCCACCCGCCAGCCACATAGTCAATATTTTATGCCTTATGGTCACAGAGTCTAGGCTGCAGCTACTCAGCTCTGCTGTTGGACAAAGTAGCTACAGGTGATATGCAAATGAAGGGGGTGTGGCCATGTTCCCATACAACATTTCCGGACACCAAAATTTCAATTTCACGAAGTTTTCATGCTACGAAATATTCATTCTTCTTTTGACTTTAAGCCACTTAATGTTACAACCGGCCCTTAGCTCACTGGCCCTTATAATTGCCCATTTTGTCTACTCCAGAATATTTGAGTTGCTGCCTGTTTTTCATTCTAAATAATGATGCAAAGAACATCTGTGCACACAGACCATTTTTAAGTGGTGTTGGTTTGCTTTTAAAGGGTAGAGTTCTAGAAGCATTATCATTGACTAAAGTAGTTGGTAAAGGAAAATAAAGCCAGGCGCAGTGGCTCATGCCTGCCATCTCAGCACTTTGAGAAGCCGAGGCTGGTAGTTCACCTGAGCCCAGGAGTTCGAGACCAAGCTGAGTAACATGGTGAAAACCTGACTTTACAAAAAAAAAAAAAAAAAAAAAAGATAGCTGGGCAGGGTGGCAAGTGCCTATAATCCCAGCTCCTTGGGAGGCTCAGACGGGAGGATCACTCGAGCCTGGGGAGATGGAGTCTGTACTCTGGTCTGAGTGACAGAGTAAGACAAGAAGAAGAAAAAGAGGAAGAAAAAGAAGAGGAGAAAGAAGAGGAAGAAGAAAGAAGGAAGATGGACTAAGAAGAAGGAAGAAGAATAAAAGGACGAAGAAGGAAAATGAAGGAAGAAGAAAAATGGAAGAGGCAGATGAAGGAGGAGGAGGAAGGAGAAGGAGAAGAGGAGGAAGAAAGAGAGAAAGAGGGGAAGAAAGAGAAGAGAGGAGGAGGACGAGAAAGAAGAAGAAGAGAAGGAAGAAGAAGAAAGATGATGATCTCGGGATCCCAGCTCAAGATGCCAAAAGGAAAAGATTCAGCTGGAAGCTGAGTCATGCGAACAGCTGCCTCCCCTGTTGTTCATAAGCAGGTAGCCACAGATAAAAGGGTTAAATATTTGCACAGCTATTCTGTGTTCACCTTATCTTATGTAAAGTGCTGATTTATTGAGCAAGGATGAATACATAAGTGACTCTTCCCCTCCCTGCTCTTTTTCTCTTGCAGGGTGTGGGTACAGTCACGTGACCACACCCTCCCTCCTTCCCCTCCAGAGGGTTTTTCTCCTTTAAACCAAGGGAGGGAGAGCATTAGGTAATGCATGCCAGGCTTAAAACCTAGATGGCGGGTTGATGGGTGCAGCAAACCACCATGGCACATATATACCTACGTAACAAGCCTACACGTTCTGCACGTGTGTCCCAGAACTTAAAGTAAAATAAAAATAAATAAATATTGAAGCTTTCAGAATCATCTCTGGAAAAAGGCATAGACCACAGATTGTTCAGTGGATAAGTGTTCCTGTGTACATGCCAGGTATGTCCTTAACCTTGGCAAATTAAACTTCGAAATTGATTGAGACCTGTCCGAGATACTTTTTGGTTTGCAGAACATGAATACTTTTAGGGCAGGAGAGCAAGTCTGGCATCTGGAGCTGGCAACTTTCCCTTCAACCCTAGGATGCCCATCTTGGGAAGACAGCATGGAGAACCCGCTGCCTACCTTCCTCACCAGTACAGGACTGGGCCTCAGATGGGACAGGGATGTGTCCAAGGCTCCTCACGCCATCCCTGGTAACGACGTACAGCTGAGAGCTGGGTGGGAAACGATGACAGCATCAGATGCATCATTTTAATTCATCCATTAGACAAGTAACACCTCGAGCTGCCAGAGCTTGGCACAGGGGCAAATTCTACCCTGAAGGGGACCAGCCTTCAGGCAGTGCACACGCTGGTGGGTGATACTCCACGGGCACAGGGACAGAGGCTGAGGACCACAGATGGTGACAAGTGCTGTGAGAAGCCCACACGGAGGATAGCACAGCACAGGTTGTCTCAGGGACAGAGCGGGCGCTCCCTAGCTGCGGTAGGGGGAGTTCTCTGCAGAGGCGACATTTGAGCAGAGGCCCAGAGGATGAGAAAGAGCCACTGTTCCAGACAGAGGACATAGCAGGAGCAAAGGCCCTGGGATAGGAACGAGGTGGCTGCTTTAGGAGTATGGGAAGGCAGCTTGGTTGAGGGGTATCAGGATGGAGGCGGACAGTGAGTGAGGGGCAGGGACAGGGGAAGGAGGAAGCATAAGGAAGGTGGGCAGAGTCCCCATAGGGCAGGGCAAGGCAAAGGATGCAGGTAGGTGAGGAAGCCTGGACTTACTCTCACTCCCTCTGAAATTGTCCCTAAGAGTCACCTCCCCAGGTGTCATAGACAAGCATGCCCCAGAGGGACCCCAGGAAAGAGCTGAGGGTCTGAAAGTTCTCCAGCTCTCACCCCTCGGCTGCCCACATTCCCTGTCATAGACACATCCAGCCTTTACAGTCACAGACATGCATACACATGGACAACACATGCACTCCCACAAATGCTCAGACACGAGACACCTCCACTCCCACAATGCTGCTGACACACTCACCGACACACAGACACACCCTCATGCACACAGCTGCTCATACTCTCTCATATGCCTGATCACGTGTGCTCACAGATATAGGCTCATGGGCACACACTGTAACACAATGCGTGCTAATGTCACATCCACACCCACGCACACTTCCATGCGCACACACAGACATGTGATCACACGCACACACGCTCACATGCACTCTTGTGTTCATGGTTCCCTACATGCTGGCACAGGGCACCCACCTGAAGCTGAACAGCTCCACAGCCTCCTCGGGCGTGTTCAGATGCACCTTGAGGTCCCGGCCCTTCTGCAGCTGGATCCCTCCATCCAGGCTGGCAGTGCTGCGGATGCTGGTCACCCACCTCAGCCCAGCCTGCCCCAAGGCTCCTGTTGTGCCCATCTGAGCCGAGATCTGGAGCAGGGCACTGAGGAACAGGCATGTGCCAGCTGCATCTTGAGGGCCCTGGAGCCACAGACACCACCCACCGCCCCCAGCTGCCCCCTGAAGTTCTGAGCCAGAGCAGCCCCCTCTACCACAACCCTCACCCAGAGGCTTTACATACACCAAGCACTTTCCAGTCCTCACCTGCACTCATCCCTCTTACAGATGGGGAAACTGAGGCTCAGAGAGGTAACAGAACCTGCCTGGGTTCCACGACTGGGACAAAGCATGCAGCTGGGACACCTGAACCCCAGCTGTCTAAGTCTCAGCCCAGGCTCTTCACCCCACAGAGCACCCAGCCTAAGGCATCCACTTTCTGCATGTCAGACCCAGGACCCCAGGACAGCTCAGCTGAGTGGCTGGGGACAGATGCTCAACAGTGCTGTGACAGGTTCTGGAATCAGACCCAATATTGCACACATTCTGTTCGGGCACTGTGGTGCCACGTGCCCCAGGCTGTTGGCATCCTCGCCTTGAACCTTGGTTTCCTCATCTGTCAGTGGGAGTAAGAAGTACCAGCCTTGCTGGGTCGGGGGTTGCACCAGTTCAGTGAAGTCAAGGCTAGCTCCTCTCCTCCCTTCTGGGCAGGATGGATGGAAGGGCATAGAGTTGTGGCATTAGACCAGAATACCAGCCGCCTTGCACTGCTGTGTAACCTTGAACCCGTGACCAGACTTCTCTGAGCCTCAGTCTTCTCACCTGTAAAGTGGATCTAACCACCCAGCATCTCTACACACAGTCTCTTGGCACAGGTGGTCTACAGAATAGCGATCCCCCTGGACTGTGTGGATGTCCTCTACAGCCCCCAGGTCACTGCAGCCCTCTTTAGGAGTGGGATCCCAACCCCCAACCTGAGCCAGGTCCCAGGAGCCAGCTACCTGGGCTTGACATAACCGTTCACAGAGAAATCCGAGCGCTGCTGGAAGTCAGCGATTCCTCGGACCCGGATGCTGATGGCAGCCGAGGCGTTTAGGGTCAGCCGAGCAGGGAGGCCAGACACTGTGGGAAAGACCAGCTCCTCTGCGGCCAGGCTCAGCCTCCGGTTAATCTGGACCTCTTGTCCCTGCAGCCAAGAAATCATAAGCAGGGCCAGGCGCAGTGGCTCACACCTGTAATCCAGCACTTTGGGAGGACAAGGCAGGTGGATCACTTAAGCCCAGGAGTTGGCCAACAGGGGAAAACCCCATCTCAACTGAAAATATAAAAATTAGCTGGCATGGTGGCATGTGCCAGTAATTCCAACTACCCAGGAGGCTGAGGCACAAGAATGGATTGAACCCAGGAGACGAAACTTGCAGTTGAGCCAAGATCGTGCCACTGCACTCCAGCCTCAGAAACAGAGTAAGACTCCATCAAAAAAAAAAAAAAAAAAAAAAAAGGAAAGGAAAAGGAAAGGAAGAGGGGGAGGGGAAGGGAGGGAGAGAAAGAAACCATCAGGGGGCATGTGGCCACCCCTGCTGTGAGCCTGGCACCCTCTGAGTACTGAGCACAAGAGATTTCATTTGTCCTCAAAGGGCATGTAATCCCAGTTTCCAGATGAGGAAACTGAGGTCACAAAGATAAATGGCCCACCAAGGCCTGTAACTGGAAAGGGATGGAGCTAGATTTGAACCCAGGCAATTTGCTTATGAGAAAAGGTTACGGGTCAGGTTCAGTAGGTGGGGAGGACCATGGATCCTGTCTAAGGTTGCAGTCAGTTAGTATAGACCAGGGAAGCTGGAACCCTGTTGGATTTTCACCATATTAGCTCCTTTAAAACAACTGCTCTATGAACGGATATTTTGCATTTTTTGTTGTTTTGTTTTGAGATGGAGTCACTCTGTTGCCCAGGCTTGAGTGCGGTGATGCAATCTTAGCTCGCTGCAACCACTGCCTCCTGGGTTCAAGCAATTCTCCTGCCTCCACCTCCCAAGCAGCCGGGACTACAAACGCCCGCCACTGTGCCCAGCTAATTTTTGTATTTTTAGTTCAGATGGGGTTTGGCCATGTTAGCAAGGCTGGTCTTGAACTCCTGACCTCAGGTGATCCACTGGTCCCAGCCTCCCAAAATATTGGGATTATAGGCATCAGTCACCTCGCCCAGGCAGTTATTTTGTTATTTTTTATTAGCCCCATTTCACAGATGCAGAAACTAAGGCAATCAGTAGGTTCGAGGAGGTAAACAATAGAGCAGGGATTTGACCTTCAACAGCCTGGCTCCAAATTTCATGCTCTTAAGTGCTTTGCCAAAGTGTCATGGTGCAGATTTCAAGGGCAGGGGCTGGCAGGAGCTACCTTCAGGAGCTTGATGGCGAGCTCTGCCAGGCTCAGGGACTGGTGCTTCACGTGACTCCCTATAGCCCCACAGTTTACAAAACTCAGCTCCTGCCCCAGCACCTTCATGCTCAGCTCGCATCGCAGAGGCTGCTGGACCCTCCGCCTCTGGGTCACCTGCGGGAGAGCCAAGACAGGTCACAAAGAACAGGATCAGGATTAGCAGGGTGATACAGTTGGCTGTGTCCCTACCCAAACCTCATCTTGAAGCTCCTGTAATTCCCACAGGCTGGGGGAGGGGCCCAGGGGAGGTGACTGAATCATGGGGGTGGGTCTTTCCCATACTGTTCCAGTGCCAGTGAATGGGGCTGTCACTCTGCACAAGCTCTCTCTCTCTTTGCCTGCTGCCATCCACTTAAGACGTGACATCCCCTCCTTTCCTTCTGCCATGATTTTGAGGCTGTCCCAGGAGGTTGGAACTGTAAATCCATTTAATTTCTTTGTCAATTGCCCAGTCTCAGGTATGTCTTTATCAGCACCGTGAAAACGAACTAATACACAGAGCAAAGCGCCTATACTTTGGGAGGGGAAGGGGTGGCTGGTGAGCAAGGTCAAGAACTTGTGGGATCCAGATGAGGCTTGCAAAACTAGCTCCTACAGCATGAACCAAATACCAACCCCAGATGTGATTCCTCTGACTTGCACAGCAGTGCCCAACGCCGAGAGAGTGTGTTTATGTTTTCATAAATGTTCAGCTTTAGCGTAATTTTAGATTTATGGAAAAGTTGAAAACTGGCTGGGTGTGGTAGCTCATGCCTCTATTCCCAGCACTTGGGAGGATGAGACAAGATCGCTTGAGGCCAGGAGTTTAAAAGGAGCCTGGATAGCATTTCGAGACCCTGTCTCTACAAAATAAAAAATAATAATTAAAAATAATAGCCGGGTATGGTGGCACCCGCCTGTCCTCCCAGATGCTTGGGAAGCTGAGGTGGAGGATCACTTAAGCCCAGGAGTTCAAGGCTGCAGAGAACTATGATCGTGCCGTGGCACTCCTGCCTGGGCAACAGACAGAGCAAGACCCTGTCTCTGAAAAACAGGAAAACAAAGTCTGCAAAGACGGTACACAGAGTTCCCACGCGCCCTTCCCCTGGTTTCTAGCATCTTCCATCACCAGGATGCATGGTGCCAACTAACCAGCCAATGTTGGTATGTTTCTAGTAACTAAATCCCAGGGGCCATTTACATTTCACCAGTTTTCCCACCAATGTCCTCTTTCCATCCCAAGATCCAATCCAGCAAAACCCACAGCATGTAGTCGCCATGTCTCCCTGGTCTCTGGTTTATGACAGTTTTTCAGTCTTTGATTGTTGTTCATGCTATGTACATTTTTAATAAGTTGAATTTGTAAATTGGGAAATTTTAAACAAAAGTGGAAGAACTTATATAAAACTGAGCTCTCTGGCTTCTCTATAATGAAAAACATTGGGCGGCCCACCCTCCCCACAAGGAGGAGCCAGAGCTGAGCAAGGGCTGCCACTTTAGCTGAGCATGGGCTTCCTCTGTCTGCCACAGTCCCCACCACTCCCTATTGTCTCTGCAACACTGAGGCCAAGTATCCGCTGCCGTTCATCACTGTGCTCATGGAGAGTACTTCTCGGGGTGTGAGTCTCTAGGAAAAGTGAGAAAACAATAGAACAAGGGGATTGTGCATTCTAAGAAAACCTGTTTCTATCTAGCCCACCTCCCTCCTGCAAGCCTCTTGCCTCCCCTAGTCCAAGATGCTTTAACAGCAGGGATTACTGTCCTGCTCAGGCCCTGGGTTTACACTTGGTCGTTAGGAAACATGTGACCAACTGAACCCATGTCCCAGCCATCTACCTTGGTCACCTCAGATATACATGGCAATGACACTTTATAAGAGCAAAACGTTGCCAATAATCTAAAAGTCCATCGATGGGAAAATGATTATGTCAGCTGTGGTCCCCACCCATAGAATGAATATTAACATATCTGCGTATGGCGAGCTTCTAATAAGAAAATACTCAAAAGATAATAAGAGAAAAAGCAGGCTAAAGATACACACACCTTAAGACTAAGCAATTTCACTCCTAGGTGTATATGCCCGACAGGTATGAATACATACGTTCCCTAAGACCTAAGAGTCTTCATGGCACTGTAATAGCCAGCAACTCATGGATACACAAATTGTTCTATGGTCACGCAAGGAATACTACACAGCTATGAAAATGAACAAATTGTAAGTGCACACTGCAGTATGGAGAAATCTCACCAATTTTAAACCTAAGAAGTCAGGCACAGAAAGGAGTACAGGAGCAGCACTATTCATGGTCACTGAACCGCAGAAACCACCCAAACGTCCATCAATGAATGAATGAACACACGCGGCACTTCCAAGCAATTTGAAATAGGACTCGGACTTAGGAATGGAGCACTGAGCTATGCTGCAATGGGGGTGACATCCAAAACACTAGGCTAAGAGAAAGAAGTCAGACACAAAGGGCACAGATTTATGGTTCCATTTGTATGAAATATCCAAACTAGGCAAATCCAGAGACGGGAAGCATACTGGTGGCTGTGAGAGGCTAGGAAGAGGCGGTGCTGGGGACTGATTCTTTCATGGGTATAAGGTTTCCTTTGCAGGTGATGAAAATGTTCTGGAATCAGACAGAGGTGCTGGTGGCACAACACGCTGAATGTAGTAAATACCACAGAACTGTTCACTTCATTTTCAATTTTTATTATTTTTTTTGAGATGGAGTCTCACTCTGTCACCCAGGCTGGAGCGCAGTAACATGATCTCGGCTCACTGCAACCTCTGCCTCCCAGGTTCAAGGGATTCTCCTGTCTCAGTCTCACAAACAGCTGGGATTACAGGCATGCAACACCATGCCTAGTGGTTTTTTTGTAATTTTAGTAGAGACAGGGTTTCACCATGTTGACCAGGCTGGTCCCGAACTCCTGAGCTCAAGTTATCCACTCATCTTGGCCTCCCAAAGTTTAGGGATTACAGACCTGAGCCACCGTGACCAGCCAATCGTTCACTTTAAGATGCTTATTTTTACCCATGAGAATTTTACCTCCTTTAAAAAAAGAGTACAAGGTGAATGATTCTATTTATATAATATTTACAAATAAACTGGATGTGACTTCTACTGCCAACCAAATTGGATTGGATTCAACCTCCCACAGAGAGCAGCTGGGGACCCAGATGGCCCAAGACACAGACATCAGGCCACCCAAGACGATGAACCCCGAGAGATGAAAACAAGCAAGGTGAGCCCAGCTTCCTACCCGGAGAGTGTCCACGCTGCAGCACAGGGAGGGGGAATGGAGGCTGTCAGGGGACTCCCTGAGCTGAGGAGCTGGGGGTCTGAGGAGACCCTGGCAGCTGGCTTCGCAGGGCAGGGTAGCAGAGAGCATGCTCAGAGGTCTACAGAAGGTCCTATGAGAATCTCTGTAACATCCCATCAGGCAAAAATTTCTGAGCTGTAACAGCCAAAGCACTATCCATCAAAGAAACTAAGCCTTACTTCATCAAAATTAAGACTTCCTGGTATTTTGTGAAAGACACCATTAAGATAACAAAAAGAGACACCACAGACTGGGAGAAAGTATTTCCAAGTTACATATCTGATGAAGAACTTGTTTCTGGTCAGGTACTGTGGGTCACACCTGTAATCCCAGCACTTTGGGAGGCTGAGGCAGGAGGATCACCTGAGGCCAGGAGTTCAAGACCAGCCTGGACAAAAGAGTGAGATCCCATCTCTACAAAAAGAGAAAAAAACTTAGCCATGTGTGGTTGCACTACCTGTAGTCCCAGCTACTCAGGAGGCTGAGGCAGGAAGACCATTTGAGCCCAGGAGGTCAAGGTTGCAGTGAGGTATGATCACACCACTGCACTCCAGCCCGGATGAAAGAACCAGACCCCAAGTCACAAAAAGAAAAAAACAACAACTTCTTTCTGGAATATAGAAAGAATTCTCCAAACTCAATAAGAAAACAATTCAACAAAATAAGATGAGCGAAAGATTTGTGTGCACACTTCACCAAAGAAGATATACAATAGCATGTGAGCATGCGAAAAGATGATCAATGTCATCAGTCATTAGGGAAATGCAAATTAAAGCCGTGATACTACTACACACTATTGGAATGGCTAAAATTAAAAAGTCTAACCATACCAAGTGTTGATGAGGATGTGGAGAAACTGGAACTCTTGCACACTGCTGGTGGGAATGCAAAAATAGTACAACCACTTGGGAGAACTGTTGAGCAGCTCCAGAAAAAATTAAACATACACCTGCCATATGATCCAGCCACACCTACTAATTATTCAAGAGAAACAAAAGCACATGCCCAAAGACTTGTACATAAATAATTCATAGCAGCTTTATTTTTAATAGCCAAACCCTGGAAACAACTAGAAAGTCTGTCAACAGGTGAATGGAAAAACAAACTGTGGTATATCTATACAACGGAATACCATTTAGCAATAAAAAGAAATAAACTACACTGTACCCGGCAGCATGGATGAGTCTCAGAAAAATTATGCTGACTAGAAGAAGCCAAACAAAAAACATTATTTGATTTTCTACAAAAGGACATGTTGGTCAGGTGCAGTGGCTCACACCTGTAATCCCAGAACTTTGG
Source organism: Leontopithecus rosalia (assembly GCA_028533165.1). Classification (NCBI taxonomy): domain Eukaryota; kingdom Metazoa; phylum Chordata; class Mammalia; order Primates; family Cebidae; genus Leontopithecus; species Leontopithecus rosalia. The sequence goes on from CM052660.1 coordinate 97,081,701, forward strand.
GAGGTCAAGGCAGGAGGACCGCTTGAGCCCAGGAGATTGATACCAGCCTGGACAACATAGTGAGACCCTACCTCTGTAAGTTTTTTTAAAAAACTAGATAGGCATGACAGCACATGCCTATAGTCCCAGCTACTATGGAAGCTGAGGTGGGAGGACTGCTTGAGCAGGGAGGCAGAGGTTGCAATGAGCTGAGATCACACCACTGTACTCCAGCCTGGGTGACAGAGTAAGACTGTCCCCAGGAAAGAAAAAAAAAAAAGACATGTGTGATCTAATTTACATAATATTCTAGAAAGTGAAAGTCTATAATGACAGAAAGCCTCTCACTAGTTTCTGGGGACAAGGAGAAGCAGGAGGAAGGGATTACTAAGGATCTGGAAGAGACTTTTGGGGTGACAGGTATGTTCATAAGCTTTATCATGTGATGATTTCTTGAATATGTACATGGGTCAGAATGTATCCAGTTGTACACCTTAACCATGTAGTACTGTTCACCGTGTGCCAGTCAGACCTCAACAAAGCTGATTTTTAAAAAGTAGAACTCACTGATGCGGCCTTAAGTCAGAAGAGCGGTACCCCAGTTAAGGATGGGTATTAACAAGAGCAGGGGGACAAGGTGGAGGCTAAAGATGGTCTGCGTGCTGGTGACATGGGCGTGTTGAGATGGTGGACAGGAGAGCTGTACACTTACAACTCAGGGACTTTCCTGTGCACAGGATCGATTTCAATCAACAGTTTTTCCAAATAAAGCCAACTACGAGCTGACTATTCAGATCTGGACCAGCCACTTAGTTCTGTAAGGAATGGGCACGGTCAGAGTTCACAAATACCCAACTTTCAGATTCAAAAGACCAAGAATGAAGTGGGGTGGGCCTGCCTGGTGGAGCGGGGTGGGTGTGGCCACCTTCCTTACCTTCTGCTGAAGGTCTCTCATCCTTCTAGCTCTGTCTCCTGGACACCTGGGGCTGGCTGACCGTGAGGCAGGCCCAGGTTCTGGTCCTGGGGGCTTCTCTGCCTCAGACTCTCTTCCTTCTTCCTGACCCCAGAATGAGTTCCTGCCAAACAGCCTGCGAGCAATTTCCTCAGCATTTTCCAGCCGGAGCCCAAGCTGAGAAGAGAAGCCAGGGGCTCAGGAAGGAACAATTCAATCACAGGGGTGATGACAAGCTGTCAGACTGGGGATACGAATGACAGACCCAGAAGGTTTGAGCAGGGCACTCCAGGCTAGACTCGGGTTCAGGGACACAACCTTGGGAAATCCATCATTCTGTGTATCTACTTGGTACACGCCACACAGGAAAAATTCTTGCCGACTCTTTTAGGCTTGGGTCAAATGTCACCACCTCTGGAAAGCCCCCCTGAACTCTGTCACTTTCTTACTACCTCCTCTGCCCCATACACAATATACTCAGACTGGAAAGTGTGTTTCCCTCGAAAAATCCATGATGAGGGCAAGGACTCATGTCTCAGTCACCGGATACCTGCCTGACTTGGCCTGGGGCGGTTCTCAAAATTTGATAGGTGAATAAATGGATCCTTCTTTCTGTCCCTCCAGTCTTCCACCTGCTCATCCATGTGCCCCTCTGTTCACCTACCCTTTTGTCCTTCCCATCCATCCACCCACTTTTCTTTTTCGAGATGGAGTCTCACTCTATCACCCAGGCTGGAGTGCAGTGGCACAATCGCAGCTCACCGCAACCTCTGCCGCCCAGGTTCAAGCAATTCTCCTGCCTCAGTCTCCCTAGTAGCTGCGATTACAGGCTCCTGCCACCATGCCCAGATAGTTTTTTGTATTTTTTAAATGAGACAGGGTTTCACTATCTTGGCCAGGCTGGTCTTCAACTTCTGACTTTGTGATCCACCTGACTCAGCCTCCGTCAGCCATGGCACCCGGCCACCTTCCATCTTTTCTATCCTTTGTCCTATCCATCCTTAATTCCTATTCATCCATCTGCTTTTCCTTTCTTATGGACACCTCTTCTTCCTTCCATCTATTCTTCCCTCTTTCCATCCAGACATCTCTGATAGCGTTTGCAGAGAAGTCACCAGAGTCCAGCTCTTGGCAATGATTGGTGGGTGGGGATGGATATGTGACTCAGAGGATGGACTGATGGATGAATGTTGGTGGACATGGATGGCTAGGTGGATGAAAGATGGATGAGTGGGAGAACAGATGAATAGATGAGTAGGTGAGATAGTAGACAGAGAGATGGCTGGGAAGTTACATGGATGGATGGACAGACAGATGGGAGGGTGGGTATGTGCATGGATGGGTAGGTGGGTGGAAAGATGAATGAGCGGTAGATGGATAAATGAATGAACAGATGGATAGGTAGGTGGGTGGATGTATGATAGGTGGGAAGATGGATGAGGGGTGGGTAGATGGGTGGATGGATGACGGGTGTTTAGATGGATGGATGATGGATGGATAGATGATGGGTGGGTGGGTGGATGAATGAGTGATAGGTGGATGAATGGGTGAATGGATGTTGAGTGGGTAAGCAAATGGATGGATAGATTATGGGTAGGTGGGTGGGTAAATAAGCGGATGGATGAGAGAGATGAATGGAAGGGATGTGAGTGGATGGACAGATGAGCAGGTGAATGAATGAATGGATGGAAGGAGGGATGAGGGAGGGGCTGGGATGGAGGGAGGAAGGAGGGAAGGGAAGGAGGGAGGAAGGCATGTGGGTGAATTGACAGCTGTATGGATATATCTATGGGTGGGTGAGTGGATGACTAGATATAGGGCGTAGGGGAGGACTGAACAATGCAGGCAAGGGATAGATGGACAGACAGTTAAGTGACTGGGATATTTTTTGGCCCCAAGTCTAGGAGAGGCCCCATGGAGGCTGCAGCAAGGCTCCCCTCTAACCTCCAGGATGTTGAAGGCGCGGTCCATGATGTGGATGGTCAGGTTGACCGTGGCAGAACGGGGAAGAAAGGAGACAGGAGAGAAGAGAAGAGTCCCCTCCAAGTTGGCTCCCAGGTTGCCAGACACTAGGAGTAAGAAAAAACATAAGTACATTCTGCATACTCACAGAGTGGGATCTGGCTACTACCATGGGGCCATACCCTGACACAAGGTCAGACACTGGATGCATCTTCTCACCCCTCCCTGGCCAAGATGGGAAACAGCCTTAAGCCTTTGCAAGAAGAGAGGGAGGCCAGGACAGAGGGTCACACACACCTCTGCTGACAGGCAGAGAGGAGGTGCCCAGAGCACCCGACCCCTGACCCCCAGGCTTCCCAGAAAAGCTGAGGCGACTTAGGAGACTTAACTAGCAAGAGATTCCCTTTTTGATTTTCTATTTAATAACAACAAAGAGGCAGTCTCTAATCTCTCTTCTTAACAAGTAGGGAAAAACAGTTCTCAAAATTCACAGCCTTCAGGAAGCCATAGAATCCAGGACAATTTAATAAAAATAGTGTTTCCACCAGGTGCAGTGGCTCACTCCTGTAATTCCAGGACTCTGGGAAGCTGAGGTGGGCAGATCACTTGAGGCCAGGGGTTCGAGACCAGCCGGGCCAGCATGGTGAAACCCCATCTCTACTAATAGAAACATAAAAATTAGCCAGGCATAGTGGTGCACACCTGTAGTTCCAGCTATTCAAGAGGCTGAGGCAGGAGAATCACTTGAACCTGGGAGGCAGAGGTTGCAGTGAGCTGGATCGCACCACTATACTCCAGCCTGGGCAACAGGGTGAGACTCCATGTCAGAAAAAAAAAAAAAAAAAGCTGTGTTTTATTACCCGCCTCTGGGTGTACGGTATTTCTTTTTAGGAGTACCTTCTCTTTACGGGGAGCTAAACTGATTTTCTATTAATGGTAGTGATAAATTTTTTAACATAAATTACAAAGAGCCAATTTAAAGAAAAGATAAAAGTATTCAGTCCAATGCCATAAAATAATTGATAAGACTTTTCTCTTCCAACAAAAGCAGCAGGTGCTATGGAAATATGGCAAAACAAATTTTCGAACAAGCAGCATGTAACTTTTTTTTGAGACAGGGTCTCACTCTGTCTCCGAGGCTGGAGTGCAGTGGTGCAATCATGACTCACTGAAGACTCGACCTCCTGGGCTCACGCAATCCTCCTGCCTTAGCCTCCCAAAGGGCTCGGGTGAGCACTTTGGGTTTCAACCACCACACCAGACTGGCACGTCAATATCTGACCCTTTGACACAACGGCTGATCCATATGCTGTTGGGAGCTGGAGCTCCAGGGTCCCTCAGCCTTTGTGTTCCCAGACCAGGACAGGGGCTGCCAGGATGGCCATACCTGAGCGGAAGGTGACATCGGAATAGGATGAGTGTTTCCACATTTCCGGGTGGAACTCCTGGCTGAGGATGTCCTCAGGGAGGGTGTCCCGGAGGGCTCGTTTCAGGGGGTCATGCGTCTCCAGCAGCTGCAGGAGGTGACTCCATACAAAAGAACCCACTGGAATAGAATTGGGATCAGCGGGGGAGGGGCCATGAGGAAAGTGCCAGGAACGCTGTCCAGAGGAAAGGCCCTCCCGATCCCCACCCCAGTCTTGCAATTCCCACACACGGGGTCTCCTCAGGAGCCTGCCTATGGAGACCTAAGTCTGCTCTCAAGAAAGAGCAGCAATGAAGAGTCGTGCCTGAACAGAACTTGGAAATTCAGCCCGTGCGTGGAATTCTGACACTTTTTGGAAGACGAAGGAAGGTATTACAGGCTCAAAAGTCAGACCTGAGTCTGGGCTGGGCGTGGTGGCTCATGCCTGTAATCCCAGCACTATGGGAGGCCAAGGTTGGCAGATCACGAGGTCAAGAGATAGAGACCATCCTGGCCAACATGGTGAAACCCTGTCTCTAATAAAAATACAAAAATTAGCTGGGTGTGGTGGCACATGCCTGTAGTCCCAGCTACTCGAGAGGCTGAGGCAGAACAATAACTTGAATCTGGGAGGTGGAGGTTGCAGTGAGACAAGATAACACCTCTGTCTCCAGCCTGGCGACAGAGTGAGACTCTGTCTTTAAAAAAAAAAAAAAAAAAAAAAGCTGTGTGACCTTGGGGTGGTCCCTCTGTCTCTCTCAGCCTCGGTTTCCTCATCCGTGAAAATGGCAAGTCAGACCTGTTTTCAAATCCTGGTTTCACCATGTACCAGTGTTGCCTGAGATGGTCACTTCAGCTCTTGGAACCTTAGTTTTCTCATCTGAAAAAGGAACTAACAAAGTACCTCACAGGGCTTTTTGGGAAGATCAGTTAAAAGTAGAGCCTGGACCTAGAAGACTAAGTATGTTTCAGGATTGATTGGTAAAGTATGACGTGATCCATGAGGGACCCTGGAGGGATAAAGACCAAATGAGAGCCTCATGCGACTGAGTCCAGTGGCGAATATTAGAGTCCTACAGGGAACCCCCAACCCTCGCCATTGTCCCAGGCTCTCAGAAGGTCCAGCCAGGGGCTTCTGGAACAATCTATCACAGAATAGAGCAGAATGTAGGTTTTTAGGGATAAGGTGCCCACTCATTCCCACTGGGCGATACGTCAGGTGGTACCCCAGGGCCACTGTGGAGGCTGAGCCCCTCGGCTGATCCCGAGGAGGGGTGTAACACACATCATACCCCATGCCTGAAACTGCCAACAGAGACAGCTGTATCTTTGAATAGTGCCATCTCTTCAGAAGGAAATTCAACAACATCACATCAGACTTTTCAACGTGCATACCCTTTGCCTTGGCAACTTATCTTCTGGGAAATTATTCTAAAGTGAGATTAACTCAAGGGCCAAAGGTAGCTGTGCAGGAAGATTTGTGTCTATTTTTTCTAATGGCAAAAGACCAGAAACAGCCTAAATGCCATTTTACCAGTGGAGACTGGTAAAATGGATCATGGTACAAACATCCAGCAGAACACGCACACAGCCATAGATGAGAATGTATAAGAGCCATAGATGAGAGATGAGCTCCCAGACGTGTTAAAGCCAAAAGGGGCAGGCTGGTCCCAGGGGCTATCACCTGCCATCCCAAGAAATTTGGGAGGCTAAGGTGGGCGGATCACCTGAGGTCAGGAGTTCCAGACCAGCCTGGCCAATATGGCAAAACCATCCCTATTAAAAAAATACAAAAGTTAGCCTGGCATGGTGGCATATGCCTGTAATCCTGGCTACTCAAGAGGCTGAAGCAGGGGAATTGCTTGAACCCAGGAGGTAGATGTTGCAGTGAACCGAGATTGTGCCACTGCACTCCAGCCTGGGTGACAGACTCTGGTTGTTTTTTTTTTTTTTAAGGCAAGGAGCACAATAGCAAGTAGAACATGATCCTGAGATGCTGTTGTTAAAGAGATACATGAGTATGTTCCTCTATGTATTACAAGTTCTGATGTGATACACAGGAGAATTTGGTGATGGTTCTGATGGCAAAAGACCAGAAACAGCCTAAACCAGAATCAGGTCCCATGGGGGACCCGGTTCACAGTGAGCATCTTTAGGACACAGGAAGATATTGGGGGAAGAGGAAAGAAGTCTAATTTTTCTCATTTGTCCCTTGCCTATACTTTAAAATTTTGACCATGTAGCTATACCGCCTTAATAATGGCAGCAGTAGTGATAACATTAAAAGCAACAGTCACACATGTGGCACTTACCATGCATTCTAAATGCCTTTGTGTATTAACTCATTTTATGCTTGCACCACTATGAGGGAGGTACAGGCATTATCCCTATTTTATAGGTACAGAAACGGAGGCTCATGAAGGTTTCCTTTCTTGTCCCAAGGCATACGGGAAGGAAGTGGTGAAGCTGGAATTTGAACCTGGGCTCTCAGGTTCCAACCTCTCACCCCACTGTATATTACGGAATTTTTTTTTTAACAATCAGTTGAACTTATTTTTTTGAATTTACATCTTTGGGTTCAGGTGCTAGTATAAAGGGAACTGTCTCCTTCCATAAGGGATCTGAGATTTGCAGATGCTGTAAATCTTGTTTACAAGATTTGTAAACAAAGGATCTTTGACCTAACAAGATCCTTCTTGTTAGGTCTCTCTTTAGGATACTGTATCATGATCTGGCCAGAACCCTGACTCCCATTCCGTTTTACAGATGAGGAAACTGAGGAACAGAAAGAAGCAACTTCTTCAAAGTCATCCAGCAGCAGAATGGGGACTGGAATTGCCATGTAGGGGAGGGAGGAATACACAACCCCTCGTCTAGACAGTATGGCAGAGAAAGAGGGGGACAAGAAGACAGAAGGATGCCAGAGGAGTGGAGGGTGAGGATTCTCTCAAAACCCCTGCACTCTCCAGGAGGTACCCTACCAGCCCCACCCCTGCCTGCCCACACCCCTCCCACACACACACACCCATGGCTCACCCTGGGTGGACAGCTCGCCTGCCTGGGTGTGCCGCACCTGAGCAAACACCTCTTCACTGGGGCATCTCATCAGGGCCAGGTAGGCATTGATACGAATCTCAGCATCCTCCTCCGGGGATTGGTACAGATGGGAGAGCACTGATCGCTGGCTTGGGCAGAAGGCAGGCCATCACCAAAGGCCCACCTACCTCCACCCAGGAGGATGATGTTCCTGGCTCCAGCAGGTGAACGTGCTGCCTAGCCCCAGCTATCCTAATATCCCCACCATAGCAGGCTTCCCTGACATACTCTCACCTGTGACCCAGTTGTGGGAGGTAGCAGGAGTTCACTGATCATGCCTAATTCCCAGTCTCTACCAGCCCCAGCCTAGCGCCTCATCAGTTCCCCAACAAATGGGCATGGCTACAATCCAATAAAACTATTTACAAAGACAGCACAGTGCCTTGCCACATGGGAGGTCTTTAAATGTCTTGCCATTCCTGGGCCCCTTCCTAAGCAAGCCACCTCCCCATACTGTGACTCCCTCAATACCTATTGGCTTCCTCCATAGTCAGCTACCCACCCAGCCAGCCACCCACCCACCCACCCACTCACTCATCTATTCATTCACCCATCTACCCATCCAACTCTCCACCCAACATCCACTCACCCATCATTCATCCATCCACCCATTCATCCATGTAACAAATATGAACTAAGCAGCAACTGTGCACCCAGCACTGTGCTAGGTGACAGCCATAAGCAAGACCAACCCAGCCCCTGTCCACCTGAAGCTGGCATTCTAGTGCAGGGAGACAGTCAATGAAATTAGCATGTGAAATATATAAAAAGTTAGGTGGTGATAAACTCTATGGAGGGAAAAATGAAATGGGGAAACAGGACCAGAGCCATGGGGGAACTGGGAGGTTCAATTTCAGGTGAAATTGTCAAGGGAGACTTCACAGAGAAAGCGACTTTTAAGCTAAGACCTACAGGAGGTGAAAAAGAAAGGGACATCTGGGGGAAAAGTGTACAGAAAAGGGGACAGCATGTCCAATAGGCCTGGCACAAGACACGGTCACAAGTGTTTGAGGAAGGACAGAAAGAGGAATGTGCTGTGGAGGAGGCGTGAGAGGTGACAGGAGCAGCTGAGGCCCAGAGGTCAGTCCCTCAGGGTCTGGGAGATCAATGAAGGGACTGTGACTTTGACTCTGAGTAAGAAAGAAGGTACTGGACCAGGGATTAGCAAATTTCTTCTGTAAAGGGACAGTGAACCCTTTCAGATTCTGCAAGCCATTCGGTCTCTTGCAATGACTCAGCTCTGCAGGTGAAGCAGGAAGGCAGCCATAGACAGCACATAAATGAGCATGGCTGTGTTCTAATAAAACTTTATTGACAAAAACAGACAGAGAGGGCCAGGAAGTGGCCCATGGCCCGTAGTCTGCCAAACCCTGTACTAGAGGGAGCATGGATGGCATTAGTAATTATATGGTTATTCATGCATTTGATGAATAATCTGCTTCCCACACTAGACACAGGCTGACCTGGATACCTGCTCACGCTAGTACCCAGCCCAAAGTAGGTGCTCATTAGATACATGATGAGTAAACGAACGACTGAAGAAGTGAATTAGCAAATGGTGGTTAGAGACCCACCACCACCCAACCCCACCCAGTGAAACACACAAGCGCTCACGTCTGCAGAGCAGGGGACCCTCCGGAAGGCCTGGATGGCACCCAGCCGGATCTCGGGGGTGCTGCTTCGCA
>CM052660.1:97090879-97131137 GCA_028533165.1 Leontopithecus rosalia
GGGGGAATGAGGGGGCAGGGGGGAATGGGGAAGAAATGGGGAAGAAATGGGGCAGGGGAAATGGGGGGAAGGCATGGCTACATTCCAATAAAATGATTTACAGAACAGCACAGTGTCTTGCCACACGGGCAGTCTTTAATTGTCTTGGTGTTCCTGGGCCCCTTCCTAAGCAAGCTACCTCCCCATACTGTGACTCCCTCAATACCTATTGGCTTCCTCCACAGCCAGGTACCCACCCCCACCCATCCATCCACACACCCACCCACCCGTCCGTCCGTCCGTCCATTCACATACCCATTATCCATCCAGGGGGAAATGGGGGGAAAGGGGGAACCTACCCCACCCTCTCCACCTGGGGCTTTCCTGCTTGGCTTGAGCCCCTCTGGGAGCACTGGGCCCGATACCCAGGACACTGGATGTCCTCACCTTGTCAGCTTCTGAGGGCTCCCGGAAGGTACAGTTCTCACCCAAGGCCTCTCCCAGGATGCTCACTAGGGAGCCGACTCCAAGCAGCTGCCCACAGGGCCCATCCAGAGAAGCACAGAGGTTGTGCACCAGGGCTGAGATACCCAGGAAGGCGCCGGGGCTGGCCCGCGGCGTCTGGAGCAGCGGCTGGGGAAAGAAACCGGTTCCCACCCTGAGAAGGTGATAAGCGCCCTTCACAGGCCTCACCGTGGCCACAACCCCACTCACCTGGGCACTTCAGAACAATGCAGAGCCGAGTGCCCCACTAAACTGGGGACAGGGATGTTTGGGAATGTCTGGAGATACTTTGGTGTCACAGGTGGAGGGGGGAGGGCCACTACTGGCTAGGCTCACTGCTTAACATCCTCTAACACACAGAACAGTCCCCTCTCCCCAAATAATTATCCAACCCCAAATGTTGACAGTGCAGGGCTAGGTGACCAGTATTCTGGCCTCTGGGTGGGGTCTGATGCTTTGTCCAGGGTTCCCTACAACGTTCCACTTGGTGTCTGCCTCCCAGGACAAGTGGGATGCGTAAGAGACAAAAACAAAATCCTCTCTTTGCGACCAACTCCCAAAGCAAACTCGTGTCAGCCTGCTCGCCTCCCCCGTCTGCGAAGGCACGAAAGAGAGAAGCCATCTCTCCCAGGACCGGGGGATGCCCAAGATGATGCTATCATCCCTCTGTGCACAGCAGGGACACGGAACCCAGGAGAGCTGGGCCACACCTCCAGGCCCTGCCACCCCACCAGCCAGTGTCCTTTAAACAGCATCACCCGCTTCCAGGTATAAGATGAGAGGGGGCTGGAGAGGGCCCCCAGGCCACCGTGCCTGCTACTTGTCAGTGCCCCCTGGGACCGCCCTGAACATCAATAACCTCAAGAACATAGATGGAGTGGGACGTAGCAAGATCATGGAGAGCAGCGAGTTCACCACTGCCTTTGTTTTCCATCCCATTTGCCTACTTACAACTTCATTTAATTTTTGAAATGGCCGCATTTAACCCTCAGCTTACAAATCCAGTGAGGATCCTGCGATGGGCCCCTTCAGAGGAACATCAAGACCTTGCCTGTAGGCTAGGTGAGGTGGCTCACACCTGCAATCCCAGACATCTGGGAGGCTGGGGCGGGAGCATCACTTGAGCTCAGGAGTTCAAGACCAGCCTAGCCAACATGGCGAAACGCGTCTCAACTAAAAGTGCAAAAATTAGCCAGGGTCAGTGGTACACACCTGTAATCCCAGACTCAGGAGGCTGAGACAGGTTGCTGGAACCCAGGAGACAGGGGTTGCAGTGAGCCAAGATTGTGCCACTGCACTGCAGCCTGGGCAACGAGCAAGATTCTCTCAAAAAAAAACTTCCTTTTTCTCTGAGCATCTGTGTCCCGCACCTCATCTTCCTGCCTTGCCCTGAAATGCAAGCTGGACCCCTTGGGTCTGGCTCCGGGGAGCAGGAGACTGCTAGGGCCCCACCCACCCAGTCCAACCAGGGTTCATCTCCTGCGGACACCACTCAGCAGCAACCACCAGGCCCAGGGAGAGTCCTCCCGGGGTCACTCCAGCAGCTTGACAGAATCCACCACTCAGATGCCCAGCTACTCTCACTCCAGGGCACTGAAGGCTTCAATGAAAGGAGGGCAAACGGGCAAACAGAGAGGGCTCAGGACATAGCTGGCCCCTCCAGGCCCCTCAGAGAAATCAGACCAACAGTTTACAATTTGTTTGTTTTTTGAGACAGAGTCTTGCTCTGCCATCTCAGCTCACTGCAACCTCTGCCTCCCGGATTCAAGCAATTCTCCTGCCTCAACCTCCAGAGTAGCTGGGATTACAGGTGTGCGTCACCATGCCTAATTTTTTTATTTCTAGGAATGGGGTTTCACCCCATGTTGGCCAGGCTGGTCTCAAACTCCTGGGCTCAAGTGATCTGCCTGCCTCAGCCTCCCAAAGTTCTGGGATTACAGGCATGAGCCACTGTGCCTGGCCTAGACCAACAAATCTCTTTTTTTTTTTTTTTTTTTTAAAGTTGGGGTTTCACCATGATGGCCAGGCTGGTCTTGAACTCCTGACCTCAGGTGATCCACCACCTTGGCCTCCCAAAGTGCTTAGATTACAGGCGTGAGCCACCTCGCCAGGCCAACAAATCTTAATAAGCAAACTGTACTCACTACAAGCCAGATTCTGCTGATAAGATGTCATACACCTTGCCTTCTTGCCTTTCTTATCATTTCCATTTTGCAAATGAGGAAGCTGAGACTCGGAAAGGGTAAGGAATTTGCCTCAGGTAGCCCGGCTATAAATGGTAGAATTGAGATTTAACCCAGAAGGCTCTGGCTCCCAGGCCACGCATGACCCCAACACTCACTGCTTCTCAAAATGAAAATTCTGGGCTCACTGCTAAGATCTGGCCCTGGGGCACTGGGTGCAAACAGTGGCCTCTGTGCTAGACCCGTATCACCCTAGAACAGAGAACGCTTGGCAGCTGTGGGGAAGTAAAATCTCCGTCCAGCTCTATCCCCCGTTTTTTTTTTTCCCCAAGATGGAGTCTTGCTCGTCACCCAGGCTGGAATACAGTGGCACGATCTCAGCTCACTGCAACCTCCATCTCCTGGGTTCAAGCGATGCTCCTGCCTCAGCCTCCTGAGTAGCTGGGATTACAGGTGCCTGCCACCACGCCGAGCTAATTTTTGTATCTTTAGTGGAGACAGGCTTTTGCCATGGTGGCCAGGCTGGTCTTGAACTCCTGACCTCAGGTGATCCGCTCACCTCCCAAAGTGCTAGAATTACAGGTGTAAGACACCACACCCACCACGCCCGGCCTGCCCAGCTCTATTCCTTCCTTGGCTTCATGAATCTTCACCAGGTCTGCGTGACTATGCTAGAGTGTGAACACACCATGGGATGGTGTGAACATGAGCATTCGTGTGCATGTTGGTGTGTGCTGTGGAATCCCAGTGCTTGTGGGTATGTATGTTCCCATGAGGGTGTGCAGGTGTCTCCATGCACTCGAGAACCCTAGAACGCGTGTTTCCTGGTGGAGACCTGTGTACATGAGTCCCCATATGGGCATCTTGTGTCCCCCACTCGGTGTGTGCACATGCCCATGTGTCCAGGTATGTGTGTGTGTGTGTGCGTGCGCTATGTGTGCCCACACACAGCCCAGTGTATCATGGCATGCCCATGCATGTGTCCAGGTGTGGGTGGCTGTCTTCACACGTCCCATTGTGTGTCCTCCTGTATGTACACACACATGGCACCATGTGTTCACGTGTGCACACATTGGGGTATGTACCTACATCTCCAGGTATAAGTCTTGGTGTGTATGTCTCAGAGAGAGAGAGAGAGAGAGAGAGAGAGAGTGTGTGTGTGTGTGTGTGTGTGTGTGTCCCTGCATTCCCCCATGTAGATGTCCTGGGAGAGCCTGTCTTGGTGCGAGCCTGCATCAGTGTGAGTGTGTGTACATGATGCAGCATGTGTGTGCATGACCCTGTGTGTTTGTGTGCCCCTGAGCCTGTGTCAATGTGTATACAGGTCTGTGTGTGAACACATGACTCAGTGTGCGTATGTCCCTGTGTGTGTTCCTGTGCCTTGGTGTGATCCTGTGTGCGTATCCATGTGTGAACACATAATCCAGCATGTGTGCATGTCCCTGTATATCTGTGTGTCCCTGTGCCTCGGTGTGAGTCTGTGTCAGTGTGTAAGTGGGTCTGTGTGTGGACACATAATCCAGCATGTGTGTGTATATCCCTGTGTGTGTGTGTATATCCCTGTGTGTCTGTGTCCGTGTGCCTCAGTGTGAGCCTCCATCAGTGTGTGTGTGGGTCTCTGTGTGGACACATGATCCAGCATGTGTGTGCATGTCCCTATGTGTCCAGGTGTACCTGTGCCTCGGTGTGAGCCTGCATCAGTGCGTGTGGGTCTGTGTGTGTACACACGATCCAGCATGTGTGTGCATGTCCTTATGTGTCCAGGTGTACCTGTGCCTCGGTGTGAACCTGCATCAGTGTGTGTGGGTCTGTGTACACACAATCCAGCATGTGTGTGCATGTCCCTATGTGTCCTGGTGTACCTGTGCCTCGGTGTGAGCCTGCATCAGTGTGTGCAGGTCTGTGTACACATGATCCAGTATGTGTATGTCCCTGTGTTTGTGTGTCCCTGTGCCTTGGTGTGAGCCTTCATCAGTGTATGTGGGTCTGTGTACACACAATCCAACATGTGTGTGCATGTCCCTGTGTGTTGTGTCCCTGTGCCTTGGTGTGAGCCTGTGTCTGTGTGTGTGGGTCTGTGCATGTACACATGATCCAGTGTGTGTGTGCACATCCCACTGCCTCAGTGAGTGCGGGTCATGTCCTGTGTGTGTACACGTGCGCTTAGGATGCACGTGTGGAAGTCACAGCGTGTGCATCTCACTGCATGTTTTCCTTGTCAAAGGACAGGAGTGTGTGTAGCCTGGAAAAATGCATATTCAATGTTTCCCTATATTTGGGAAAAGAAAACAAAGCTCTCTGTTTTCCTAACAGAGCTGGGCAACTGGGCTTGGCTGGGAGAGCAGGGGTTATAAAAAGACTAAGACAGGCTGGGGCACATGGGAGGGGCCGCCTGCTGGAGTTCCCGCCTCTGCCTGCTGCGCCAAGAAAGGCGGCGGAGGCGCTGACAGGGCAGGCTCAGGCCTGTCCCAGACCAAAGCTGGAGCCAGAAGCCTGGTCAGGCCCTGCAACGCTGCAGGGCAGGCTGGTGCCACTTGGCTGGCAGAGAGCCCAGATCTGCGAGCCACTTCCGGTGGCCTCGCCAGGACAGCTGGGCCAGCATGACGCCTGGGTGCCGACGGCAGGCCCGGCAGCAATGACCCAGTTGGTTCTGTGTACAGCTGCCCTGGGGATGCGCCCAGAATGGCCAGCCTTCCCCATTTTCACAAAAACCAGAAATCACATCGCAAAAAGAAGAATGGAGAATTCTGAAAAGGAAAAATACATTTTAAAAGAGGAATCAAAAGGGATGGAGGAGAAAAAAGCCCATCTTAATGCAAAAATCTCTAACTTAAAAAGATTTACTTACAGTTAAAAGTCTGTTTAAAATATTCACTTTTTAATTTTATTTTCATTTTATTTATGTATTTATTTTTTTGAGACAAAGTCTTGCTCTGTCACGATCTTGGCTCACTGTAAACTCTGCCTCCCAAGTTCAAACTATTTTCTGCCTCAGCCTCCGGGGTAGCTGAGATTAAAGGCGCCTGCCACCACGCCCAGCTCATTTTTGTATTTTTAGTAGAGACGGGGTTTTACCATGTTAGGCTAGTCTCAAACTCCTGACTTCGTGATCCACCTGCCTCAGTCTCCCAAAGTGCTGGGATTAGAGATGTGAGCCACTGAGCCCGGCTCTTTTTCATTTTTAAAGATGGAAAAATAAAATTATCCTCAAACCCCTGACCCTTATTGAACCGATTTCACCTTTCCAACAAGATTCTAAAGCTCAGACATCATACCCCAAACCAGCCCTCCCGGAAAAGGTAAGAAAACATCTGGGGAAAGAAAAGACAGGAAGTGTCTGGACCTGGGGGAGGTGAAGCCCCAGCTAGAAAGCATCAGGAAGCTAGACTTCACCAACGTGAACAGCTTTTGTTCATCAAGAAGCCTGAGCACAGTGGCTCATGCCCATAATCCCAGCACTTTGGGAGGCCGAGGCAGGCAGATCACATGAGGTCAGGAGTTTGAAACCAGCTTGGCCGACATGGTAAAACCTGGTCTCCACTAAAAATACAAAAATTATCCGGGTGTGGTGGCATGCACCTGTAATCCCAGCTATTGGGGAGACTGAGGCAGGGAGACTCACTTGAACCCAGGATACGGAGGTTGCAATAAGCCAAAATTGTGCCATTATACTCCAGCCTGGGCAAAAGAGACTCGGTCTCATAAATAAATTAATTTATTCTGAAATAAAAAGTTCATTAAAATACTCTCTCTTTCCCCGCTTGCCCCTCACTCCCCACTCCCCGTCCCTCCATCTCCTCTCCCTGGGCTGCACAAGACAGCCTGCATCCCCAGAACCTGCCACAGCTAAGGCAGAGCCTTGCTGACCGGATGACAGAACAAGAAAATACGGCCCAGAGAGGCATGAGCTCTGGCCAGCAGGAGCATCGCATGTGAGGCAGGTAGAAGCAGCTTCCAGGCTCCATAAGCCAATGGACGCCACCTGCTTGGCTCCCTGCTGTGTCACAGACTAATGCCAACAGCCATCTCCCTCCAAACACACCACACAACTCACTTGGTCTGCAAGATCATCCTACAAAATAGTTCCATTGCACAGATGGGGAAAATTGAGGCCCAGGAAAGTAAAGTGCCTTGGCCCAGGTCCTGCTGGTGAGGGACAGAGCTGGGATCTGAAACGGGGAAGTCCAGATGGGTTTGTGCTTTTAGTTCCTGCACATATGTGGAACGAATGTACAAATAATCTGGTGAAGGGAGGGAGGAAGGAGCGGGGAGGGGATGGCACAGGGGAGGGGAGTAAGAGAGAAGAGGGATGGGAGAGGGGAGGGGGAAAGATGAAAAAGGGATGGGAGAGGAGAGGGGGAAGAGGAAAGAGGGATGGGAGAGGGGATGAAGAAAGAGAGAGGAGAGTGGGGAGAGGGAGAGGGAAAGGGGAAGGGGGAATGGAGGGAAGTATACAGATGTTTCCAGGGAGACTGGCTAAGCCCAATGCAGGTCTTGGGTAGTTGCCGCATGCCTGGTGGCCAGCAAGTCACCTGCTAGGCTGTCAACTGTGGGTAATGTCTCTCAGGGGCCCAACCTGGGCCTGGTTCCAAGTCAGTGCCTGATTCTTGTCTGCTGAGCGGAGCCAACCACACAGACTGCCTGGAATGGCCCCACCCCAAACCCTGGGGTCAGGGGCAGAAGGCAAAGGCTCTCTATATTCTGCCTGAGGGACAGCCGGGGCCCAACCAGCTCCAGGACCGCACAGATCCTGCTGGGGCCCATTCAACCAATGCAGGGGGGTCTCTGATGCCCTGGGGACCCCGCGGCCCAGCACCAACTGTGTCTTCGCTCTTGCTCCCCACCAATGTCCTCTGACTCGGCACTCACTATCAGCCGGGACAAGGTGAGGAGCAACAGGTGACACCTCCCAGCCCAGGCAAGTGAGGACACGCCCCAACGTCTCAGGTCAGAATCTCAGTGAAGGGCAGAGCAGCTGCAATCCCTTGGGGAAACTGCCCTACCTCTTTGGGCCTCAGTTTTCTCAACTGCAAAATGGGGTCGATAAAAGCACCTACTCCAGTAGGGACATCTCAAGGGTTAAACGAGACCTCCATGTATCGGTAGAAATTACTGACCTCATCTCACACAGATTTCCTAATCTCTAGACTCATTAAATATGTGTGTTTATAACAATGGCAGCTGTAATTTCAAGTGCTCAGATTTCGCGCCAAACACCAGGAGAACCACTTCACACACAGCATTTCACTCCTCACTGTGAGTCCAGCATAGAGGTACTACTTCCATCCTCCTTTTAGCGATCAGAAAACAGCCAGGCGTGGTGGTTCACGTCTGTAATCCCAGCACTTTGGGAGGCTGAGGGCAGATCACTTGAGGTCAGGAGTTCGAGACCAGCCTGGCCAAGAATCCCATCTCTACTAAAAAAAAAAAAAATTAGTGGGGCTTGGTGGTGGTAGGCACCTGTAGTCCTAGGTACACTGGAGGCTGAGGCAGGAGAATCACCTGAACCTGGGAAGCAGAGATTGTAGTGAGCTGAGATTGTCTCACTGCACTCCAGAGCCTGGGTGACAGAGCAAGACCCAGTCACAAAAAAAAAAAAAAAAAGATCAGAGAACAGGCTCAGAAATGTTAAGTCACTTGCCTGGGATCACACAGGTGGGAGACACACTGCTGACACTTGAACCTGGATCTCTCTGATACCAAAGGCGCCCTTGAACCTGCCACAGTAGCCCAGGAGGGTGAGTGGTCTGGCCCCCTCCGCTGATTCCAAGAGGGACTAACACAAAAGAATTGATCACCCCCACACCCCCCACCAGTATCTAACCAGCAGCTAAGCCAGGCAGGAAGGACATGAGGGCTTGGGTGGGGTGCAGGGACTCACCAGCAGCGTGTGGACCATGGCATCTGTGGGCTGTGGGAGGAAGGCCAGTGATGAAAGCCACACCTCCGCCTCGTCTGGCTCCACCTCCCCAGATGCGATGAGTTCCTTCATGAGGCCCACGCAGTGCTCTGTCCCACAGGAGCGCAGCGCATCCAGCAGTGGCTGCCTGAGATCATCAAGGTGACCCACCTGTGCTGAGCACCTGCAAGCCTCATGTCACCAAAGTCACCCAGGGGTAAACTGAGGCTCAGGGAGGTACAGTACAGACATGCCCACCCTCATACACCTTGAGAGGAGATGATCTGGGTCTGGGGCCCTGCAGCCTGGCGGGGGCATGTCCTCTTGGGACCACAGCATCCAGTACAGGCCCTGGCAGCTCTACCCACCCAGGAAACAGTGGTTTGGAAAAACATAAGTTTCCCACCCGGTGCTCTGCTGAATCCCACCCAAGCAAATGCCACCGAGTCGGGGTAAGAATCCTGAGTGGAAGAGGAACCAACAATCAGCAAACAGTCTCCAATTTCAAACTCGAATGCTCAGCACAACATCAGGACATCTCTTTTTGTTTTGTTTAGGAGACAGGGTCTCACTCTGTCACCCTGGCTGCAGTGCAGTGGTGCAATCACAGCTCGCTGCAGCCTCCACCTCCTGAGCTCAAATGATCCTCCCACTTCTGCCTCCCAAGGAGCTGGGACCACAGGTGTGTGCCACCACACCTGGCTGACGTTTTCATTTTTTGTAGAGATGGGGCCATTGCTACGTGGCCCAGGCTGGTCTCAAACTCCAGAGCATAGGAGTTAGTGCCTCAGAAACAGCCCTCTGAGACTGGGAGTCTCGTTACCCCCCTTACTGGTCCCAGATCAGCAAGGACTGGGTGGTGGAATCCCAGCCCTGCCCAGCACCCCCCAGCCCAGACTCTCCGACCCGCCCCCGCAGGAGGGTACCCTAGGCCCATTGGAATGCTAATTCCAGCAAGAGGGTCCCTGTCTGGGAAGGGAACAATGGTTGTCTTTATGCGCCAGGCCCTTCAGCTTCTGGTCCCAGGCAGGATCCAGCTTGGGCCCCGTGGGAACCTCCAGGCTCCCCACTTAATCTCCTGCTTGGCGCACATTCTTGGACTGAAGGGCAAGTCAGTGTCGTGTCTCAGGGACGGTATAAGACATCAGCATCCATCCCTCAGCACTAAGACTCCCCATAAGCCAGAGACACCCTCAGCCAGCTCCTGGTCCACCCCCGCACCTGGAGAGGGGCCTTACCCATTGTCTCGGCATTTGAAGGAAGAATGTCGCCAGAGTTCCATCAGTTCACCCCCAGAAAGGCCCTGGAGCTGGGACACCAGTGTCAGGAACAAGTCCATAGCCTAGGGTTCAGAGGGAGCAGCATGACATACCCAGCAGGGCGGGGATCCCCAGAGGTCACCTCACCTGTCTCCGGCTTGTGAGCACAACTGTGGGGAAAGTGGGGAGGACCTGCTACCTTCTCCCAAGGTGTCCCAAGATCCAGTGAAATGAAGCTCCAGGTCCATCTTCTCCCCCACTGCACCCCCAGCCCCTACGAGCACACAGGCTGGTTCATTTTTCTTTAATTTACCAGGTATTTATTGAGCACCTACTATGTGCCTTGCATTGCACTCAGGATATGGCAATGAAACAATAAGCCTACTGTCAGAATCTGTGGCAGCTAATAAAAGCTCAATGAATGTTCACTATGACCCTCATCTAATTATTCTAATGAGTCTTAGCATATTTCAAATATTTAGCGAGGTGGCGATCTTTTCCTACATAATATATATACTTTTATTTTTTTTAAGAGACAGGGTCTCCCTCTGTCTCCCAGGATGGAGTGCAGCCTCACACACCTGTGCTCTCGTGATCCTCCCACCTCAGCCTCCCGTGTAGCTGGGAATACAGGCACACATCACCAGGCTCAGTTAATTTCTTTGTATTTCTCATAGCGATGAGGTTTCACCATGTTGCCCAGGCTGGTCTCAAACTCCTGTGCTCAAGTGATCCTCCCACCTCAGCCCCTCCAAGTGCTGGGATTACAGACATGAGCCATTGTGCCCTGCCTTTTCCAGTATTTCTAATAAGAAGAATGTAATTGTTTTATACAATTATTAACAGTGACAGCTAATAAAGGGCATTATGGGGGCTGTAGAAGGCCCCAAATTCACAAGAAATAAAGGACTCAGAGCAGCCCCCAGGTTTAGGAGATGTTTAGTTTGGGAAACTTCCCTCCTGGTAATCCCGTAGTCTCAGACTCACCATATTGACCTAAACCCAAAGCCACAGAAAGAGCAGCAAGGTAAGAGCCAAGCCAAGTCAGATCCCAGCTTCCTGCAGGGAAGCCCCCCATGTTTCCCGAGGCTTGTCCAGGGCAAGGCTGTAGCCCCCACCCGCCAGGGGTCCTCCAAGGCTGGGACCTGCTTCCCTGACCCTGGATCTCTCTGCTGTGTGTGGTGGTGATGGAATCCCCACACACGCAGCTTGATCTCAGCAAGACGCAGACTGTAAAACAGGCCCTCACTGGTCACTCGGCCTACCTGCCAACATGTCTGCCTGCCAGAGTCCAGGCAGCCTTCCCAGAATCCGCCTTGTGTGGGCAGAGCCAGTGGCTACCTTCAGCTCCACCTTTCCTTCTTCTAGCAGGACCCACAAGCCAGCCCCTGCTGCAGGCTGAATGCCACCATCGCGGCTGGCCCTGACCACTGGTGGCCTCAAAGACTCTGTTGCCCAGTGAGGGGCAGCTATCCAAAAAATTTCAGTTTCAGGCCTGCTTCCTTCCTCCCTAATGGGCTTGGCTACATGTCTCTCTGGCCCATGGCTGCCTTTCCCTGACTGCCCTTGGAACCCTGGGCTCAGCACACATGTGCAGACAGGCACCGGTAGACAATGCCTGCCCAGGACAACTCCTGCTCTAGGCAAGCCTCTGGCCACAACTGTTATGCTGAGAACGGGCCTTTCAGAGCCAGGCAACAGAAGGGCTCATCAGTGGCTCATCCTGCTTTCCCTCCATTGGCAGAAGAAGAAATTCAAAAGCAGAAAGGAGAGCAGACCTAGGTGGGCTATGGATGGAGACAAAGGGCTTAAGAAATCAAGTCTGGGGCCAGGCACCGCGGCTCACGCCTGAACCCCAGCACTTTGGGAGGCCGAGGTGCATGGATCACTTGAGGTCAGGAGTTTGAGACCAGCTTGGCCAACATGGTGAAACCCTGTCTCTACTAAAAATATAAAAATTAGTCAGGCGTGGTGTTGCATGCCTTAATCCCAGCTGTTCAGGAGGCTGAGGCAAGAGAATCACTTGAACCAGGAGGTGGAGGCGGCAGTGAACAGAAATCACACCACAGCACTCCAGCCTAAGCAACAGAAAGAGATTCCACCTCAAAAGGGGGGCGGGGGAAGACAGACATTTAGGTCAGTAAAAAACCTACCACCCCCATCACTGCCAATAATACACAATGCTAATAATAAGGCTGTGTGCAATGGCTCATACCTGTAATCCCAGCACTCTGGTCAACATGGTGAAACCCGCCTCTACTAAAAATACACAAAATTAGCTGGGCACGGTGGCACGTGCCTGTAATCCCAGCTCTCAGGAGGCTGAGGCAGGAGAATTGCCTGAACCCAGGAGGCTGAGGTTGCGGTGAGCCGAGATCACGCCATTGCACTCCAGCCTGGGTAACAACCGCGAAACTCCATCTCGGGGGAAAAAAAAAAGTCCTGATTTATAGCGTTTGCTGATTCGCATGGTGTAAAAACACCCACCATGGTCAACTTCAAGCTACCAACATACAATTGCTAAGGACAGACTGAAGTGCAATGGCACAGTCTCAGCTCACCGCAACCTCCACCTCCTCGGTTCAAGCAATTCTCTTGCCTCAGCCTCCAAAATAGCTGGGATTACAGGCATGCGACACCACGCCCGGCTAATTTTGTATTTTTGGTAGAGATGGGGTTCCTCCATGTTGGCCAGGCTGGTCTCAAACTCCTGGCCTCAAGCAATCTGCCCACCTTGGCTTCCCAAAGGACTAGGATTACAGGCGTGAGTCACCACCCCCAGCCCCCACTATTTTAAATGTAGGATTAATGTTAGTCACCCTAAGAATCTATCGAGTATCAGGGTCCAATTTCTTCTACTGAAGTGTGTATTTGTACCCATTAGTCAGCTCAGTTAATACAACTTAATTTTGTTTGAGATGGAATCTCACTCTTGTCGCTCAGGCTGGAGTGTAGTGGAGTAATCTCAGCTCCTTGCAATGTCCACCTCCTGGGTTCAAGCGATTCTCCTGCCTCAGCCTCCGAAGTAGCTGGGATTATAGTCACCTGGCTAATTTTTATATTTTTAGTAGAGATGGGTTTTACCATGTTGGCCAGGCTAGTCTCAAACTCCTGATCTCAGATGATCTACCCACCTCAGCCTCCCAAAGTCTGGGATTTCAGGCATGAGCCACCGCGCCCGGCCTCAGCTTAACATTTAAAACAGCCGTGCTTAACACCAGCCTACAGGATACCTGGCAATCTACTCCCCAGCTCTTGTGAGCCAGTATGAGCCAGGCCTGTTTCACCACTGTCTACGCTGTCTCTTGACTGCAGAGTTAGCCCTTAGTAAACACACCTTTAACTCACCTCCCTGTTATCACAACACCCAAGATTGGTGATGAGCCACGCCCTCTCCCAGGCGCCCTTCCTGGCAGCCCAGGGAAGTTGGCCCAGCTGGCTCCCTCTGTCCCCTCCCACCCGCAATACCCCCTTGCTTCCTCCTCCTTTGTTCCCTAGGGAAGCTCTTGGCCATCCCACCCACTGCCGCCAGCTTCGGAAACTCAGGGCCTCTGCGGAGGGCCCAGCTGGGGGGGTTTGCTTTCTATTGTGCGCCGAGTCCTGGTTTTGTTTCCAGACTGAAAAACAAACCTTGTCTCCTGGCCACCATCAATGGGGAGGGGCAAAGGCATTTCAAGCCAAAGCTCATGAGGTCTATCCCCCTGGCAACCCAGACAGGCCCTCAGCCCTCCCAGGAGCTGCTTGGTGTACACCGACGGGTCCCTGCAAAGCCATTTCCAGCAACCGGGTCCTCGGCACTTCACCCCTCAGCCCAGGGGACCGACCTGGTGGCAGTAACTTCCTTTTCAGCTCTAAGGAAGACAGCCGCACAGTACCCTCTCCGGCTAGCACCATCAGGGTCCAAATGTGGAGACCCAGGCCCACAGCGCACCTTCCCTGAGCCAGCCCTGCCAGGGGAGATGTTCAGGCAGTGGTCAGGGTGCTTTTGGGGCCAAAGGATGCAGGCCTGTCTTCCCATCAAGCCATGAAGTTCAGTGGTGCAATGGTTAGAACACAGGCCAGAGAGCAGCGGTCCCCAACTGGGGACAATTGTGCTCCCTAGGGACATCTGGTTGTCATGACTGCAGGTGGGGATGATGCTGGCATCTGTGGGAAGAGGCCAGAGATGCTGCTACACATCTTCCATTGCACGTGATAGCCTCCCCCTCATAGCCCACAAAGCACGACTCAGCCCTCCGTGTCCACAGCACTCAGGGTGAGAAAGCCTGGCTGCCTGGGTTAGCAGCCCAGCTCTCACTTACTAGCAGGTGGCTTTAAGCACATTCCCTACACTCTTCAAGCTTCAGTTTCCTCACCTGTAAAATGGACACAATGATATAACTTGCACTGCGATGATTAAATTAGATAATGCAGGTGAGGCCCTGGAGCGTAGTGTCTGAGCATATGCTGAGCGCTCAGTAAAACTGTAAAGCCTTGGTGGAGCGCAGTGGCTCACGCCTGTAGTCTCAACACCTTGGGAAGCTGAGGTGAGAGGATCGTTTGTGTCCAGAAGTTCAAGACCAGCCTGGGCAACATGGCAAAACCCTGACTCTACAAAAAACACAAGAATTAGCCAGGTGTGGTGGCATGCACCTTTAAGTCCTGGCTACTCTGGAGGCTGAGGTGGGAGGGTCACTTGAGCCCGGAAGGTCAAGGCTGCAGTAAGCCATGACTGCACCACTATACTCCAGCCTGAACAAGAGTGAGACTCTGTCTTTAAAAAAAAAAAAAAAAAAAACTCTAGGACATTGAATGGAGGCCCCCAAAAAGATATGCCCATGTGCCAAGCCCTAGAACTTGTAAATTTCCCTTATTTACAAAAAGGATCTTTGCAGATTCAATTAAGTTAAGGATCTTGAGATATGATCATCCTGGATTATCTGGACAAGTCTTCAATCCAATGACACATCACTTTCCTTCCCCAGGGACTGTGCCACGTTAAACCATCTCTCTCATGCTTTCCATCTTATATGTGGGTTCAAGGCTCTCTCTCAGAACAAGCCAGGTGGAGAGGAGAACTCGTGTCATCAGAAGGCAGCCTCAGGGTCTCAGACACTTGATGATCACCGATGAAGGAACTGGCCGTAAGTCTCAAAGCCACAGCCACCTCTTGACTTCAAACAGCTGGGAGTTTTGGAGGAGGCCTTGGCCATGTGTTTCTAACGTGGATTTTTTTTTTTTTTTTTGAGACAGTTTCACTATTGTTGCCCAGGTTGGAGTGCAACGGTGCAATCTCAGCTCACTGCAACCTCTGCCACCCAGGTTCAAGCAATTCGCCTACCTCAGCCTCCCCAGTAGCTGGGATTACAGGCATGCGCCATCATGCCCAGCTAATTTTTTGTATTTTTAGTAGAGATGGGGTTTCACCACATTGGCCAGGCTGACCTCAGGTGATCCACCAGCCTCTGCCTCCCAAAGTGCTGGGATTATAGGTGTGAGCCATCACACCCCACTGTGTTTTTAACTTTGCCGTGGGAAATCCTCAGTGCTGAGGCTCATATGTGACTATGCCTGGGAAGTTAGATTGTGAGTCAGCAAGACTGCTGTTTGCTCCTAGACAGAGGAGAAAAGGCTCCCCTCTGCTCACATGCAACCTGGAGGAGGACACTGGCTCGGCACACACCATCCTGATTTCCTTGCTTCTGCAACCAGGCACAGTTGTGCAGTGCACAGCCTACTCACCCATACTTAACAGCCCTGATACCAAATATCTGAGAGGATGGGCCAGGATATGGGCAGGAAGAAGGTGTCCTAGGAACTCAGGGCCAGGAAAGACTCTGGCCTGGGGCTGCAGAAGCCACTAACCTCCAAGCTGGTTGTCTGAGCCAGGCACAGCCTCCTCACTAAATTGTCTGTAGCAGCCACCACGGCCTGGGATGGAGTCTCCTCCCACTCATATAGCAGGCTGCTTGGGGTCACGTCTTCATCGCCTCCGTCATCTGGATCTGGGATGGGAAGAGGTGGATGGAATGACCACATGGGGAAATCCCAGAATGAGCTAGGAAGTCCTCTGGGAGTTGCCCCTATGCCAGCCAGTGCTTCCTTCAGCATGTTTCAGGCAATAAGAGGGTGTCCAGGAGGGAAATCATGGCAGCATCACTGCAAACAGCCTCAGATGAGAAGCAACGTGTGTGCCCAACAGCGGGGGATGGGCACACAAACCATGGCCCACTCACGCCAGGGAATACTGAGTACCCTTTAACATAAACAGGTCAGCAGGATACGCCCTGCCTTCAAAAGATCTCCAAGCCATTGAGGAACCAAAGCAAGATGCAGAAGAGTGTATGGGGCAACAATAAAAACGTGGGGCGCGGTGGCTCAAGCCTGTAACCCCAGCACTTTGGGAAGCCAAAGTGAGTGGGTCACCTGAGGTCAGGAGTTCAAGACCAGCCTGACCAACATGGAGAAACCCTTTCTATGCTAAAAATACAAAAAATTAGCCAGGCATGGTGGCGCATGCCTGTAATCCAAGTACACAGGAGGCTGAGGCAGGAGAATCTCATTGCACTCCAGCCTGGGCTACAAGAACGAAACTCCATCTCAAAAATATAAAACAGAAACAGACTACTCTCTGCCGGGCATGGAGTCTCACACCTGTAATCCCAGCACTTTGGGAGGCCAAGGTGGGTGCATCACCTGACGTCAAGAGTTCAAGACCAGCCTGGCCAGCACGGCAAAACCCATCTCTACTAAAAATAGAAAAAATTAGCCAGGTGTGGTGGCACACACCTGTCATCCCAGGTACACGGGAGGCTGAGGCAGGAGAATTGCTTGAACCTGGGAGGTGGAGGTTGCAGTGAGCTGAGATCACACCACTGCACTCCAGCCTGGCCAACACAAGTAAGACTGTCTCAAAAAAACATAACAAAACAAAATGTAAAAGCCAGGCAACCCGACCGGGCGCGGTGGCTCAAGCCTGTAATCCCAGCACTTTGGGAGGCCGAGGCGGGTGGATCACGAGGTCAAGAGATCGAGACCATCTTGGTCAACATGGTGAAACCCTGTCTCTACTAAAGATACAAAAAATTAGCGGGGCATGGTGGCACGTGCCTGTAATCCCAGCTACTCAGGAGGCTGAGGCAGGAGAATTGCCTGAACCCAGGAGGCGGAGGTTGCTGCAAGCCGAGATCGTGCCATTGCATTCCAGCCTGGGTAACAAGAGCGAAACTCCGTCTCAAAAACAAACAAACAAACAAACAAACAAACAAACAAAAACAAAAACCAGACAACCCAAAAAGCCACAGTCACCAATGGATCTGTAAGTACACAGGATTTGTCTGGAAAAGTATACTAGAAGCCTCTGGAGACGGGGGGGACTCATGTCCTTTGGTATGTCACGTCACCTTCTCAAAAAACTCTTAATCTTTCTCATGCCTTCGGTCTTATGGCTGCTTCCTAAGAAAGATGGGTGATGGCAGAAACTGCCCTCTGCGCTGCACACAGCTGTGGTGTTAAACTTTCCTAAGCCCTGCTTGGACCCCCACACCCCAGACAAAGACCTCCCCTGAATCCAAAATCTACATCTCCCTCAGCTTCCATGCTCCTCGGCACCCACCCTCGCAGTGTGTCTAGCTGCACACAGGTGGACACATCTACCCATCTATGCCCAGACCGCTCCTCAGCCCCTGGGGAGCCTGGGACACATAGAGGTCATTCCTGCCCCAGGGCCTTTGCACTTCCTGTTTCCTCCCTGAATGCTCTTTCCTGCATCTTCCCAAAGCTGAGCTTGTCTTATCCTTCATCAAAATCATTCCGTCCTCAGAGACCCCCTCTTGGCCCCCGTCTAAGTCACTGGCTTTCATGAGGCTGTTTAATCTCTTTCCTGACACGATCCCTGTTCTCCAGCCACCTTGACTGGGTTTTTCCTCATCAGCAGTTTACCCCTCCCAGGTGGGTGGCAGCCTCAGGGTGACAGGGATGGAGTTGACCATGATGTCAGCCCTGTCCCCAGAGCCCTGGCAGTGCTTAGCACATAACAGGTGCTCAGACACGCATGAATGAAAACACTGAGCTGGGAGTGGTGGCTCACGCCTGTAACCCCAGCACTTTGGGAGGCTGAGGTGCGCAGATCACCTGAGGTCAGAAGTTCGAGGCCAGCATGGCCAACATGGAGAAACTGTCTCTAATAAAAATACGTTAGCCGGGTATGGTGGCACACACCTGAGGCTGAGGCAGGATAATCACTTGAACCTGGGAGATGGAGGTTGCAGTGAGCTGAGATCCAGGCTGGGCAACAAGGGTGAAACTCCATCTCAAAACAAACAAACAAACCAACCAACCAACCACTCCTGGTGACCTGCCAAGGATCTGAAGACCTGGAGAGAATTCTCCCACAACAGCTGGGAACCAGACGACTCGAACCCTGGAACAATTACCCGGGGAGAAGGACAGGGCCAAGCTAGGGCCACCTGAGCCGAGCACAGAATTTCAAGGAGGCATAAAGGCTCATTTCCAAGTGTGCCTTTGGGATCAAGTCCTAAAGAATGGGGCCAGGAGGATGTGAACTAGCATTCACAAAGGCCATGTGCCAGGTGCTTAAAGGCAATGACAATTTTCTTTCCTTTCCTTTTCTTTTTTTTTCAGAAGGGGTCTCACTTCGTCACCCAGGCTGGAACAGTGATGTAATCAATCACAGCTCACTGCAGCCTTGACCTCCAGGGCTCCGGTGACTCTCCCACTTCGGACCCTCAAGCAGCTGGGATTACAGACACACACCACCATACCCGGCTCATTTTTCATAGTGATGGGGTTTCACCATGTTGTCAGACTGGTCTTGAAGTCCTGGGCTCAAGCAATCTGCTCACCTTGGCCTCCCAAGGTACTGACATTACAGGCTGGAGCCACAGCATCCAGCTGACCATTTTCTATAACTTTCCCCATAACCTATGGGGTAAGCAGTGACCTACCTGTATATTTACAACTAAGGAAACTGAGGCACAGAGAGACGCTATCGGCCCAAGTCACACAACACAGAGTCAGAACCTGAATCCAGTTCTGACTCCATAAGCTTCCAGGGAATCACAATGGAAATATGGAAAAAACTCATCCGTGCCATGGAATATTATTCAGCAAGGAAAAAGAAGAAATTCCAATTCATGCCACAACATGGATGAACCCCAAACACTGTGCTGAGTGAAGAAGTCAGGCACAAAAGGGCACACTTTATGACCCCATTTATATGAAATTCCAGAATGGGAAAATTCTTAGAGGCAGCAAGTAGTTGAGTGACTGCCAGGGTCTGGGAAGATGATGGTTAATGACACAAGGTTTCTTTTTCGGGTGATGACAACGTTCTTAAGCTGATTAAGGTGGAGTACAGTGGCTCACACCTGTGATCCCAACACTTTGGGAGGCTGCGACAGGAAGATCACTTGCAGCCAGGAGTCCGAGACCAGCCTGGGCAACATAGCAAGACCCGTTTCTACAAAAAATTTTAAAAATTAGCCAGGCATGGTGGCGCACAAGTGTACTGGGGAGGCCGAGGCCGGGAGAATCCTTTAAGCCCAGGAGGTCAAGGCACCATTGCATTCCAGCCTGGGTGACAGAGCAAGACTGTCCCTTTAAAAAATTAAGTTGATGTTGTCTGTAAACAGGGAAAAAGAAAAAAAAATTAAGTTGAAGCCTGGGCACAGCGGCTCATGTCTGTAATCCCAGCACTTTGGGAGGCTGAGGCAGGCAGATAATCTGAGGTTAGGAGTCAGAGACCAGCCTGGTGGTGAAATACCGTCACTACTAAAAATACGAAATGAGCCGGGTGTGCTGGCGCACGCCTGTAATCCCAGCTACTCAGGAGGCTGAGGCAGGAGCATCGCTTGCAACCAGAAGGAGGAGGTTACAGTGAGCTGAGCTCAAGCCACTGCACTCCAGCCTGGGTGACAGAGCCAGACTTCATCTCAAAATAATAGTAAAAGGGCCGGGTGTGGTGGCTCACGCCTGTAATCCCAGCACTTCGGGAGGCCGAGGCGGAAGGATTATTTGAGCCCATGAGTTCGAGACCAGCCTGGGTAACACAGTAAAACCCCATCTCTACTGAAAAAAAAAAAAAAAGAAAAAAGAATACACGATTAGGCAAGCATGGTGCTGTGTGCCTGTAGCCCCAGTTACTTGGGGGGCTGAAGTGGGAGGATCACCTGAGCCTGGGGAGGTTGAGGCTGCAGTGAGCCATAATCAGACTACCGCACTCCTCCCTGGGCAACAGAAACAACTGTGCCTCCAAAAAAAATTAAATTTAAAAATATTTATGTATTCTTTGAGATGGTGTCTACTAATCACCCAGGCCGTAGTACAGTGGTGTAATCTTGGCTGACTGCAACCTCTGCTTCCTGGATTCAAGCGATTCTCCTGCTTCAGCCTCCCGAGTAAATGGAAATATAGGCGCCCACAACCATGTGTGGCTAATTTTTACATTTTTAGTAGAGACAGGGTTTTGCCACGTTGGCCAGGCTAGTCTCGAACTCCTGATCTTAAGTTATCCACCCAACTCAGCTTCCCAAAGTGCTGGAATTATAAGCGTGAGCCTCTGCACATGGCCAGAATTTTTCTTTAAAGTTAACTAATAACAGTACCTTCCTAATGGGGTTTTGATGAGAATGAAATACACAAAGTGCTCAGCACGGCCTCTGGCCAGCAGTAAATCCTTCCAAACTCCCAGCAGTAAGAATAACCGTTCTGATCTCATTAAGGAAGACAGTTGGTTTCCAAACACGGAGAAGAAATTCTCCCCCAGATACAGGCCTGGCTTGTTTCTTTCCAAGCAAAATTGTAGGAGGGCACCAGTCTCAGGGAATGATATGTGTTAGCAGGAACTTTCTGGAAAATCAGAAAACCTGAGTCAGTTTGCCCCTAAAATGAGCAGACTGAGAGGTCACTGAATTTAAGGTTGAGAAACCGAAGACTCCACAGGAAAAAGGGCTCTAGCAAGTCAGAGCCATTTGACCTGAGCCCACAGAAAGAGCCTGGAGAACTTTCTAGAAGTAGCTAACTCTCCTGCTGATCATTTTCAGAAATGGCTCAGAGGCATCCAGGCCAGGACAGAGGAACAGAGCCTGGACCCCCTTTGGCCCCTGTGGCCAGACCACCCTCACACCATGGCCAAGGGGTGGCCACCAGGGAAGGCTGAGGTCACCTGTGCCCACCGGATCTCGGGCCATCTCGTGCAGCAGGCTGAGTGAGGAGAGGGTCCGAATCTGCACAGCGCTTGCCTTCGCAAGCAGCGGCCCTGCAGTGTCCAGCTCTGTGCAGGAGGCCTCCCGCAGCACGCCAGCCCGGAAGCTCTGGACGCAGGTCAGACGGGAGGCCAGCCCAGGCTGCAGACCAAGAGAAGAGACAGCTCAGGTCAGGATCTGGCCATCCATAGGACCCAACTGGGACCAAGGGAGGAGGGCTGAGGGCTGCATCAGAACTGTAGGCCCCCACCCTTCTCTCAGTGAGGCTGGGGAGGAGACGCTCAGGGCTGCCTCCCAGTGTCACCCACCCCTGACTCGCAGCAGCAGCAGCAGCAGCCCAAACAAAGGCAGACAGGAGGTGACAAGGACGAGGGGAAGCAAGAAAGTCCAGCAGACGGTGACCAACGAGAGAGGAACGACAGAACATCAGCTGGACAACACTCGCATCAGCAGAGGCCCACCTCCACCTCTCAGATGCTGACTTTTCATAATGACTCTACATGAACAGGGATCCTCTCTCATCCTTCTGCAGATACATGTTCGCTATTTACAAAGCACTTGCTTCTTCAGGGAGCTGGAGACAGGTGGGGAGGAAGGCGTTAGGGAAAGGACAGAGGGGTGGGTGTGGGGGTCACTCCCATAGTTCAGCACTTGTGGAAGCCAAGGCAGCAGGATCGCTTGAGCTCAGGAGTTCAAGATCAGCCTGGGCAACACAGCAAGACACCTTCTCTACCAAAAATAAAAATTAATAAATTAGCCAGGAGTGGTGCCTTGTGCCTGTAGTTCCAGCTACGCGAGAGGCTGAGACAGGAGGATGGCTTGAGGCCAGGAGTTGAAGGCTGCACTGAGCCATGATCACACCACTGCACACCAGCCAGGGTGACAGGGTGGGACTCTGTGTCTAAGGAAACAGCTGCATACATCCATACACACATACAGTAACATTTCTAGAAGGAAGGAGATGAGGGGAGGAAAGGGGAAGGGAGAGAGTAGGTAAAGAAAGGACCAAGAAGAGAAGGAATTGGAGGGGGGGAAGCCGGAAAAGGGAGAAAAAAGGAGGAAGAGGAGGGTCTAAGACAGCAGCTGTCAGGGGCCCCGCCCCGCCCTGCCCTGCACTTACAGCCACTCCAGGCAGGGCCTGAGAATGCAGTGAGGAGCGTCCCCTTCGCAGGGAGCACCGAGCCAGGTCCTTGGTCTTGTGCAGCCAGTCCCCATGGCACTGGTATGTGGTAGGACATCGGCCCAGGATGTCCACCTGGGCGGACACGGTGGGGGACAGGTTGGCCTTCTGTCCACCCCACCCCCAATTCCCGCCCTTTCCCATCTCCTGGCCTCACTTCATCCAGGGTCTTGGGGCTGCAGGCCCCCGCATGGCCCTGCAGGAGGCTCAGCACGGCACGCTTCACGTTCAGCACCCAGCGTGGCTCAGCGGGGCAGGGACACAGGCGGGTCACACGCCCGGAGTGCAGGATGAATCGGAGCGGGTTACGACCCAGGGCAGTGCTGCAAGAGGGCAGACAGGGGTCAAGCGGGACCCTCCAGTGCCCCAGGTCACCTGCTGACTCCCAGAGGCCACAGCATCCCTGCCCTTTGCAGGCCAGCCCCCATGTGGAACATCTGGGAAACCCCACATGGGGAACCCCACATCCCCTCCCCCTCCTTCGCTCTGCAGCGGGGCTCTGGGGCAGCCAAGTTGGCTCTGAGCCACCCCAGCCTTGTCACGCCTGGGACAAAACGACAGGTGTGTGAGACAAGTGTCAAAGAATGAGAGGTTAAGCCCCCAAGATTAGGCAATCATTCCAAAGCATCTCACTTAACCCCATGGAGGAGTTGAAGGCATTCTGAATGTGTCACCCCAAAGTATGCCACCTGGGTATATTGACTTTTTTTTTTTTTTTTTGCAGAGTCTCGCTCTGCTGCCCAGGCTGGAGTACGATGGCGTGATCGTAGCTCACTGCAGCCTCAACCTTCTGGCCTTACATGATCCTTCTGCCAGCCTCCTGAGTAGCTGGGACCACTGCCATGTGGTCACCATGCCCAGCTAATTTTTAGACTTTTTGTAAAGATAGGTTTCTGCTATATTGCCCAGGCTTATGTCAAACTCCTGGGCTCAAGCAATCTTCTAGCCTTAGATTCCCCAAAGCGCTGGGATTACAGGCTTAAGCCGCCACACCCAGCCTCTTGTCTATTTTGAACTGAAGGCTGTATTTGTTGAGAAACAGCAAATATGGGGAGACGCTTTCTCAACTCCCCCTCTTCTGCCTTAAGACGGATCCCCCAAAAGGAACCTAATTGACATTAATCCTCTCCAGGGAGTTTCATCACCTGGGAGAGCAGCTCTCATCCTAAGAGAGGACACTGCAAGGTGACACCACACCCAGACAAACTTCATCCCACACTAGCGCATCTCCTGTCTTTTTAAAATTTTATTTTATTTTTGAGATGGAATCTCCCTGTCTCCAGGCTGGAGTGCAATGGTATGATCTCAGCTCACTACAACCTCCACCTCCCAGGTTCAAGCAATTCTCCTGCCTCAGCCTACTGAGTAGCTGGGACTACAGGTGCCCGCCACCACGCCCGGCTGTTTTTTTTTTTTTAGTAGAGACGGTGTTTCACACATTGGCCAGGATGGTCTTGATCTCTTGACCTCATGATCCACCCTCCTCGGCCTCCCAAAGTACTGGGATTACAGGCATGAGCCACCACACCCGGCCTCTCCTACCTCTTCTTCTAAAGGTCCATTCCTATTTTCTAGAAAACCATCTACTCCCCTCTAACTTGCCTCCCTCCCTCCTCCCCTTCCCCCATGAAAATTATACATAAGCTTCCAAATTCACCACTTTGGGGGGGGACTTCACTCTTTCATTCTGGAATGTCCCTGTGCATTTAAAAAATCTATCTACCTCTTCTAATGTTGGTTCATTTCCAGGCACAACTACAGAACCCGGGTAGGTAAAGAGAGTCGTTCCCTCCCCTACAGATCCCACCAGGGAGATCAATATCACCCCTCCAACCACATTCCAGATGAGGATGCAAGCTCAGAGCAACACAGTGTCTAGCTCAGGGCCCCAGCTGGGATGTGAACCCAGGCAGGCTCCTGCGTCACAGGCTGCAGAAACCTTGAACTGGAAGGGACTTGAGACTCTGTCATTGCTGAGACAAGAAAATGAGGTCCCAGGACAGGGGCCTTCTTGGGGGATGTCACCCAGCAAGCCAGGGGAGGAGCTAGGACCAGAATTCAGCCCGATGCTCTTCTCACCCGCCCTTTGCCTGGCAGAAAGGTGCCTGGGGCTGGTATCTGCAGTGAAGGATGGGAAGGTAGGGGGGTGAGGGGTGGTGACATCCTCCTTCCCTGCATGGAGCTTGGAGGGGCAAGACAAGGATGCTCCAAGATGATGGGAAGCTGCCGAGTCCCTAAACCCTACAGGCTGGCAAGACAGAGCCCTGGGGAACAGATATGTCACCACCTCTACTTCTTGGGGAGGGGTGGCGGGGGCAGCAGTCACCCTCCAGCTCCAACTAGAGCCTGAGGGTCTTAAGGCAGTCCCCGGGGTCTCAGGCCTTGATGGAGAGAAATGCTAATAGCACCCACCACTGCCAGAATAGCAAGTGTCAGTCTGGCCTCCAGGAAGTGACAACCCCCGGCCCCCCTGACCTAGCATTTCTGATGAGGAGCTGGGGGACAATAGCCCCCTTGGAGGAGACCCTCCCCTTGCCTTTCAGTGGGGATCTGTCTGTCCCTCAGCAACATCCCCCATCCTGGTATATCTAGACAAAGGCTTTATTTCTTAACAAATGAATTCGCAATAAAAATGGAAGAGGAGTCTGCAGAGAAGGAGTTGTCTTCAGACTGGCGGCCCCTCTGAGCTTTGAGGCCACCGAGGCCACTGTCAGGGAGGCCTGGGAAACCAGCCACAGGGAGAATCCCAGGCTTGGCTGGGTCACAAAGGGGGAGCTTAGCTTGGGGTGGGAGAGGATGGTGTCTCGGCAGAGCGGGGGAGGGAAGAGGCAAACCTCCACGGGCCCAGCAGTCCCATGAGCTGGAGTCTTCCAAAACACCCTCAACGATGATGCCCAGGCGGTGATTGACAGGCGTGAAATCTGGACACACTTGGGGGGATAGCCAGAACTACAGGATGCGTTCCTCCCATCAGGTAAGACACCTGGTGGAGTCACCCAAGGCTCCTACATGAAGGCATCCCCCACCCACAGCAGTCTCCATTGGTGCCTGACAAGGTCAAAGCAAAGACAGAAACTTCTTTGAACTTCAGTCCACGATGGCACCTCTTTGCTACAGAGGGGTCACCCTAACTGTTTGTCCCAATGTAATTCGGTACACCCAGAGCTCGACAGCTGTTGAAAGATGGTAGAGGGCTTACACCTCCAGCCCCATCATGGGCAGGTCCCAGCCCCATAGTCAAGTGTCTTACCTCAGGCTCTCCGACTCCTTCAGAAGCTCCACCTTGGACCCCAGGATGGACGTCACCTGGAAGTCTTGGAGCTGAAGCAGAAAGCACGGTGCGTTGGCGACCTCTCCCAGTGTACCCCAGGACCTCGCCAGCACCCCACCCACAAAGCCGGTCAAGGGCTCAGCAGGATATGTGAACCTATGTTGGGGGCAAGGCAGAGAGACCCCTCCCTGGACCAGGTACAAAGCCAGAGTGGTGAAGGCTGAATGTCTCCAGGGGTAGATCACTGAGATGGCTAAGTACCTCCAGCTCCCTGCTAAATGTCTGCAAAGTTCTCATTCTGCCCGAAAAGACACTGCAGTTTGGTTGAGGGATTCATAGGACTCTACAGTATTAATAGGAATATGTTCCATCATAGAGCAAACAAAGGCTTAGCCCATAACGAAGACTTGGATATCCCAGCATCACCAAAGGGTGGGTGTGTGTGTGTGTGTGTGTGTGTGTGTGTGTGTGTGTGTGTGTGTTGCAAAAGGTAGACTTCCTAAAAATGCAAAATATCCTCCCTAAAAGAACTGATTCCACTGTTGAGATTTAATACAGCCAGTCACAGTGGCTCACACCTGTAATCCCAGCACCTTGGGAGGCTGAGGCAGATGGGTCACTTGAGATCAGGAGTTTGAGACCAGCCTGGTCAACATGATAACACCTCAT
Organism: Leontopithecus rosalia; assembly: GCA_028533165.1. Classification (NCBI taxonomy): domain Eukaryota; kingdom Metazoa; phylum Chordata; class Mammalia; order Primates; family Cebidae; genus Leontopithecus; species Leontopithecus rosalia. Next base: position 97,117,028 of record CM052660.1, read on the forward strand.
CTCTACTAAAAACACAAAAATTAGCTGGGTGTGGTGGCATGCACCCGTAATCCCAGCTACTTGGGAGGCTGAGGCAGGAGACTTTCTTGAGCCAGGTAGGTGGTGGGTGCAGTGAGCCAAGATTGAGCCACTGAACTGCAGCCTGGGCGACAGAGCAAGACTCTTGTCTCCAAAAAAATAAATTAGTAGATTTGGGCTGGGCACAGTGGCTCACACCTGTAATCCCAGCACTTTGGGAGGCTGAGGCAGACAGATCACTTGAGGTCAGGGATTCGAGACAAGCCTGGACAACATGATGGATCCCCATTATCTTTTTTTTAATAAATAAGAAGTATTTTTTTTAAAGATGGAATAAAGTTCTGCTACATGCCACAATGCAGATGGGCCTTGAGAACGTTATGCTAAGTAAGATAAGCCAGACACAAACAGTCACATGTTATGTGACTCCACTTCTATGAGGTACCTAAAAAATAGGCAAGTTCAGAGAGACAGAAAGCAGAAGAGAGGTGACCAGGGTCTAAAGGACGGGAATGGGAAGCAGCCGTCAATGCGTACAGAGCTATTCAGGACGATGAGAAAGTTCTAGAGATGGAGGTGGTGATGGTTGCACAACACTGTGAAAGTGCTTAATGCCGCTGAATTATATACTTAGGATGCTGAAATGGTGTATTCCGTATTATAATCACAGTACAAAAACACAAATACAAATAAGCCAGACACAGGGAAAAGCATCCTGTACAATTCCATCAGAGAGAAGTTCAAAGACAGGCAAAACTCATCTATGGTGATACAAATAAAAAAGGCAGGCTAGGCGCAGTGATCACGCTTGTAATGGCAGCACTTTAGGAGGCCAAGGCAGGCAGATCACTTGAGGTCAGGAGTTCGAGACCAGCCTGACCAACATGGTAAAACCCCATCTCTACTAAAAGTACAAAAATTAGCTGGACATGGTGGTGTGCACCTGTAATTCCAGCTACTCAGGAGGCTGATAGAGGAGAATCGCTTGAATTGGGGAGGCGGAGGTTGCACTGAGCTGAGATTGTGCCACTGCACTCTAGCCTGGGCAACAGAGTGAGACTCCATCTTTAAAAAAAAAAAAAGAAGCTGTCCCCTTGGGAGAAGTGACCAAGAAGAAGTATGAAGGAGGCTCTGGGGGTTATATTTTGTTTCCTGCTCTGGTGATCACTACATAGGTATTTGGTTTATGTAAATTCCTTGTTTTGAAGATTTGTGATTTTTACACTTTTTACTCTAAAAATATATTTATTTAATTAACCTCCAAAGGGGCCAGAAACTTTCCATTTTCATCTAGAATCTTTGAAACACACTAGTTCTTTATACCCTTGCCAACATTTGACATTGGCAACTTTTCTTAAATGCTTAAAGCAAACAAATGAATAAAACTGCAACAGAACACAGTTTGCTTTGTGAGAACTGGCACTGCAGATAAAAACAACTACAAGTGTTTTGAAGGATGAAAAGGATGGCAAAGACTAAGAAAGCAGCAGTTCTGACATTTTGGACACTAAGAATTCAGAGGCAACTCAGGGCCACTCCATGAAAGACCCCATTCTGTGGTCTACATGAAAATGGAACAAAACAGTTTTGAGAAACTCTTGTTAGCAAGCGCTCCAGCCAGTACAAAAACGCATCACAATACAAGATGAGACTCCAGCAGAAACTAAAAGGCCACTTATGGGGGGTGAGAGGGTTTATCCAGGAAAAAATATGAGGGTTATGAGAAATGAGACAGAGGCAAATGGGCAAGCACTTCCACTTGCAAAAACATTGAGGAAGTTCCAAAAATCTTAATGAAAAGAAACCTGGAACTACCAAGTGGGCCTAGCACATAATTCTGCCTTAACCCAGGACCTACCACCACTGCACCTCAGGGTCTGCCTTTAACCTGAGCCTGTGGACCCAGGTATTGCCAGGTCAGTGTCTAGCAGAAAACGGGCCAGGGCAGGCCTTTCTGGGAATAGACTTCCACCTGGTCTATTCCGTTGTCCAAAGGCCTTGACTCCGTTTGACTTTGCTCACCCTTAGACCTTCAGATGCGTCTCTCAGTCCACCCCCTAGGTCGCAGTATGTCCCCATTCTATGGCTCTTCTCACTCCAAGGAACTCCCCCAACCTGCCCTAAAAATATTCCTTCCTTAACTTCTGCTATTCCCCCAGTGGGCCCTCTCTGGCACCTCTTACAAGCAAAATGGCACCACTTTTCCACATTCCTCTCAAGGGCCCTCACTTGCCAAATATAAGATTTCTCAGAAACCTCCTCTGCTTATCAAGCAAACTACAAATTGGAGGTGAGGTGCTGTGGCTTCCTCTGGGTCCTCCCCAGTGTCAACATGATCTCCCAGTTGCCCAAAGACACTCACCCGTAAAGCCATCTGGCATGGGCCAAGCACATCAAGGACAGCCAAGCCTTGGAGGCCAAGGCCACTCCTCTCCACTGGGACCTCTTGCAGGCTGGTGCTGGTGTTGGTGGAAAAGCGATAGGTGTATCTGGTGCCCATATGGAGGAGGGGCCCAGCTGACCCTGGAGGGCAGAGAGAGAGAGAGAAATGTAACCTTGACAATCTGCAGCCATCTGGGACCCCAACTCCACCTCCATGCATCCTTGCTCGCACCTCTCTCCCCCTCCATCTGGGCTCTGAGCTTCCTGTCCCCAGCTTGGGGAAAGGTTGAGTAGCTGCATACCCTCATAGGGTGAAAAAGAAAATAAACACAGTAACACTAAGTGCTCAGTAAGAGCCAGCCAGTGTCATCATGGGCTAAGCCTTTTTCTCACATCAAGGTTTCTCAGCCTGGGCACTATTAACATTTGGGGCCAGGAATTCTGTTTGTGAGGGCTGTCCTTTGTGTCGTCAGGAAATTTAGCAGCATCCCTGACCTCTACCCACGAGATGCCAGTAACACAGCCCAGTTATCACAACCAAAAATGTCCCCAGACTTTGCAAAATGTCCCCAGGGGAGGGAGGGCCATAATTACCCCAGCTGAGCAGCATTTCGAGGTAACTCATTTAAGCCTCATACCCAACTTGGAGGTGAATATTTTCTCTATCTCACAGTAGAAAAAGCAGAGGCTCAGAGAGGTTAAGTAACTTACACGAGGTCACAAAGCTGGGATTCCACCCTTGGCAGTCTGACTCCTCACCTACCACCTGCATGGATATCAAGTTTCTTCTGGGGAGAAGAAACTGAGGCTCGGAGCTTAACTGACTTACACAAGGTTACACAGCTAGGATTCCACCCTTGACGGTCTGACTCCTCACCTACCACCTTGAAGGACATCAAGTGGCTCTGGGGGGCTGTTATCCTGATCCTCACAGAAGACAACGCTGTTAAGCCGGCCAACCTTGGGGGATCTTGGGGTAAGGAGAGTAACTGCTCTGGGGAAGAGCTGATTTAGGGAACAGAGAGGTCTGTAATTCTCAAGCCAAATCTCTAACCTTCTATTGTGGCCAGGGGATCAAGTGTGAAACCTAATCATGACACCTCACCCCTCCCTAAGGCTTGTGATTGAATTGACATTCTCCTGTCAATTTCTTTGAGACAGAACCACACCTCATATTCCCAAGAGCCTTCTCTCTTGCCAAAGAATTTCTTCTCAAAAGGCTTTTTCATCTGCTCCACTCCAAAATGCAAATGGCATCACCTGGCCAAAGACATGTATTCCACCTGCGGCCCACAGGTGTGAGGAAAAAGTCCCAGGCCACGCGGTGGCTCAAGCCTGTAATCCCAGCACTTTGGGAGGCCGAGGCTGGTGGATCACGAGGTCATGAGATTGAGACCATCCTGGTCAAAATGGTGAAACGCCGTCTCTACTAAAGATACAAAAAATTAGCTGGGCATGGTGGCATGTGCCTGTAATCCCAGCTATTTGGGAGGCTGAGGCGGGAGAATTGCCTGAACCCAGGAGGCAGAGGTTGCGCAAGATCGCGCCATTGCACTCCAGCCTGGGTAACAAGAGTAAAACTCCGTCTCAAAAAAAAAAAAAAAAAAAAAGACAAAAAGTCCCAGGCCTTGGGGGCTGGGATGGCTTAAGGCATTTTACTCGGAGCTTGCTTATGGTTTAAGTCTGTGGGTGGCCTTTGCAGAATTAGACTTGGTCCTCCCAACTGGTATCTTTGGGAAGATAGCCAGGGCCCTCTGGGGCTGTCTGTGATCCCATCTGACAGCTTCACTCTAGGGCCCTGTACTGGGCTCAGGCTCCTGGTCTAGAGGTGTGCTCAGCCAACCTGAGAGAATCACTCACCTTTGCAGGCAGTCATGCAGGAGGCCGCCTGCCCCACCTGCGAATCCGGAATCTCTGAAATTGCAAATCAGATGGAACCAGGGTGAGGCCAGAAAGAGGCATAGGATAGCCCCACCCTATGGGCCACTGACCGACTCAAGGAAGAAGACATTTAAGGGTCCAGGGGGGCTAATGGGATGAGAAATGATTATACCAGTTCTTCCCAGACTTTGCAAAATGTCCCCAGGGGAGGGAGGGCCACAAAGACTGGAAGCAATTTCCCTATCTATCCAATTTGCTCTCTCCCATCTTGGGTACTGACCATCATCCCTGATAGCTCAAGGTGGCAATCATTTTTGCTGCCACACCCTCATCACCACCAGAGTTCAATATGTCAGTAAGCTCTGCCAATTCTGTCAGGCAATGCAGGTCTCCATTCTTCCCATCCATCAGTCCGTCTACCCATCCCCCTCCCATCCATCCACCCACCCGATCCCCACTCTATCCATCCACCCCCTACACCCGCTCCTATCCACCTCCCAACCCCCTATCCATCCACCCATCCACCTACCACTCCCCCTTCATTCATCCACCAACCTACTCCTCCCTGCTATCCATCCACTCACCCACACTCACCCACTGCCCCCTTATCCATCCATCCACCCACCAACTCCCCACTCCTATCCATCCACCCACCAACTCCCCACTCCTATCCATCCACCCACCAACTCCCCACTCCTATCCATCCACCCACCCACCCACTCCCCATATTCATCCATCCACCCACTTACCCAAAACCCATCTTCTGTCTACCCACCCACCCACTTCCCCTTCCCATCCATCCATCCATCCATCCATCCACCCACCCACCCACTTCCCCTTCCCATCCATCCATCCATCCATCCACCCACCCACCCACCCACCCACCCACCCATCCACCCATCCACCCACCCACCCTCTCCCCATCTCCCCTCTATCCATTCATCCATTCTCCGTCCCCTCCCCTCACAGCTCCTCCCATTCTTCCTATGCATCCCTCCCCTCTGCCACCTACATGCCTGACTCTGTGGCTCTCACTCTAGGCAAAGCCACACCTCCTCCTGGCCAGATGACTGAAGGAGCCTGCTATTTTCCCTGTGTCCATGACTCATCCTCCTCCCAGCAGCCAGAGTCAGTCTTTAAAAACACAGATCAGATCACATCACTCCCTGCTTAACAGCTCCTGGGGCTCCTCCCCACCACACAGCCCTCAACACACAGACTTACAGTAAAACCCTAACCAGGCAAGCAGGCCTCTGCCTGCCCCCTTCTTGCCCTCCAGGCATGCTGGTGGCTCCTCTCCAGCTCAAGGCCTTTGCACATGCCATTCCCACTTGCCTCAACTCTTTCTCCTGCCCTCCATGTCCTAGCATCCCTTAGGTCTCAGCATAAATGTCCCTCCTTGGCCCACCCTGACCACCCTGTCCTGAGTAGGTTTCCTACCTCCATCTCTACATAGCACCCTATTCTCAACGGAACCCTTTCAAAAATGGTATGTGATTTAATCATTTTGGTTGTCCTATTTAACGTTGTAACCGCCAGCTCCTGGAATCCCGTGGACTGGAAAGGTTGGAGAAATGAACACCATGAACACCTGCACGACTTTATTAACTCATCGCGTTTGATCTCCCTGACAATCCAGCCTGGTCAGTGCTCTCCTTACTCCCATTTTACAGATAAAGCACCTAGTCCTGAAGTGACTTGCCCAGGTGCACCCAGCTGGTTAACAGTGGAGCCTTAGGATTTGAACCCAGGCACTCTGGCTCCAGAGTCCCCAGCCGAACCTCCTTCTGAATGAATCAGAGAGTAAGTGAGCAAATGGGTGAACGAACCGAGAACCATCAAAGGCAAGACCAAGCGGCTGCTGCAGGAAACGGCAGGAGCTGCTGCCACTCCCCGATGGGTGTCTCCCTTCCCCCGCCATCGAAGGGGTAGAGGACAACCAGAGCATGAGCAGACGTGGTGAGGGGGCCCCTTGGCCCCAAGTTCAGGCTGCTGAGGAAACTGCCAGGGATTTCCAGAACGCTCTCCCTGGGAAGGTCAGCACCCCTCCCTCCCTCCCTTCTTCTCTTCCTCCCACCCGCCATGCAGCCCCTCCACTGCCACCTACTTTTTTTGTTTTTTGAGACAGTCTCTCTGTCACCAGGCGCCAGGCTGGAGTACAATGTCGCTATCTCCGCTCACTGCAACATCTGCCTCCTGGGTTCAAGCAATTCTCCTGCCTCAGCCTCCCAGGTAGCTGGGACTACAGGTGCATGCCACCACACCCAGCTAATTGTGTTTTTTCATTTTTAGTAGAGTCGGGGTTTCACCATGTTGGCCAGGATGGTCTCCAGCTCTTGACCTCATGATCTGCCCACCTCAGCCTCCCAAAGTGCTGGGATTACAGGCTTGAGCCACCGCACCTGGCCTGCCACCTACTTTTAAGCCTTGTTTCCCCTTCCTGCCAGCCACCATCCACACCCTCCAGTGCCTCAACCAGGCATCCATCTGCAGCCATTTCCATGGGATGGCGTTTCAATAATACAACTTCCATCCTTAAAGCTACCCCAGTGCACCTCGACTGATCATTGCTACATAGGCTGACCTGTTTAATCCCTCGAAAAACCAATTGTTTCTGGTCACGGTGGCTCATGCCTGTAATCCCAGCACTTTGGGAGGCCAAGGTGGGCAGATGGCTGGAGCTTAGTAGTTCGAGACCAGCCTGGCCAGCATGGCAAAACCCCCTCTCTACCAAAAAAAAAAAAAAAAAAAAAAAAAAAATTAGCCAGTCATGGTGGCACACATCTCGGTCCCAGCTACTCAGGAGACTGAGGTGGGAGAATTGCTTGAGCCGAACGGCAGAGGTTGCAGTGAGCCGAGATCACATCACTGTACTCCAGCCTGGGCAGCAGAGTGAGACCATGTCTGAAAAAGGAAAGAAAAAAAAAAAAAGAAAAATCATTTCCCCAAAATGGGGAGGGGTGGGAGCTGCAATGCATTATATACTATTTTGTTTAGACCTTATGAAACAACAGAACGTGGTAGGATATTTGGGTTTTTTCCCCAAATATTCTGACACATCTAACAAATCCCTCTTTACATTCAAGTAGAGTATCAACAGATAAAACCACGTTTCAAAGACATTCAACCCAATCAACTTCCCTTCCAACTTTCCAACTCTTCCATCCCTCAGACACTGGGCAGCAAGTTAAACCTATGTGTTCTTAATCATGACATTCTCCGTTGTGCACAAGCCCAGCACTCTGCTTGTTTGCTCAACAGACAATCCCTGCATCTGCTTTCCTGCTCCGCTAGGCTACAAAGCAGCCTGGCCCGCCAGCCTCCATTCACCATGACCTGCAGAAGTGAGCTGAGCTGCGAGGGCCTTGTGCTTGAATTAACCCTGTACCCCACCCATTTCCTGAGCACTTAAAATACACATGTAAAATGTTTTTGAAATTTCAGAAAAATGGAATGCAATGATAGATTCATAATAGATTAACCAAGGATGGGACAACATTGCACACTGGTGATAATAAATTCTTCAGTCAGATCCGACTAACTTCTTGAAAGAGACCTGAAATGGACTGAAATCAATGTCATCTGGAGCCAGCAAATGCAATCAAGTCCCATTTCAGCTTTCTCAGCTGTCAGTTCTGATCCGTGTGCATTCTTTTATGAAGCCAACACAATTTACCGAGCACCTATGGTATGCCAGGCAGTGCTGTATGCTGTAATAAAAGCCCAACTATCAAAATTATTTGCAACTAATGAAAGGCCCCGCAATCTGGCCTGCGCTGTCCAGCATGGGGCTACTATGCATCTGAAACCTTACTAGTTACAGAGAAACTTTTCATTTAATTTTATTTAAATGAAAAACCAATACTCAATTATTAATAGACTTTTAGCCATGTGCAGAGGTTCATACCAGTAATCCCAGCACTTTGGAAGGATTGCTTAAGCCTGAGAGTTTGAGACCAGCTGGGGCGACATGGTGAATCCCATCTCCGTAAAAAATTTTTTTTTAAAAAAGAAAACTTTCAAATATGGTTGAAACAACTTAGCACAGTATCTAAACATACTTTCTCAACTCTATTTTAAGACATCTAAAGAGATCAAGCATTTGCAATGAAATTTAGCATTTCATTTTGAAATGCTATAAGTAATTTGAAATGCTATAAGTAAATTGAAATATGCCTTAAGTATAAAATACCCACAGAATGGTGAAGAATGGGAAATATATATATCATTAATACTTTCTATTGTTGTTTTCTAATTATATATAGGATATATTAGGTTACGTAAAATATGTTACTAATTTCACCTGCTTTTTTTTAAAAAAAAAAAATTTTTAAGTGTGGGTACTTGGAAAGTTAAGATAAGTCGCTTTTTGTTTGTTGAGACAAGATCTCACTCTGTCACCCAGGCTGGAGTACAGTGGCCTGATCTTGGCTCACTGCAGCCTCAACACCCCCCAGCTCAAGCTCAGTGAGCCTGGAAGGCAGCATTTTCTCACTCCGGGCTTCAAATCTGGTCTCCGCAGCTTCCCAATCCCCCTTCCCTGTCTGAGTTTCCAGGGGATGATGGTGGAAGAAGTGAGTGAGAGATGAGGATTCACCTGTCATCTCTCACTCTCCCGCCCCACGAAAAGCAAAACGGAAGGTAGCAGTGGAAAGGCAGGTCAGCAGGCATCCGGCTACAAAAGCACCACCCCAGGCGCATCTGGGCTGCCCTTCGCTTCACTCTAGACAGAACCAGGAACACGCCTCAGTTTTACTTACTCTCCGCAGGCACTGCCACCAGCGGCCAGAGCAGGACCAGACCGAGGAGCCCCATGGGGGCCGGCATCACCCCTCAGCCAGCCCTGGGGCCACCAGCCTCAGGCTCCAGAGCAGCTCAGCTAGTCCTGAAAGGAATCTTTTCCCCAAAGAGGAGGGCTCTGCTTCAACCCACTCTCCCAGCCCAGGAGGGGAGAAGGGGAGGTGGGGGGGGGCATTCAGAACAGAGATCCAGCCAATCAGAAGCCTCCAATAAAATTATTAGCACCCCACCCAACAGAGAGGAGGGGAGGGGGGCTCCTGACCAATGAGGGCAAAATAAGCCTAGGGGAAGAAAAGGAGCTTGACTCCTCTTCCAGCCTTGTAAACAGAGATCGCAGAGCAGAAGGCAACACAGTGTGGTGGTTTTTTTTTTTGTACTTGTAGTAGAGACTGGTTTTCACCATGTTGGCCAGGCTGGTCTTGAACTCCTGATCTCAGGTGATCCACCTGCCTCAGCTTCCCAAAGTGCTGGGCTTACAGGTGTGAGCCACTGCACCCAGCAGAGGTGTGCACTTTAAATGAGAGGATTGAGGCAGTATAATTTTATATATATTAACAATATAAAGTTGACCATTTTCACCATTTATTTTAAAAGATAGGGTCACTGCCAAGCATGGTGGTTCTTGCTTATAATCCCAGCACTTTGGGAGATCTTGGGGCAGATCACAAGGTCAGGAGTTCAAGATCAGCCTGCGCAGCACAGTAAAACCCAGTCTCTACTAAATATAAAAATTAGCTGGGCATGGTGGCAGGAGCCTATAATCCCAGCTACTCCGGAGGCTGAAGCAGGACAATCACCTGAACCCGGGAGGCGGAGTTTTCAGTGAGCCGAGATCGTGCCACTGCACTCCATCCTGGGCAACAGAGCTAGACTCCATCTCAAAAAAATAAATAAGACAGGCTCACTATGTCACCAAGGCTGGAGTACAGTGGTATCATGGCTCACTGCAGCCTCCACCTCCCGGGCTCAAGCAATCCTCTTGCCTCAGCCTCTCAAGTAACTGGGACTACAGGGTCTGTGCCACCACACCCACTTAATTTTTTCTTTTTTTCTTTTTTCTTGGTAGAGACGGGGTTTCACTATGTTGCCCAGGCTGGTCTGGAACTCCTGGGCTCAAGTAATCCAGTCACCTCAGCCTCCCAAAGTGCTGGGATTACAGGCGTGAGCCACCACACCTGGCCCATTTTAACCACTCTGAAGTATTGAGCGTAGTGGCATCGTGTCCACTCATGACATTGTGCAACTATCGCCACTACCTAGTTGTATGGTCTGATGTTGGGTTTATCTTTCCCAGTGCTCAGGTTAGGAAAAGCCAATGGGAGGTCTGGCTCAGCAAGGCCTTTGGAAATGGCTCCTATCACAGCAGCAGCGGGTTTTGCAAAGCTCCAGGTTCACTGCCTCTGAGAGGACAAGGAAGTAATTTGGGAGCCAAGGTTCTGCTCACACCTGCTCAACGCTCATCCGAGGTCCCATACCTCCGCTTCTCTCACCTCCAGCTCACCTCCATCCACAACTTTTGAGTTTCACGGTGTTTTGTTTTTGAGATGGTGGGTCTCACTCTGTTGCCCAAGCTGGACTGCAGTGGTGTGATCACACTTCACTGCAGCCTCAACCTCCTAGGCTCAAGCGATCCTCCCACCTCAGCCTCACAAGTAGCTGGGGCTACAGGCACATGCCACCATACTTGGCTCAATCCTCTCATTTAAAGTGCACAACTCAGCTGGGCGCAGTAGCTCACACCTGTAAGCCCAGCACTTTGGGAAGCTGAGGCAGGTGGATCACCTGAGATCAGGAGTTCAAGACCAGCCTGGCCAACATGGTGAAAACCAGTCTCTGAAGTACAAAAAAATTAGCCAGGTGTGGTGGTGGCGGCGGCGGTGGTGGGTGCCTGTAATCCCAGCTACTCGGGAGGCTGAGGCAGGAGAAGCACTTGAACCCGGGAAGTAGAGGTTATAGTGAGCTGAGATAGTGCCACTGTACTCGAGCCTGGAGACAGAGTGAGACTATCTCAAAATAAAAATGAAGGATACAACTCAATGGTTTTTAAGATGGGGAGTTTTGCAATCATTACCACAACCAATTTTATAATATCTTCACTGCAAAAAGAAATCCCATACATAGTAAGCAATCACTCCTGGCACCTCTGACCCTTGTCCTTGGCCACCATTGATAGGCTTTCTGTCCTTACAGATTTGCCCATTCTGGACATTTCACATAAATGGAAGGGGTCAGTAGGTGGCCTTTTTGCTGGCTTCTTTTACTCAGCATGACGGTTTTGGGGTTCAGCCACGTAATATGAAATAGCACGTCATTCCTTTTTGCAGCTGAATAACAATGCCCTGAATGGATAGACCACTTTGTGCATCCATTTATCTCTTGATAGACAGTTAAATGTACTTTTAATACAATTTTCTTAGAGTCAAATTAAGATACAGTTGACTGGTTGACACCATGTTTTGTGAAAACTTATTTATGCTTTTAGATTTGGCCAATTTTCTTTTCATATTTTGAAATCAGTGATTCCACCTCCCCTTTCCCAAGCTCAAGCATCTTCTTTTTTATTTTTTTTAAAAGATGGGTTTTGCTTTTTGCCCAGACTGGAGTGCAATGGCACAACCTCGGCTCACTGCAACCACTACCTCCAAGTTCAAAGCCATTCTGCTGCCTCAGCCTCCTGAGTAGCTGGGACTACAAACATGCGCCGCCATGCCCAACTCATTTTTTGTATTTTTAGTAGAGACGGGGTTTCACCATGTTGGCCAGGGTGGTCTCCAACTCCTGACTTCAGGTGATCCTCCCACCTTGGCCTCCCAAGTGCTGCGATTACAGGCTGGCTTGAGCCACTGCACCTGGCCCCCCGCTCAAGCATATTTTCTACCAGGGTTCAGGAGCCCCCTAACCCACAGGAATGAAAACCTAAAAGACCCCCTCAGCTCACAGCTGCTTGGGGACTATGATGAGTTCTGGTGTGGCTGCTACACACCGTGAGGAAAAGCCAAAAACCACATCCCAAGGGGTGCTGGCTTGGAGGAGCCAGTGGGGAAATGAGATACGCGGGCAAGGGACTTCCAGCACACCATGGACAGACCTCATGCAGAGAAAGGAACAGTTATTGTGCCAGGAAATCGTGGAAGAGTTTACAAAGAGATTTCCTTAGAAAACAAAGAATAGGCGGCATTGTTGTTAGGAAACTATCAGGCACTAGGCAAAGCATTCCTTGTATATTAACTCATTCAGTCAACTCCTCCAGCAATATCCCTGCAAGGTGAACTAGATCATCCCATGATATAGATGAGGAAACAGACGCACAGAGAGGTTGAGACGCTTGCCCTAAGTCACACAGCTCAGGAGGATTTTCACCCCATCTGGCCCCCCAGGAGACTCAAGTCTCTGACCACAGGCCTGGATTCCTCCCCCATTCCAAGCCAGGAGCCTGAGCAGAAATCTTGTAATCCTCGATGCCGTAGTTTCTCATCAATGCAGCAGCATCGATCACAGGTGGTACTGGCTACAAATGCAGATTCCCAGACCCCTTCCAGGCCAGGACAATCAGACTTCCTAGGGTGGGGCCCTCCCTGCAGGCCATTCTGATGACCAGCCAGGTTTGCATCACCCCAGCCTACACGAGGCGGCCTGGGAAGTGTCCCTGTACCTCTGGCCTCACTTTGTGTCTGCATCCTCACTGGCCCAAAACCATGTAAACTGGTTTGATAGAGTGTGGGGACACAGGACTCGATTTGCAAAGACTCAGATCCTCCTACATGAGTCATCCCACCATAGATCCAGCGTCCCACCTTCCCCGTCCCACCTTCCCCGTCCCACCTTCCCCGTCCCACCTTCCCCGTCCCACCTTCCCCGTCCCACCTTCCCCTCCTCCCACCAAAAAGGAAGTCCTTCTTCTACCTGGAGGAAACTTTCGGGGTTGGGTTTGCCAGTGACTGGGGATTGAGCTTCCAGTCAGTGTGAGTTCAGCCGGAGTATGGACTGAAACCCATCAGGCTCAGGTCAGCATCACCAGCATTCAGAAGCCTTTTTGGTGGGTGCAGTGACTCATGCCTTTACTCCCAGCACTTTCGGAGGCTCAGGCGGGAGGACTGTTTGAGCCCAGGAGTTCAAGACCAGCCTGGGGAACACAGGGAGATCCCAGCTCTACAAAAATCAATAAATAAAAGCCGGTTGTGACAGTACACACCTGTAGTCCCAGCTACTCAGGAAGCTGAGGCAGGAGCATTTCTTGAGCCCAGGAGGTTGAAGCTGCAGTGAGCTATGAGCACCGCCGCCTGGGTGACAGAGCAAAACTCTTCTTAAAAAAAAAAAAAAGAAAAAGGCAGCCTTTTCATTTGTGTATTAGCCTCTTCTCACGCTGCTATAAAGAAATACCTGAAGCCAAGTGCAGTGGCTCACACCTGTAATCACAGCAGTTTGGGAGGTTGAAGTGGGCGGATCACCTGAGGTAAGGAGTTCGAGACCAGCCTGACCAACATGGAGAAACCCTGTCTCTACTAAAAATACAGAATTACCTGGGCTTCGTGGTGGGTGCCTGTAATCCCAGCTACTCAGGAGGCTGAGGCAGGAGTCACTTGACCCCTGGAGGCAGAGGTTGCAGTGAGCCGAGATCGCACCATTGCTCTCTAGCCTAGGCAACAAGAGGTCTCCAAAAAAAAAAAGAAGAAAAAGCAATCCCATACTGGGTATATATCCAAAGGATTATAAATCGTTCTATTATAAGGACACATGCATACAAATGTTCATTGCAGCACTGTTTACAATAGCAAATACCTGGAACCAACCCAAATGCCCATCAATGATAGACTGGACAGGGAAAATGTGGCACATATACACCATGGAATACTATTCAGTCATAAAAAAGGATGAGTTCATGTCCTTTGGAGGGACATGGATGAACGTGGAAACCATCATTCTCAGCAAACTGACACAAGAACAGGAAATCAAACACCACATATTCTCACTCATAGGTAGGTGTTGAACAATAACACATGGACACAGGGAGGGGAGCATCAAACTCTGG
>CM052660.1:97131637-97146169 GCA_028533165.1 Leontopithecus rosalia
GGCTGGGAGAAGGCGGGGCGTGGATGGGAGAAGGCGGGGCGTGGATGGGAGAAGGCGGGGCGTGGATGGGAGAAGGCGGGGCGTGGATGGGAGAAGGCGGGGCGTGGATGGGAGAAGGCGGGGCGTGGATGGTTCATCTCTTTGCTTGTTTGTTCAATTAGCGGTGTGACCTTAGAAAAGTTACTTAACCCCCCTGGACTCCTTTACTCATTGGCAAAATGAAAGGGCTGGAAATTCCTGGCAAAGTGCCTTCTGGCACGATGTTGTGTTCAAGTGAAGAACAGACAGGTCAGAAAGAAACCAAGTACATGCCGGCGTTAGCAATGATAAAAACGGCATTGCATCTAGTTGGGGAGAAGAACAGATTCAAAGATGGACAAAGTATACGAAAACCCCGTTCACAGAAAAAGACACAAATAGAGTATTAGCAAAAAGGCTCAACCTGAGACATAAAAGAAATGCAAAGGCCTGGTATAGTGGCTCACACCTATAATCTCAGCACTTTGGGCAGCTGAGGCGGGCGAATCACCTGAGGTCAGGAGTTCAAGACCAGCCTGGCCAACGTAGTGAAACCCCATCTGAGCTACAAATACAAAAATTAGCCAGGTGTAGTGGCACACACCTGTAATACCATCTACTTGGGAAGTTGAGGAAAGGGAATCACTTCAATGCGGGAGGCGGAAGCTGCAATAAACCAAGATCACTAAGAAAGAAATGTAAATTAAAGTTACAAAACTCAGGCCCAGTGCAGTGGCTCACGCCTGTACTCCCAGCACTTCGGGAGGCTGTGGCCGGCGGATCAGTACTTGGGAGGCTGAGGCAGAGGAAATGCTTGAACCCAGGAAGTGGAGGTTGCAGTGAGCTGAGGTCATGCCACAGCATCCCAGTGAGATGTCGTCTCAAAAACGAAAAATTAATTAAAAAGTTAAGTGAAAAGGCCATAAACCTAGATGAACTCATTGGCAACTAGTGGAGAAAAATGACATGTGCTCTCAGGGAAAACAAAGAGGAAACAGCACGTTGAGGTTTTGCGGGTTAAAGGTGAATGACAGATCACTTCACATTTGGAGTATGTGAAATGCTTGACAACACGTAGTTTAATATTTCCAAGGGCAAAGACCATCCTCCCTTTCATATCACTCAAAACACCTTCACATTGTGGCCACAAAAATGTGGGTTGGGTGGAGGAAGGGGAAGCACATCTCTCTCCTAGCAATTCCCCTTCTAGAAATTAACCCAAGCCAGATGCGGTGGCTCCTGCCTGTAATCCCCGAACTTTGGAGGGCAGAGCGAGAGGTGGACGGATCACCTTAGGTCTCAAGTTTGAGATCAGCCTTACCAACATGGTGAAACCCCATCTCTACTAAAAATACAAAAATAAACCCAGCATCATGGCATGCGCCTGTAATCCCAGCTACTCAGGAGGCTGAGGCAGGAGAATAGCATGAACTCAGGAGGCGGAGGTTGCAATGAACGAAGATTGCACCACTGCACTCCAGCCTGGGCAACAGAGGGAGACTCTGTCTCAAAAAAAAAAAAAAAAAAAAAATTAACCTTGCCTCACTCCTAGAAGGAACCTCCGGGCCCTTGGACTATGCTGCCCGATAGTAATGTCAGCGGCCTTCTTTACCTGGGGGCCTAGGACCATGCCAGCCAGTCTATGCTAATATGATTTATGGTGGGGAGTTGAGCCATGTGATATCAACGTGACCTCTGGAGGGGCTGGAGACTGAGGTCAACTATGATCCTGGCCATAAAAACACTGCACACAAGGCGCTGGGGAGCTTCCTTGGTTGGCAATGCCCGGTACATGTTGCCACGCACTGTGGCTGTGAGAAGTAAGTACCATCTGCAAGTCCAGAGAGAGGACCCCTGGGAGCTCCTGCCTGGCCTCCCTGCCCTATGCACCTTTTCCCTTTGCTGATTTAACGCTGCATCTTTCCCTGTAATAAACAGCAGCCATCAGTGCAGTGGCTTTTCTGAGCTCTGCGAGTCCTCCTAGAAAACCACAGGGGCTGAAAGTGATCTCGGGCCCCTCCCGAAATGTAAACACCTACTGTGTGCCAGTCACTGTTCACTGGGGATACAGCAGTCAGTAGCAAGAGAGACAAAAGCCCCTGCCCTCAAGGAGCTTTTTTTTTTTTTTTTGAGATGGAGTATCACTCTGTTGCCCAGGCTGGAGTGCAATTGCACTAACTCAGCTCACTGCAACCTCTGCCTCCTGGGTTCAATTGATTCTCCTGCCTCACCCTCCTGAGTAGCTGGGATTACCAGTGCACACCACCACAGCTGGCTAGTTTTTTGTATTTTTAGTAGAGACGGGGTTTCACCATGTTGGTCAGGCTGGTCTCAGACTTTTAACCTCATGACCTGCCCACCTGAGCCTCCCAAAGTGCTGGGGTTGCAGGCATGAGCCACTGTGCTGGGTGAAGGAGCCGACTTTCTAGTGCAGGGACACAGATCAGAAACAAGACAAATAGGCGGGGTGTGGTAGCTCAGCAATTTGGGAGGCTGAGGTCAGAGGATGAGGAGTTTGAGAACAGCCTGGGCAACATAGTGAGAACCGGTCTCTATGAATAAGGAAAACAAAAGACCACGGACAAGCTTGTGTTTCAGGAATAGACTTATAGGAGAGCAGGAAACCCCTCGGGGCACCTAGAAGCCAGTGTCCATTAGGACCAGGTCCTGTTCAGCTTTGATAAGCAGGGACAGAACAAGCCAAACAAGACAGTCAATTATGCAAGCAGCAGTCACCTGTGTCCCCATCGCATCATGGGCTGCCAGGTGTGGGCGTCAGCATCAGCACACCTGGTTCAGGTGAGGATGGAGCAGGTGGCCACCTGTGTCATTTGAAAGCCCCCACATTTCTTTCACAGAGGGCCATGGGGGCTTCTCCCACCCAGGAAATAAAACATGTAGTTTATCACTGAAAACAAGAAAAAAGTTCAAGCATAAAAACAATACAAAATGCTTCTGGGAGGGGTGACATGTTAGCTGAGGAATCCCAGCTTGGAACCTGGGACCAGTAACTTCACCTCTCAGAATTTGTTTCTTCGTAAATGCAGAGCAGATGCTTGCCTTACAGAATCATTGTGAAATTCAATGAAAGAACGTGCCCCGCCCGTGGCAGCTTCAACAGGACACTCACTGCTGCTCCCAGATGGGGTCATCTACAGTCACTGGTCATTACCTCCCGGCATCCACAGGGCTTCTCACTCATTTACCTTTACTGTTTACAGGTTGACATCGTTTCACAATCAAAGATTGAGTCCCGATTCCTGGGGCTGCCGGGAGTTCAGCTAGCTGGAAGAGGGTGGGCTGAGGTATCAGGTGTCAAAGCAACAAGTCGGAAATGACGGCGTTAAGCCTGAGATCACTCATCGTGATGGTACAAGGGGAAACTGGAGAAAGCGCCAACTGCCCTTCTCCCATTTCCCACAACGGGGCATCAGTTGAGGGTCTGGTGTATCATCCAGATGTGGGGGAACCCAGCAAAAGGCTCCTGGCAGTTTTATGGACCTGGGTCGGGGCGAGAGGGGGCTAGGAGTGGCAAAGTACTGAGTACTAAGCCAAAGTGGGGGAAAGGGTCTTCTTTTTCCTCCTCCTGCCCTATCAGAGGCCCCTGAAGAAGACCCCTGCCCAAGACCTCATATAAGGTGGTCTAGGAAGGCAGACACCAGGGCTAAAAATGCAGACATGCATCACAGCAGAGCCTCAGGGCCTCAGCCCTTAATGCAAACCGGGACCACAGGGCACTGGCTGCACCCCAAGTCTGGTGTGGGGAGGGTAGCTCCCCCTAAGGCCTGCCAAGTAAAGCTTTCAGAATTGCCTATCGTCAGGCCTTAAAAAAAAAAAAATCTCATGTGGGTTTGTTTCGTTTTCAGTTTTTTGTGGTTTTTTTTGAGACTGGGTTTTAGCTTGTTTGTCAGGCTGGTCTCAAACTCCCAACCTCAGGTGATCTGCCCGTCTCGGCTTCTCAAAGTGCTGGGATTATAGGCATAAGCCACCACACCCCACTTTATTGCTTTTAAGATGGAGTCTTGGTCTGTCTCCCAGGCTGGAGTGCAGTTGCGCGATCTTGGCTCACTGCATCCTCCGCCTTCCGGGTTCAAGCGATTCTTCTGCCTCAGTCTCCTGAGTAGCTGGGATTACAAGCAGGCTAATTTTCTATTTTTAGTAGAGACAGGTTTCTTCATGTGGGTCAGGCTGGCCTCAAACTCCCAAGCTCAGGTGATCCACCCACCTCGGCCTCCCAAAGTGCTGGGATTACAGGCATGAGCTACTATATCCAGCCGTGTCTCTACTAAAAATACAAACAAATTAGCCAGGCTTGTTGGAATACACCTGTAATCCCAGTTACTCAGAAGGCTGAGGCAGGAGACTTGCTTGAACCTGGGAGGTGGGGTTGCGGTGAGCCAAGATGGCACCACTGCACTCCAGCCTCAGTGACAAAGCAAGATTCCATTGTGGGGGTGGGTAGGGGAAGTCAGGCATGAAAGATCACATATGCTACGTCGATTTACATGAAATGAACAAAATGGGCAAATCTATAGAGCTGGAGACTAGATCAGTTGATTGCCAAGGGCTGGGAGTGGCAGGGAGGGGAAATTGAGGGTCACCAACTAAAGGGTAGTTTTGTTTTGTTTTTTTTTTGAGACAGTCTCCTTCTGTTGCCAATCTGGATTGCAGTGGTATGATCTCAGCTCACTGCAACCTCCGCCTCCCAAGTTCAGGCGATTCTCCTGCCTCAGTTTATTAAGTAACTGGGATTACAGGCACCGCCATCATGCCCAGCTAATTTCTGTATTTTTGTAGAGACAGGGTTTCACCATGCTGGCCAGGATGGTCTGGAACTTGACTTCAGCTGATCCACCCACCTCAGCCTCCCAAACTGCTGGAATTACAGACAGGAACCACCACGCCCGGCCCAGGGTTTCTTTTTGAGGTGATGAAAACGCTCAAGTTGATTGTGGTAACGGTTGTACAACTTTGTGACTAAAAAGCCATTAAATTGTATGCTTTAAAACTTTTAGAGACAGGCCAGGGGCCTGTCTTGCTTCTGTTCCCCAGGCTAAGGTGCAGTGGTGCAATCACAGCTCTCTGCAGCTTTCACCTCCCCTAGGCTCAAGTGATCCTCCTCTCTCAGCTTCCCAAGTAGCTGGGACTACAGGCGTGCACCACCACGCCCAGCTCCTGGTTTTTTTCTATTTTTTTTTTAAGAACCCACTATGTTGCCCAAGTTGGTCTTGAACTTCTGGCCTCCACCAGCCCTCCCACCTTAGCCTCCCAAAGTGCTGGGTTACAGGTGTGAGCCACCACATCTGGCTGAATTGTACACTTTAAATGGGTGAATTGTGTGATACATAAATAGCATCGCAATAAAACTACTACCAAAAAAGCCAAAAAGTTCTTACCTCGAGGCCCTCTGTGAGTGGCTGTTGATAGAGCAGCGTCTACGGTGGGGTCTGAAAACCTTCCTTGCGTTAACGGGCCTGCCTCTCCCGGCACCTTCCTATTTCTTAACTACTCAGAAATGCATCAGCCACTTCACCTGGGGCTCTGCTCTATAACTGACACCTGCTTCCAATCCCCACGTCCTCCAAACAGAAATACACCTGCCCAAGATCACATGTCCCCAGCTGCTAGGGCCTCCATGAAAATGAACCCTCATGTGAAGACTACAGCCCCATACCCAGTCCCTTCCCGTCCTTGCTTCCCAGGAATAAGCCACGTTCACCACGCCCCGAGCAGGACACACACAGCCCTAAATCTGTAGACCCAAGACTCACTCGGATGATGGCATTCTCAGCTCAGGGAGGGAGGGAAGCAGCCCCCAGGGCCCACCAGTGGAAGGAATGATGGGAGCTTTCGAATGACATGACCTGCTGCGATGGCTCCTGGCCGCATCCTTGCCTGAGCCAGATGAGTGAATACAGATGCCTACCCTGGCAGCAGATGGTGGGAAGGGGACACAGGAGCTGTTGAGTGTCACTGCTTGGCTTGTTCCGCTCCTGCTTGTCAAAGCTGACCCCAGCCTGGTGCTCATTGAGACCGGTGTCTCGAGGGTTTCCTAGCTTACCCACGAGCTTGCCCCTCTGGGCTGTAGGGCAAATGCACCTGAAAGCAATAACCTGCGGGAAATCCTTAGGATGATGACCTGGAGGGTAGACGCACCTGAATGTGTGTTCCAGCTATGGAATCCAGGAGTGGCCAACCTGGAGATTTGTTTCCCATCTATGAGAAACATCTGAGCCCCTCACCCGTCCCATGAAACACAGGCCCTCCGAGGGATGGAGGCTCTGAGTTTTACGGTCATTGAAGGTTGCCAGGTGGAGGTCGTTAAAGGGCGGGTGCTAAGTGAAAATGCTGAATAATAAACTCCCCGTGGTTTGCAAGCATCTGCAGTTCACCCCTCCAGCACACCACCACCTGCACTCTCCCCTCTGTATCTAAGCCCCTAATCATGCCTTCTTTGCTGGCTCTGCATTTTCTTCTTCAGTCTCTTCATTTTGTTTCCTCCCTAGTGAAACTAATATGGTTTCAGCACAATGTAGGCCAAGACAGCAAGCCACTAGCATATGCCAGTATGTTCTGGAATGTTCCAGCAGGTACTGTAGTCTCCCCCAGACCTGTCCATTTCCCAACACAGATGTTTAGCGTTAGAAGAATCAGCCTACCTCTTACTCGTAAGGAGAGGAACTCAGCCTGGGAAGCTTAAATGACTTGTCCCAGCCATGCAGCAGGTTGCAAGTGGTTCAGACATGGTTCTTGATGAATAGATTGCTTTCATTTTACTTTCTTCCCAAATTAACAAACATGTATTGTACATTTTAACCCAGCATTGTACTGGTTCCAAAGACGCAGATACTGAGGTCCAGTCTTCAGATTCTACCGTTTACTTTTTTTTTTTTTTTTTGAGACGGAGTCTCACTCTGTCACCCAGGCTGGAGTGCAGCGGTGAGATCTCAGCTCACTGCAACCTCCACCTCCCAGGTTTAAGCAATTCTCTTGCCTCAGCCTCCTGAGTAGCTGGGATTACAGGCGCGTGCTTCGGCACCCAGCTAATTTTTGTATTTTTAGTAGAGATAGGGTTTCGACATCTTGGCCAGGCTGGTCTTGAACTCCTGACCTCACGATCCACCCGCCTTGGCTTCCCAAAGTGCTGGGATTACAGGCATGAGTCACCTCACCCGACCCCGTTTGCTTTTTATATTTTTTTGAGATGGAGTCTCACTCTGTCACCCACGCTGGAGTGCAGTGGCACAATCTTGGCTCATGGCAACCCCCGCCTCCCAGGTTCAAGTGAGTCTCCTGCCGCAGCTTCCTGAGTAGCTGGGACTACAGGTGCCCACCACCATGCCCAGCTAATATTTGTATGTTTAGTAGAGACAAGGTTTTAGCATATTAGCCAGGCTGGTCTCGAACTTCTGACCTTGTGATCTGCCCGCCTCAGCCTCCAAAAGTGCTTGGATTACAGGCCTGAGCCACCACACCTGGCCTTTACCATTTTCTAAGTGTTATTTAATTATGTATTACAGTCTAACACACATGTCAATAGTTACTACCTCACTGAACCCTCCATTCTGATTTACGCTGCATTCACAATTCACTACATCCTTTTACCCATTGTCACATGAAACTATACAAAGTGGCATATTTTCTTTGATTGAGGTGACATTCACCCACTATAATTAAACAATTTTACAGCGACCAGTTCAGTGGCATCACCAGCTACATTGCTGTGCAACCATCACCACCATCTCATTGCAAAACATTTTATTTTCCTTCCTTCCTCCTTCCTTCCTTCTTCCTCCCTCCCTTTCTTCTTCCCTCCTTCCCCCTTCCTTCCCTCCCTCCCTCCCTCTGTCTCTCTCTCTTTCTCTTTCTTTCTTTCTTTCTTTCTTTCTCTCTCTCTCTCACTCTTTCTCTCTTTCTCTCTCTCTCTCTCTGTCTTTCTTTCTTTCTTTCTTTCTGACAGGGTCTCACTCTGTCGTCCAGGCTGGAATGTAGCGGCACAATGTTGGCTCACTGAAGTCTGACTTCCTGGGCTCAAGCAATCCTCCCACCTCAACCTCCCTAGTAGCTGGGACTACAGGCACCTGCCACTACACCAATCTAATTTTCTTTTTTTTTTTTTTTTATGTTTTTGTAGAGATGGGGTTTCACCATGTTGCCTAAGCTGATCTCAAACTCCTGGGCTCAAGCGATCCTTCTGCCTTGACCTTTCAAAGTGTTGGGATTACAGGCATGAGCCACCAGGCCCGGCCTGCAAAACATTTTAATCACTCCTAAAGGAGACCCCAGAGCCATGAAGCAGTCACTTCCCATTCTTCCCTCCTCCCAGCCCCTGCCAATCACCAGTTTGTCATCTGTATGTATGGATCACCTATTCTGCATATTTCATATAAATGGAATCATTCAACAGGTGACCTCTTCTATCTGGCTTCTTCCACTTGGCATAATGCTTTTGAAGCTCATTCACATTGTAGTATGTGTCAATGCTGCATTCCTTTTTATGGAAATTGGTGTATTTTGAGAGATACCCAATTCCCAAACATGGGAAATGTTTCCTTCAACTCATGCACTTTGCCCAGGTGTTCTCAATGGGGTGATTTGATTTTGTTCCCCCCAAAGACATTCAGTGATGTCTGGAGGTTTTTTTTTTTTTTGAGACCGACTTTTGCCCCTTCCCCCAGGCTAGAGTGCAATGGCGTGATCTCGGCTCACTACAACATCTGCCCCCCCGCCCCCGGTTCAAACAGTTCTCCTTGCCTCAGCCTCTTGAGTAGCTGGGATTACAGGTGCCCGCCACTATGCCCAACTATTTTTACTGGAGATGGGGTTTCGCCATGTTGGCCAGGCTGGTTTTGAACTCCTGACCTCTGGTGTTGGCCTGCTTTGGCCTCCCAAAGTGCTGGGATTACAGAAACAAGCCACCACGCCCAGCCTGGAGTATTAATATTTCTGATTGTCACAACTGGGGACTGCCACTGGCATCTATCTCTGGGTAGAGGTGCTAAATATCCTCCAATACACAGGATGGACTCAGAACAAGGAACAATCTGGTCCAAGGTGCCAATAAGCCAAGGTCAAGAACCCCGATTCCAGTTCCTTCTCTCTGGCTGACCTGCTCCTAGGCCACATGGAATAGCATTGCTCAACCTTGCCTGCCCTTAGGAAACTTCCAGGCACTCCTTCTTTCTCTTTCTTGCTCGTTCTTTTTCTTTTTCTTTCTTTTTTTTTTTTAGACAGAATTTCGCTCTTGTTACCCAGGCTGGAGTGCAATGGCGCGATCTCCCCTCACCGAAACCTCTGCCTCCTGGGTTCAGGCAATTCTCCTGCCTCAGCCTCCCGAGTAGCTGGGATTACAGGCACGTGCCACTATGCACAGCTAATTTTTTGTATTTTTAGTACAGACGGGGTTTCACCATATTGACCAGGATGGTCTCGATCTCTTGACCTTGTGATCCACCCGCCTCAGCCTCCCAAAGTGCTGGGATTACAGGCGTGAGCCACCGCACTGGCCTTCTTCTTCTTTCTTGTTCTCTTTCTTTCTTTTCTCTCTTTCACTTTCTGAAGCAATGAGGTCTTCCTATGTTGCCCTGGCAAGAGAGCACAGTCATAGCTCACTGCAGCCTCTAACTCCTAGGCTCAAGCAAGCCCCCCACCTGAGCGTGTCAAGTAGCTGGGACTACAGACAGGCGCCACCACACCTTGTCTTTTCTTTAAAAATGCAGATTCCTGGGCCCCCTCCCAAGCCTTCCGAATCTGAATCTCCAGGCGTGTAGCTTGGGAATCTATATTTTTAACAAGCCCAAGGTGAATTTTAGGACCAGAAGAAGTTACTCTGCCATGAATTGCTTGGCAGCCCTGTGTAAATCACACTTATTCCATGCCGCCATTCTTTTTAAGACAGAGTCTCACTCTGTCACCCAGGCTGGAGTGCAATGGCGTGATCTCGGCTCACTGCAACCTCCGCCTCCCAGGCTCAAGCGATTCTCCTACGTCAGCCTCCTAAGTAGCTGGAATTACAGGCATGTGCCACCACACCTGGCTATTTTTTGTATTTTTGGTAGAGATGTAGTTTCACCATGTTGATCAGGCTGGTCTTGAACTCCTGACCTCGTGATACTCCCACCTTGGCCTCCCAAGGTGCTGCAATTATAGGCGTGAGCCACCGTGCCCAGGCGCCTCCAATCTTTTACTTGTAAAATGATAATGTTTTTCCTTCTTTTCTGGAAGAGTTCTTGGCAGGATAGGTGGAGACAATATTCGAGGAGGCATTTATATGTAAGATCGCATTATCATAATAGGCAAAGCAAGCCTAACGAGATGAAGTTCTAGTTGAGATTCCCCGAGAGCAAGGAGCCTGTCTCTCCTATTTGCTGCTGTATCCTGGTAACATATTTGCACCCCTAATAAGCACTTACTGAGGGAACAGAGGCACTGGGGACCATACCATGAGTGATGGAGCCTCACATACTCACACCCGCCCCCAGACCAGGCCAGCCACCTGGGGCCACACTGCAGCCACCAGCTGATCAGGGCAACATTAGCACTTCAGTGAGCCACTTCCTCCATAAAAATATATTTAAACATGTATTTTACGACTGTGGGAAGTAGAAAAGTTCCTTTTTAAAGTTTCCTTTCTTGTTAAAGAATAAGTGTGCTAATACCTTTGTTAAGCCCTATCCTATGTAGCTGTTAGACATGCCATGCTTACAGGCACGTAGTACATTCTATGTCCTTGAACTTTAATGAAGGTATCTGTGCTGAACGTGCTCACAGGCATGTCGCAGCCCTCCATTGCTTTTGCCTGTTTAGAATTTTTTTCCTTTTTTTGAGACGGAGTTTCGCTCGTTACCCAGGCTGAAGTGCAATGGCGCGATCTCGGCTCACCGCAACCTCCGCCTCCTGGGTTCAGGCAATTCTCCTGCCTCAGCCTCCTGAGTAGCTGGGATTACAGGCACGCGCCACCATGCCCAGCTAATTTTTTGTGTTTTTAGTAGAGACGGGGTTTCACCATGTTGACCAGGATGGTCTCGATCTATTGACCAAGTGATCCACCCGCCTCGGCCTCCCAAAGTGCTGGGATTACAGGCGTGAGCGCCCGGCTTAGAAATTTTTAAGCTGTTGGCCAATCCGATTTTAGTTTAGATTGTGAGGTCTGTCTCCACCCAATGGAAATTAGACACAGCAGTAAGGACGACCCCAAATGAGTAAGGGATAAATGTGTGTGTTTTCCTTTGTTCATTGTACTCTCATGGCAAGATGGCTAGCGAGGGTACCCTTCCTGCAGTCCAGGAAGTAAAAACTGTATTGCTGAAAGATCCTTTGCCTCAGTGCTGATTTTTCTTTGCATCACTGAACATCTATTTCCAACATGACTGTGTTGGTATAAAGAGAAATATAATCCAGGTTGAATTTATTATTATATGCAGGCATTTTTCCTTCTTATTAAAAAAAATGATAAAATTAAAAACTTTCTGTGCCCCCAGCATGGCTGTGCCCAGGGACAGGTGGGCACTGATGCCTGGTGGCACCTTGAGAGTTTCTAATCCAATTGATCTGGGGCATGGCCTGGGCATGGAGCCTTTTAAATGTTCCCCCAGGGGATTGTTACTTCACTCCTTTTTTTTTTAAAGAGGGCCTCACTCTGTTGCTCAGGCCAGAGTGCAGTGGTGAGATCACGGCTTGTTGCAGCCTTGAATCCCTGGGCTCAAGCCAGCCTCCTGCCTCAACCTCCCAAGCAGTTGGTTCCACAGGCACACACCACCATGCTCAGCTAATTTATTTTATTTTATTTTATTTTTTGAGACAGAGTTTTGCTCTTGTTGCCCAAGCTGGAGTGCAATGGCGTGATCTCAGCTCACTGCAACCTCTGCTTCCGGGTTCAAGTGATTCTCCTGTCTCAGCCTCCCGAGTGGCTAGGATTGCAGGCATGTGCCACCATACCCAGCTAATTTTCTATTTTTAGTAGAGACAGGGTTTCTCCATCTTGGTCAGGCTGGTCTCAAAAATCCTGGGCTTAAGTGATCCTCCTACCTTGGCCTCCCAAAGTGCTGGGATTACAGGCATGAGCCACTGCACCTGGCCTTAATTTTTTATTTTTGTAGAGATGAGGTCTTGCTATGTTACCCAAGCTGGTCTTTAATTCCTGGGCTCCAGTAATACTCCAGCCTTAGTCTCCCCAAAGTGTTGGGATTACAGGCAATGAGCCACCACGCCCGGCCTCAACCAGGGGATTCTAATGTGGAGCCATGGAATCTGAGGACAGTGCCCTGGCCTTGTTGTACAGGATTCAATAAGAATCTTTTTCATCTGGAATCATCCAGCAGCAGCCAGACACAGACGTGACTGACATGGCCAGGAAGCCTGGCATGGTCCCCTCCATGCTGTATAACAATGGGAGGAACAATCATTCCTGCCCTTTATTCCCTGAGATCAGCGAGGCAACAGTCATTTATCTTCCCCCTGAGGGCTGGAAGGTCCTTGCAGGGCTCCTGGAGGACTGACCGCTTCTAGACCAGTGCAGCTCCGGGCAGCTTGGCCCCTTTCCCTTACCCTCCGTGCACCTAGAAACACATCCAGAGACACAGATGTGTGCATGTACACACACACACACACACACACTCATACACGGACAGACACTCATAGATAGCTACAGAGACACCCAGAGCCCAGCTCACACACATGGCAGACACTAGACCCCCAACAAACACCTCCACACATACACAGACACACTCCTTCATATCCCCCCCATACACAGCCCCCAAGACACACACAGCTTTGGAGACACCCAGACCACCGCCTCTCACATGTGAACACTATCTGGTCACTGATAAAGGCCTGAACGGATTCAAGACTCTAAGACAGAAGGCAGGTGGAAAATAAAATGAGAAGTCCGTTTAGACAAACAGCAAATGTGGAAAAGGCAGATCGATGCAAGCACAAAGAAAGACCTTGGGTGAGAACGGAAAGGCCCAGCACGGTGGCTCACGCCCGTAATCCCAGCGCTTTGGGAGGCCAAGGCAGGAGGATCACTTAAGCCCCGGATTTTTGAGACCAGCCTGGGCAACACAGAAGACCCCAACTCTACAAAAAATTAAAAAATGTGCCAAGTGTAGTGGCACATGCCTGTAGTCCCAGCTACTCAGGAGGCTGAGGCAAAGATTGCTTGAACTTGGGAGGTGGAGGTTGCCGTGAGCCGAGATCGTATCACTGTGCTCCAGCCTGGGTGACAGAGTGAGACTAGGTCTCAAAAAATAAATAAATGAACCATACAGGTAGGATTACCCTATAACCCAGCAATTGCATTCCTCAGCATACACCCAAGGGAACTCAAAACCTATGTCCACACAGAAGCCTGTAAATAAATGTTCTCAGCAGCATTGTTCACAATAGCCAAAAGCTAGAAATAACAGATACCCATCACGGGATGAGTGGATTAACCAATTGTGGTCTATCCACGCAGTGGAGTATGATTCACCCATGAAAAGGAGTGACGCACTGGTCCATGCTACCATGTGGATGAACCTTGAAAACATGATGATCAGCAAAAGATGCCAGACGAAAGGATAACGTATTCTACGACTCCTTGATATGGTATACCCACTATAGGTAGATCCATAGAATGCAGACCGATGGCTGCCAGGGGTTGCAGGGAGGAGGGCATAGGGAGTGACTGCTGATGGGTATGGGGTATGATTTTGGGCTGATGAAAACGTTTTGGAGCTAGGTAGACGTGATGGTTACGTGACATTGCGAATGTACTACAAGCCACCTAATTATGTACTTCTACACTAGGTGAATTTTAGTTGGAAAGACAGAAGGAGGGAAGAGGAAGGGAGAAGAAATGTTGGCAGGGAAGCACTAAGCCCACTGTTCACTCTTCCTAGACAGGGTCGTGCTTTCTACCCCAATTGCACAATGCCTGCAACACAGCAGGAGTTAACCGATGATAAGCAATGTGAAATCCACAGACACCAGCCAGAGGCTTCCAGATGTTACCCTTCACACTGACCTTACACTGTGACCTACCCACCCAACACACACATTTATATACCCAAAAGTGTTACAGATAATACTCAGATCTATTACGAGTGATACACTAGGTGATGCACTGTGACTTCTGACAAACCCATTAAATTGATTTTGCCCATTTGGGAAACCAGCCAGGATCACTTAAGGGACACTGAAGTACTAACAGCTTTAAGAATACTTAGATACTGAGGCCAGGCACAGTGGCTCATGCCTGTTATCCCAGCACTTTGTGAGGCCAAGGCAAGCAGGTAACTTGAGGCCGGGAGTTTGAGACCTGCCTGGCCAACACGGTGAAACCCTCTCTACTAAATATTCAAAAATTAGCCAGGCATGAAGATGTTCCCCTGTAGTCCAAGGTACTCAGGAGGCTGAGGCAGGAGAATCACTTGAGCCCTGGAGGCAGAGGTTGCAGTGAGCCAATTGTGCCACTCCAGCCTGGGCACAGAGTGAGACTCCATCACAAAAGAAAAGGGGAGGGGAGGGGAGAGG
>CM052660.1:97146269-97157896 GCA_028533165.1 Leontopithecus rosalia
AGCACTTTGGGAGGCCAAGATGGGCAGATCACCTGAGGTCAGGAGTTCAAGACCAGCCTGGTTAACATGGCAAAACCCTGTCTCTACTAAATATACAAAAATTAGCTGGGCACAGTGGCAGGTGCCTCTAATCCCAGCTACTTAGGAGACTGAGGCAGGAGAATCATTTGAACCCAGGAGGAGGAGGTTGCAGTGAGCTGAGATCATGCCATTGCACTGTCGTCTGGGCAACACAGCAAGACTCCCTCTCAAAAAAAAAAAAAAAATCAAAACTACTCTTGATGTCTCCTTCATGGCCCTTGCTAGATCTCCTTCCAATTCAATCATGTGCCTGCAAAAAACAGGTGACTCATTGTAAACGTTTGAGTCATACAGTGGGAGAGGACCGAGGGACCGAAAGGTAAATCCGAATTCTGCAAGTAAAATTCCAACGTCTAGATTTACTCCTACCAGGAATCTTCAGTCCAGAAGGTCAAAGACAGATTTTAGCATCCCAAACACAACGGGCTCTCACTAGGGAGAAAACTGAGGCCAAATGGTGTGAGCACATGAAGCCATGTTTATACATAGTCCAGTATCCAACACAGGTGGTCTCGTTAGCAACTGGGAGGCTAGTTGTCCCAGAGAAAACATTTTCATGGGTAATGCTGTGGTCAGCAAGGATCAGTCATGTGCTTACGTCTGGCTTCAATAGATGCGGTAGCCGAATAGTTTTGTTAGGACACAAACCAACACTTCTTAGAATGCCCCCTTGCCTAGATGGACACAGCAGAATATAAGATATGCAGCCACTTTTGGTATCAGATTGGTAAAATTCCTCTCTGCGGTCCAAGTAGGTACGTATAAAGCCCTTTCATTCACTGAACGTGGACCAGTGTTTGTGACCCCCTCAAGTCCCCATCAGAAAGTGGCAAAACAAAAAAGCCTTTTAATTTGCAAAAATACGTTAAGTCCATACTTTAAACAATAAAATGGAATGTCCAATGCTTTGTACTCCAGGCATCTGACGTAGAAGTTCTGTGTAATACATGTTTTTATTATCCTGAAATAGGGCTCTTGTTTTGAAGACTTTGCATGTGTAATTAACAACAGCTTGAGATCATGTATACGCCACCATCTGAGCCAAACTGCTAAATATGCATGGCCTCGAAAGCACACAATCAAGATCTGGAAAGCAGCAATTTTTCAAGACTGGAATTTAGGGTTTAAATGATAATGTGAGCCCCCACCAAGATGACAGTGTTTCCCTGCACCTACCGAAATGAAGCCGTCTCATCAGGTAGCAAAGGAGGGGGAAGGCGGCATCCATATTCCTGACACGTTACAATACCCTCTTTTTAGCATCTCACAAAGCATGTTTTGTTCAGAGAATGAATGAGGACAGCTCTCTTCTGTGCATTTTATTAAAACTTGAAAGCTATGGCTTGCCGCCATCAATGACGCCTATTGGGTTCCAACAGCCGCATGTTCAAATCTGACTCGTTAGCAAATCCGCCCAACTCGACATCGGTCATCTTGACATAGCAGGATATTCAGCAAGTCTGAAGTTTTTCATCGGGAAGAATTTTTCAACGTTACCGAGCAAATAAAGGCTCTTTGTAGCAACAGCTGGAAATGCAACATGAGAGCCCTTTCTACACACCCAAAGAAATCATAAATAGTTCACCGAGTGAACCAAAGACTTTATTTTTCAAAAGCAGGTAACACCAAAGGACGATATGGTTTCCATATTCATTGCAAAATGATAATTACTGGAGTTTTTCAGACATCACATAAAATAAGGGGGATCAATGGTTACCGCGATCATTTTCAACCAATATACAGATGTTTGTTGAAGATCTAGGTTTTATGTCTACATGGTAGTATTCACGTGAGTTCCCTATGCTTAATTATTATCAAATTGGAGCTTTTTCTTGACTTTAAAGACAACACAGCAGCTGGCTTGCTGCTTGAGTCCTGGAAATCAGGTCTTCTGATGTTTTACAACAAACTGTGTCTCTGAAAACTAAAATCAGACTTTGGATTCCTCCGAAAGAGTTCTGGTTCCCAAGTGTTCTGACACCAGGGTACCCAGACGTGCTCAAAACCTGTTTTCCCTTATCTTTCAAAACCCATCGCCAGGAACCCGAAAGGGATCCCACTTTCAGAGTTCCATGAAGAAGGTGTTTAAAAACCAGATTATCCCCAAGTAAAGGCAGAGGATGAAATTATCCAGGTCTTTTTATGTATTTTTTTTTAAGGGAGACTACATGGACAAATGGGAAAATGACACCAATCAGACGATTACAGAAAATGTTAATAAATCCTCCTCTAAAAATTACGTTCAGGCCAAGCACAGTAGCTCACGCCTGCAATCCCAGCACTTTGAAGGCCAAGGCAAGAGGAACGCTTAAGCCCAGGAGTTTGAGACCAGCCTGGGCAACAGAGTAAGACCCCATCTCTGTTTAAACAAAAAAAAAGAAATTCTGCTCAAAAGTATTTCAGAACAAAAGAAGGTAATAAAAACTGTTCATTTAATTATGAGAAAAAATCCCTGCATGGAAGGGATGCTGAAGGTCTGACACAGAGAAACCGGGGGGGTCGGAGCAGTGATAAAAATCCAGCCCTATTTTTTTAGCATGCATTTATGACCTCATGGATATATCTGTGCTGGGTGTTAATAACCCTCTTCCTCGTACTTAAAAAAAAATTAAGAAATTAAAGTGAATCTGTGTGCTAATGAAGTCTGCAGTTACAGAGTCTAAAAGCCAAGCCTGTAAAGTCTGTAAGGCAAGATCTCTGTCATCAGTGATGGGAAGAGATGAGTAAGACAGTGGCAGGCACTAAAGGCTGCCTCAGCCAAGCTCCAGGCAGAACAGCCTCCAAAATAAGGCAATTGTGGCTTCTCAGTGTGAGACCGCCACCAGAAAGGCCCACAGAGGCAGGAAAAAGAGTCACTGATGGCAGATCACAGGAAGAGACTCAGGTAGGGCAATGATCACAGTTAGATAGGAGGACTCAGGGTCACAGGGAGGCAGAACTGACACTTGGGCTGACACGCAAGGGGAATGTCTTTGCGAGTCCTATGCACAACTCCAAGCAGCAATTTCTGGGGTTTGGAGGTTGGTTAGTTTTGCGACATTTCCCCCCCAAAGGAAGACATGAAGGTGGGCCCCCTGGAGAGGTGAGACCACCAGGGCAGAAGAACCTCCACCAGGCGTAAAGCTGGATGGAAGTGGTGGAAAGGACTCCCTGCGGCACCCGGCTCCCTCCACGTCTGGCTGAGTCCTACAAACGCTTGTAGGTGCCCAGGAGAACTCTGCAGTTGGGACAGTAATGGTCCACGTCCTGCAGGGCATCCACACAGAAGGGGATAAAGCAGCAGCCCGCTATGCACCTGGGAAAAGAGAGAGAGACACAGGGAGCACGTTACTGACTACAGCAGGATGGATGCTGGCTTCCAAAAACACAGGTTCATGTCCTTCTTTGTAAAAAGGGTCTTTGCCAGTGTAATTAGGGATTTTGAGATGGGATCATCTTGGATTACCCAGGTGGACCCCCAAAACTCAATGACCTTAGAAGAAGAGGAGAGGATGGAGGGGCAGAAGGGGATGTAAAAAAAGAGGCAGAGATTGGAGTGATAAGGCCACAAGCCAAGGAACACCTGGACATACCACAAGCGGAAGAGGCAAAAAAACAGTTCTCCCCTGGAGCCTTAAGGGAGGGTGGTCTTGCTGACATTTTCGTTTTAGGGTGTTTTGTGGGTTTTTTTTGAGATAGAGTCTCGCTCTGTCACCCAGACTAGAGTACAGTGACACAACCTAGGCTCACTGCAATCTCTGCCTCCCAGGTTCAATCGATTCTCCTGCCTCAGCCTCCTGAGTAGTGGGATTGTAGATGCACGCCACCAAGCCTGGCTAATTTCTGTATTTTTAGTAGAGACAAGGTTTTACCAGGTTGGCCAGGCTAGTCTCAAACTCCTAACCTCAAGTGATCTACCAGCCTTGGCTTCCCAAAGTGCTGGGATTATAGGTGTGAGCCACTGCTGACGTTTTGATTTTACACCTCTGGCCTCCAGAATTATGAGAGTCAATGGCTGCTGTTAAAAACGAGGTGTGAGGTCATTTCTGATATCGGCCCTGGGAAATTAACATGCCAGCCACTGCCAAGGCTCCTCCCACAGACAGAGCCCCTCTGGGCATTATTTAAATCTTGGGTCATTTTGGAATCTTTCAAAGTCTTAGATGGGCTTGGTGAACTTTTTTGGCAAGGGACAGACAGCATTATCTTTTAGTCTTTTTATTGCTGGTTTTTGTTTGTTTCTGTAGAGATGGGGTCTCGCTATGTTGCACAGGCTGGTCTTGAATGGCTGGCCTCAAGTGATCCACCTCTGCCTCCCTAAGTGTGGGATTACAGGTGGAAACCACCACACGCCCCGAATTGATGTTGCCACTACTCAGCTCTGCCCTTGTAAAGAGAAGGCAGCCACAGAGAATCCAAAAATGAATAGGCGTGGCTGTGTCCCCGTAAAACTTAAAACAGGCACCTGGCTCCCGGGCCGTTTTGCCAACCCCCCCCACCCCGTCTTCCTAATCTCTTTTCCATGTGGACGGGCTGCTTCTTACAGCAACCAAACAGAATCCCCCAAATAACGCCTCTTAACCTTCATAAACCACCACTGGCACACACAGGCAGGGATTTGGCAAACTATGTTTGCCAAAAACGTAGTTAAAACTCAACCTTTTATAGGAAGACGTTGCTTTACATAAAGCAGAATTTGGAAATATTCTCATGAGGAAACTATCTAATGAAAGAAATTTCCTATTGCCCAAGCTTTCCAGAGCTCACACAGGGCGAGCAGTCAATCCACTCAGTGGGAATCTTAATCTACAGCTTACAGGTGCTGGCACAATTCCAGACAGCACACACATATCTTTATCCTCAGCAGCCCCCGAGGTGGGCTCCCCGCCACCCGCCATCTATAGATGAGGAAACCGAAGCACAGAGACGTAAAGTCCCTTGCCTATGGCCACACAGCAAGTGAGAGGCAGGATTTGAACCCACTGTACCATGTTTAAGGAAGGAACAAAGGGATGGAAAAAAGGCCTGCCTCAATTTCTAAAGCCAGATGGGCAGAGGCTAATACTCAATGTAAGCTTCTATTCTGCAACAATCCCAGCATTTTGGGAGGTCAAGGCAGGAGGATTGCTTGAGTCCAGGAGTTCAAGACCAGTCTGGGAAACATAGTAAGACCCCCACCTCCACACACAAAAAATTTAAAAATTAGCTGGGAATGGTGGCACACACCTGTGGTCCCAGCTACTCGGGAGGCTGAGGTGGGAGGACTGCATGTACTCAGGAGGTCAGGCTGCAGTGAGCTATGATCCTACCACCACACTCCCACCTGGGCAACAGAGCAAGACTCAGTCTGAAACCAAACAAAACAAGTAAGTTTCTTTTTCTCTTTTTGATGGAGTCTCACTCTTGTTGCCCAGGTTGGAGTGCAGTGGCACAATCTCGGCTTACTGCAACCTCCACCTCCTGGTTCAAGC
This sequence comes from Leontopithecus rosalia, assembly GCA_028533165.1. Classification (NCBI taxonomy): domain Eukaryota; kingdom Metazoa; phylum Chordata; class Mammalia; order Primates; family Cebidae; genus Leontopithecus; species Leontopithecus rosalia. The sequence continues at coordinate 97,151,801 of CM052660.1, forward strand.
GATTCTCCTGTCTCAGCCTCCTGAATAGCTGGGATTACAGGTGCCCACCACCACACCCAGCTACTTTTTTATATTTTTAGTAGAGATGGGGTTTCACTATGTTGGTCAGGCTGGTCTTGAACTCCTGACCTCAGGCAATTAGCCCGCCTCGGCCTCCCAAAGTGCTGAGGTTACAGCGTGAGCCACCGAGCCCGGCCACCAAACAAGTTTTGATTCCATCTTTCCCTGATTTCAAAGATAAAAATTAGTTTTCATACAAATATCCAGAGGCGATGGACTTTTTTTTAGAATTTTCTGCCCATGGAATGAAAACAGCAACTAACAGCAGAGTCCTTTGGGCAAGAGAGGGAATCAGGTGCCCAGAAAGCCGTTTCATCTCCTTCCTTCTTTATTAAATATATGATCTCAAGGAAGTTAACTAAACACTCCAGGACTCTGAGCTTCTTTTTGAAGTTAGGAAGAGAAATATTGTTCCTTCTCAGCCTCAAGTCACCAAAGGACAATGTGGAGGAACATGGCCCTTGCGTGAGGCTCCAGAAACCCACAATCATTTCCTTCAAGGAAAAGAAGAGCCCGCTGGGGTTTTCTGAGTGGCTCACGTGGCCAGGAATAAGGAAGCTACTTGTACCTGCTTTGTGGGAAACAAAAAATTAATTGTGTTTCTCAGATTTTTCTCCCAGAACAGAAACTGTTATCTCTTTAAACATAATACCCTTGGTGCCAACCTAACTATTTATGTAATTCCCCTGCATGGGCAATGGGAAAAATACTTCGGGTCATAAAAGGATAAGAAGTTCTGAAGTAATTTCTATGAAGAATTTTAACGCACAGATTGTTTAAAGCTTCTCTCAGGCTCGAGCAAACATTATTATTTAGGTCATGAAATTCTAGAAGAAAAAGGAATCCCTCAGGGTACTGCCCTATACACAGCTGCAAGCAGCTGCGAAGCTTATCCCTACAGGCAGGGAGTGGTTTCAGCAGATAAGCAAGAAGAAACCAGGGAAGAACCATTTCTGGGGGCTGATATGCTTAAGAGCAGCGGAGACCACTTGGCCTCCCAGGAGGCATTTTTGGTTGGTTTAACACTGGGGAGCATGGTGCTTCTGGCGTCAGGCAGGTGGGGGCCAGGGATGCTGTTCAATATCCTACAATGCACAGGATGGCCCTTACAACAAAGAAATGTCTTGGTCCAGGAGTAGTGGCTCACGCCTGTAATTCCAGCACTTTGGGAGGCTGAGGTGGGTGGATCACCTGAGGGTCAGAAGTTCGAGACCAGCCTGGCCAACATGGTGAGACCCCATCTAAAAATATTAAAAAATTAGCTGGGCATGGTGGTACATACCTGTAAGCCCAGCTACTCGGGAGGTTGAGGCAAGAGAATCACTTGAGCCTGGGAGGCAGAGGTTGTAGTGAGCCTAGATCGTGCCACCTCACTCTAGCCTGGGCAACAAAGTGAGACTCTGTCTCAAAAAAAAAAAAATGTCTTGGACCAAGTGCAGTGGCTCACACCTGCAATCCCAGCACTTTCGGAGGTCAAGGCGGGCAGATTACCTGAGGTCAGGAGTTCTAGACCAGTCTGGCCAATGTGGTGAAATCCCACCTCCACTAAAAATATAAAAAATAGTCATGGTGCATGATTGCACTCACCCAGGTACACAGGAGGCTGAGACAGGAGAATCATTTGAACCTGCGCAGTGGAAGCTACAGTGAGCAGAGATCACGCCACTGCACTCAAGCTGAGCAACAAATCCAGACTCTACCTCAAAAAAAAAAAAGTCCGGTTGCAGTGGCTCACGCCTGTAATCTCAAGACTTTCGGAGGCCAAGGTAGGTAGATCACTTGAGGTCAGGAGTTTGAGACCAGCCTGGCCAACATGGTGAAACCCTGTCTTTATTAAATACAAATATTGGCCGACCACAGTGATGGACGCCTGCAGTTCCAGCTACTCGGGAGGCTGAGACAGGACAATCGCTTGAACCTGGGAGGTGGAACTTGCAGTGAGCCGAGATCATGCCACTGCACTCCAGCCTGGGTGACAGAGCAAGACTCTGTTGGAAAGGGAAAGGGAAAGAGAAGGAAAGGAAGAAAGGAAAGAAAGAAAGAGAAAAAGAGAGAAAGAGAAGGAGAAGGAAACAAGGAAAGAAAGGAAAGAGAAGAAAGAAAAAAAAGAAAGAAAAAGGGGGAGAGAAAAAGAAAGGGAGCAAATGAACTGTCTGGTACAATGTCACTATGGTCCAGTTGAGAACCCCCCCACCGCCACCGCCCGCAGCAACCAGAGAGAAGGGCAGGAGGTCTTGGGGCCACACGGGAGGCAGACTCACCCCAGCAGGCACAGGCTCCCGCAGGACAGCCAGGTCAGAGCACCAGCATTATAGGACAGCTGACTCACGATCATCTTGTTGCAGGAAGGACAACACATCTGGACAGGGCGGTCCGCAAAGGAGATGGGCTGCTGCACATAGACCGTCTGCACGGCAACTGATGGGAGGGAGAGGGACAAACACGGGCTGCTCAGGAAACAAGGCCACAGCATTCGCTACAGAACAAAGAGGGGAACGCAGGGACGCCGCAGATATTCTGTCTGTACATCCGTGTTCACAGCATGTGTCCATCGTTTGGCTATCTAGGAGAGCCAAAAGGGGAAGGGACTCAAGTGTCCACTGACGGACAAATGAATTTGAATTAACACATCGAGGTTTATCCATCCACTGAGTATGATTCAGGCTCATAAGAGGGCTGGGGGCGGTGGGTCACACCTATATTCCCAATATTTTGGGATGATGAGGTGGAGGATCGCTTGAGACCAGGAGCTCAATATCAGCCTAGGCAACATGGCAAGACCTCATCTCTACAAAAAACTATAAAAATTAGCCAGGCATAGTGGTGTATGCCTGTAGTCCCAGCTACGCAGGAGGCTAAGGTGGGAAGATCACTTGAGTCTGAGAGGTTGAGGCTGCAGTGAGTCGTGATGGTGCCACTGCACTCCAGTCTGGGCAACAGAGTGAGACTCGGTCTCAAAAACAAATAAATAAATAAATTGTAACCAGTCTCACACTGCGTCTAGCAGCTCCTGATAAACAATCCACTCTTTTTACATAGATCCTTTGTAATCTCTGGCTCCCAATGATAAGGGAAATGCAGGCCAACTCTGTGAGACAACAAGCTCATGAACTGTGTTGATGTAAGAAATGAAATATTAAATAATGCCAGGAAGAAACAGCTAAGTGAAAACATATGCGGACATTCACAAGAATCAGAAGAGAATCCAGGCCGGCACGGTGGCTCACATCTGTAATCCCAGCACTTTGGGAGGTTGAAGAGGGTGGATGACCTGAGGTCAGGAGTTCAAGACCAGCCTGGCCTACATGGTGAAACCACATCTCTACTAAAAAGACAAAAATTAGCCAGGCATAGTGGCATGTGCCTGTAGTCCCAGCTACTCGAGAGGCTAAGGCTAGAGAATCACGTGAACCCAGGAGGCAGAGATTGCAATGAGCTGAGATCATGCCTCACACACCAGCCTGGGCAACAGAGTGAGTCTCTGTCTCAAAAAAAAAAAAAGGAAGAGAATCCAAGGTGATGAAAATCATCAAGCACTTCAGCTGCTAAGCTCAGATTTTTGTCAAAGCAACTTCCTTCTGTTCCTTTTTACATTGTTAGAATGCCATTTATATAACCGATGGAAACTAACTACTGTCTAGAGTTGACTAAACTTAGAAATACTCATAGAAAGACCCTCCTTCCCGAAAAGTAGTATTGAATCATACTTTAGCATTTACGTTAATTTAAAAAAAAATTTTAGGGGCAGGGTCTTGTTCTGTGTCCCAGGCTGGAGTACAAGGGTACAATAATAGCTCACTGCAGCATCAACCTCCTGGCCTCAAGCAATCCTCCCACCTCATCCTCCCAAGTAGCTGGGACTACAGTTGCAAGCTATCACACTCAGCTAATTTTACTTTCATAGAGACAACGTCTCACTATGTCACTCAGGCGGGTCTCGAACTCCTGGCCTCAGGTGATCCTCCTGCCTCAGCCTCCTCAGTAGCTGGGATTACAGGCGTAAGCCACTACGCCCAGTTCACACATTTTATTAAGTGGTTTTGGGGTTCAAGAATAAGTTACTCAGGCCAGGCTCCAAGGCTCACGTTGATAGGATTATCAACTTTGGGAGGCCAAGCATGGTGGGAAGATCGTTTGAGCTTAGGAGTTAAAGATCAACCTGGTAACATAGTGAGACCCCGTTTCTACAAAAATTTAACAATTAGCCAGGTGTGGTGGTGTGTGCCTGTAGTCTCAGCTATTCCAGAGACTGAGGTGGGAGGATCACTTGAGCCCAGGAGATCCAGGCTGCAGCGAGCCATGATTGCACCACTGCACTCCAGCCCGGGCAACACAGTGAGACCCTATTTCAAAAAAAAAAAAAGAGTAAGTTATTTATTGATCACAGCATGGCTCATCCTCTTCCAGCTCAAGGGGTCCTGTAACTTGGACACAACAATAAGAGTTCACTTCTACACAACAAGTACTCTGTATTTGGCACACAGAACTTCTCGTGTTAACAACCCACTGAGAGCGGTAAATAGGTACTCAATGAAACCTATTTTACAAATGGGGAAGCTGAGGCACAAGAGGTTAGGTGAACCCAGGCGGTGTGATTCACGGGACCCCCTCTGAGCTAAAGATTTCTCCCAAAACTGCTCGTGATACTGAAGCAGCGACATACCGCGGAACACTTGGGCGGAAGGAAGCACCAAAGGACAGGGACCATCTAGTCACTCAAAAGCAAAAGAGCAACTTGCATTGAGAGTGAGCTGGCGTGAAAACAGTCACACACTGCTCAGGACACTTTCTTCTCCCTGTTCCTACCTTGGCCCTGGCCTGGGGGCAGCGGTTCTGCATCAGACCTCAGCAGGAAGGGTGGGGGCCCTTAAGACACACACTCCCATTCTCAGAAGAAAGTTGGTTGTGCCTCCGTGAGTATGCCAAATGATTCGCACGCGGTGATAATGGTGTTATAGTGAACCCCAAGGTTCTTTTCAGAGAATCAGTGCGTCGGTATGTCCAGCTCTCTTATTCTTTAAATCTCTATGTGAAAGTTTAACTTCCTTGTAATTCCAGTAAACAGCCTTCTCCACTGGTTCATCAGTAGTTCACATCTGTACCCATCCCCCATCCTGACTCGTCCTTCCCGCCCAAACACCCACCCTGCCAATCCAGCTCGGACCCCTGTTCAATGGGGATTAATCTAGTTCGTGCAGTCTAACTCTAGCCAGTAGGGGACAACACAGCAGCAGGGATGACCCCCGTCAGGCATAAGTACCCCACCGCCCGTTGTCCAAGCAGCGCCTATCACTACTCCATCCGTTCGCCTGCACCCTTGTACAGAAGTAAACTACCTTGCTGAGAGGACGTATGTTCGAGTGCTATCTCTTTTTCGGCATCGAAATTTTACTTCTAACAGTGGGAAAGATCCTAAACATGCTTTATTATGGGAAAGCCATGAGCCTCACTAACATGGAACCTAAAAGACTATTTGTGAAATTTCAAGGTATGGGGGGAAACTGGAACATAATGGCACTTCACTTAGACTGTGGCAGGGTCCCTTCAGTCACTCTCCTGATTCCCACTCTCCTGAGTCTCAGGGCGGACAACCCAGGAATGGTAAGGGGGGCCTAGGAGGCCACACGTACTTGGATTGTTACTGGGGACGGGCATTGGCTGGGTGTAATACGAAGGTGGGCTCATGCCTTTCCCATCAGGCCCTGCCACAAGCCCCGTGGCTGGCCCAGGCATGGGAGCCGGAGGCGTGGGGTAGTAACTGTGAACAGCCACCGTCTCTTCATAGGATGGAGGTGCGGATGGCACTGAGGAAGGCCCAGGGGCCGCCTGGTAAGGTCCTGGAACCGACATTTTACCTGAAACAGAAACAGAACATACCAGGTAAGAAATTAAATTGATCTCTGCCTCACTCTCCTTCTCACCCAAGTCTTCAATATCCTTTCTGGCAAACAGAAAAATCTGAGAAAATGACTTCTATCCAGCTTTGTCCAAAAGCCAGGAGGGGGGTTAATGTCCCTTCAAGACCTCAGAATTCTT
>CM052660.1:97164174-97179473 GCA_028533165.1 Leontopithecus rosalia
GTCCCCCCTCACCCTAAACTCTCTCTCTCTCTCACACACACACACTCTCCACAGTGTCTTTTTTTTTTTTTTTTAAAGGCTGGGCACAGTGGCTCACACCTGTAATCCTAGCACTTTGGGAGGCTGATGCAGGCAGATCACAAAGTCAGAAGTTCAAGACCAGCCTGACCAAACTGGTGAAACCCCATCTCTACTAAAAATGTAAAACTGGACATGGTGGCACATGCCTGTAATCCCAGCTACTCAAGAGGCTGAGGCAGGAGAATCACTTGAATCTGGGAGGCAGAAGCTGTAGTCAGCCAAGATCTTGCCATTGCACTCCAGCCTGGGCAACAGAGGGAGATTGTGTCTCAAAAATAAAATAAAATAAGAAAAGAAAAAAGAAAGAAACAGGGTCTTGCTCTGTTGCCCAGGCTGGAGGACAGCGGCATGATCATAGCTCACTGCAGCCTAGAACTCGTAGATTCAAACAATCCTCCTGTCTCGGCCTCTGGAGTAGCTGGAACTACAGGTGTGTGTCACTATGCCTAGATAATTTAATTTTTCCTAGAGATAGGGTCTTGCTATACTGCCCAGGCTGGTCACAAACTCCTGGGCTCAAGCAATCCTGCCTCAGCCTCTCAAAGTGCTGGGATCACAGGCATGAGCCACCGGGCCAGCCTCTCCACACAGTGAACCAGGGAGACGGAGGCTGCAGTGAGCCAAGAGCTTGCCACTGTGCTCCAGCCTGGGCGAGAGCAAGACTCCGTCTCAAAAAAAAAGAAGAAATTCTGAACACTTTTGAACAGGCGGCCCCACGTTTCCATGCGGCACTGGAGCCCAGAAATTAAGTAGCCAAATGTGACCGCTGGTGACAGAAAAGGAAAAGGAGCCATTTCTGATCCATGGAGAATTTGGATCTGACAGGCCCAGCTGTGGAATCACTTTCACATCTATAAATATGCCACTTGGCATACCTTGGGGTCCCTTTTCGCCCAAAATTTTCCTCCAACTCTCAACAATATTCTTCCCGAGGAATGGTGGATCACGTCTGTAATCCCAGCACTTTGGGAGGCCGAGATGGGCAGATCACTTGAGTCCAAGAGTTTGAGACCAGCCTGGGAAACAAATTCAGACCATGTCTCTACAAAAGATACAAAAATCAGCCGGGCATGGTGGCAGGTGCCTGTGTTCCCGGCTACTCTGGAGGCTAAGGTAGGAGGATCACCTGAGCCCAGGAGTTTGAGGCTGTAATAAGCTATGATCACGCCACTATACTCTAGCCTGGATGACAGAGTGAGACCCTGTCTCAAAACAAAAAGAAAAGAAAAGAAACAGTAGGGGCACAAAATCATACATAAAAATCATCTTTCTAAAAATTTTAAATTAAAAAATATATATTAGCCAGACATGGTGGCACACACTTGTAGTCCCAGCTCCTCAGGAGGCTGAGGTAGGAGCACTACTTGGGCCCGGGAGTCTGAGGTTACAGTGAGCTGTGATCACACCACTGTACCCTAGCCTGAGTGACAGAGTGAAACCTTATTTCTAAACAAAAGATTATAATAACTTTTTTTTCCTTGAGACAGAGTCTCAGTCTCGCCCAGGCTGGAGTGTAGTGGCATAATCACGGCTTGCTACAGCCTCCATTTCCCAGGCTCAAGCAAGTCTCATGCCTCAGCCTCCCAAATAGCTGGCACCTGCCAACACCACCAGCTAATATTTGTATTTTTTTAGTAGAGACAAGGTTTCGCCATGTTGGCCAGGCTGGTCTCAAACTCCCAACCTCAGGGAGTCCAAGCCTGACTTGGACTCCCAGAGTGCTGGGATTACAGGCGTCAGCCACCATGCCTAGCCAGAAATTTTTTAAAAACAGAAAAACCACGAAATGAAAATACCCTCAGTAGAAGCAACACATTTGAACTCTCAAGGGATCAGCTCCCTTTCTACCCCCCAATACATGAAAGTTCATTTACTACACACTGTCACCACATACTTGCAATGATGCAACGAAATAAATACCTGCCTGCCAACGATGGGTTCCAACTCATTTTGTCACCGGGTGCTTTGCAATTCAAAGTGACCTGCTTCTTGGTAAACAGGCAACTGAACCTTAACAATCAGCTGAGGATGGAAAGTCATAAAACTCTGTCCTCTCATATCCGGGAAAGGGGAGAGAGCTCAGAATTTCCCTGGAGGCAGAGTGCTCAAAGCTGCATATTTACTGCTTCAAGACCTTATCAAAAGACAAAGGACTGGGGGGCGTGTCTGTCAACCTTGAGAGCATCTCTGTCTCAGTTTTTTTTATTTTGAGACAGTCTCACTCTGTCACCTAGGCTGGAGGGCAGTGGCACAATCTCCGCTCACTGCAACCTCAGTCTCCCAGGTTCAAAGGATTCTCCTGAATCAGCCTCCTGAGAAGCTGGGATTACAGGCACCTGCCACTAAACCCCGGCTGATTTTTTGTATTTTTAGTAGACACAGGGTTTCACCCTGTTGGCCAGGCCACTCTCCAACTCCTGACCTCAAGTGATCCACCATGCCCGGCCTCAGTTTAATTAATATCACTCTGCTAAAAGCGGAGGCAAAAAACCCAGGAATCTCCGAAGCCACAATGTCAGAGCCAGCGATTATCCGCACGCTGAACTGATATTAAAGCATTGATCTTGAATCCTCAGAATGTAGAAGTGAACTCCACAAGGAGGTCAATTTCAGCAACGGATCTGCTTCTAAACAATTCAGAACAATTCTCAACAGCCTCAGAATTCTCTGGGTTAGGCCAGTGTCAGCTGCTACTTCAGGTGCTCACCACAAGGTCCTGGAAGTCATCTTACTCCTTGCTCACCCAAGCAGGGGTTCATTCAATGTTTGAATCAAACCTACCAGTTAAAATTCTGCCTTGAATTTTGAATCTTTTTTTGTTTGTTTGTTAACGGGGAGATCGCAGGGGAGTGTAATGGATAAGCCTCACCCTGGGAAAACCATGTCCGTGATTATGTCATCACTCCTTCGAGGTAAGTATAACCTTGAATCCTAAATGCAAAATCAGACTTTGGGAAGTCTGGGGTGGCCAGCCTACCACTTTTATCACTGATCATTTAGGTTACAAGACAGCGCTGGAATGAACCTTGAAAGCTACAGATCGAAGGATTCCATTGAGATGAAATGCCCAGAATAGGTGAATTCACAGCGACACAGAGTGGTGTGGGAGGAAATGGGTATGGGGTTCTTTTGGGGGTGACGAAAATGTTCTGGAACCAGATGGAAGCTGACGGTTGCACAATCTTGGCTCATTGCAACCTCCGCCTCCCAGGTTCATGAACTTACTAAATGCCACTGAATTGTCCTTTCTTTTGAGATACAGTCTCGATCTGTCGCCCAGGCTGGATGGCACGATCCTGGCTCACTGCAAACTCTGCCTCCTACACTCAAGTGATTCTCTGCCTCGGCCTCCTTAGTAAGCTGGGATTACAGGCGCTCACCACCACACGCAGCTAATTTTTGTATTTGTATTAGAGATAGGATTTCATCACGCTGGCCAGGCTGGTCTCAAACTCTTCACCTCAAGTAATCCACCTGCCTCAGCCTCCCAAAGTGCTGGGATAATAGGCATGGGCTGCCACACCCAGCCCTGAATTATTAGCTTGTAAATGGTTATCTTTATGTGATTTTCTTTTTTCTCTCTCTCTATTTATTTCTTTTTTTTTCTACCCTTTCAGTGGCTTCCAGTGATTTTCACTTCAATAAAAAGGGGGGAAAAAAGACATTGGTGGAAACCCCCTACCTCACTATCCAGAGCCAAGACCCCCAAACTTGAGCCTCTAAGCTGGCCACTGCTCTCGGTTCAGTCCATCCCAGGCCTGTTTGTCTAAAATCAAGCCACATGGGTCTTTCTGACACCCCTCACTGTGCTCTAGACTAGCGTAACTTCCTGGTCCCAGTTGGCAGGGACTGAGGGGATTCCCAGGATGCGCTGGTGTCCCCACCAACCACGCAGTCTCTCCTGTCACCTCCCGCCACACCTGCCTTGCTTGGATGTTCCCAATATGTCACAGGCATGCTCTTTCTTCTGCCTGCCTCCTTCCTGACGGGTCTGGCAGATTCCTCTCCGTCCATCATATCCCAGCTTGCACGTCACCTCCTCCAACAAGTCCCCTCTGGCTTGCTCCAGAATTCATTCCTCCTAGAGCCTCTCTATGTGGTGCAGAGGTCAAGGGCACAGACTCTGGAGCCAGATCCCCTGGGTTCTTCCAGGAGCCCCCACGCCCCAGGGCATGACTTTAGTGCCTCAGTTTTCCCATCTGTAAAATGGGCACACTGATAGTTTCTTCCTCATAAGGTTCTTGAGAAGATGAAATGAATCCATTTGCAAAAAGGACCCAGAGCAACGTGGAACACACAAGTACTCAGTGCATGTCAGCTGTTACTAACTTGTGTTTGCTGTACTTGTCTGTCTTTCCCTAAGAGCAGGAATTGACACTAAAATCTACACCCCTAGCACCTAGAAAGAGGCCCAAAACGTTATGGGTGCTTCATAGGGTGACCCATTGTCCCATCTGCCTTGGACAGAGGGGTTTTTCTGGATGTGGGACATTTGGTGCTAAATCCAGGAAAGTCTCAGGTAAACTGGGACAAGCTGGTCACTTTGCTACTTTAACAGTTTGTAGAAAGCAATACCTAGGTATGAAAAAGAACACCAAGTCCCAATCTGAAATGGCATCAAGATTTGGGAGCAGGCCGGACATGGTGGCTCATGCCTAAAATCCCAACACTTTGGGAGGCCAACGCAGGAGGATCGCTTGAGCTCAGAAGTTCAAGACCAGCCTGGGCAACATAGAGAGACCCTATCTTTACTGGAGGCTGAGGCAGGAGAATCGCTTGAACCCTGGAGGCAGAGATTGCAGTGAGCCGAGATCACGCCGTTGCACTCCAGCCTGGGCAACAAAAGCAAAACATTGTCTCAAAAAAAAAAAAAAAAGATGTGGTGGCACATACCTATAGTCCCAGCTACTCAGGAGGCTGAGATAGGAGGATCCCCCGATTGCTTGAGCCTGGGAGGTTGAGACTGAAGTAAGTTATAATGGTGTCACTGCACATCAGCCTGGGGGACAGAGGAAAATCCACGTCGGGGGGAAAAAAAAGATTTAGGAGCAGACATAAACAAGCAGAAATGAATGAGAGGGGCTTACTCCACTAGCCCTAATATAGAATCTAAGAAAACGACATTTGTAAAGGAAGATGTTTACACAACCACAAGCCTCCACACAGATGGGCTCACGGTTCAGCTCAAGGTAACAGGAGGATTTACGGTGCAGATGCCAGCACATCACCAAATATGCTCAAGAACTGGAATCCCTGAATCGAGCCTGGATTCCTTCATTTCCTCCAGGATTCCTGGGAATAGTATGTTGTTTCTCAACAGAGCACCCTGGGATGTTCGGGCAGGAGGAGATCAATGTGGACATGCCAGGTGCGGCAGCTCACGCCTGTAATCCCAGCACAGTTCAGGAGGCCGAGGAGGTGGATCACCTGAGGGCAGGAGTTCCAGAGCAGCGTGGCCAACATGGTGAAACCCCATCTCTACTAAAAATACAAAAATTAGGCAGGGCATGGTGACATGCGCCTGTAATCCCAGCTACACTCGGGAGGCTGAGGCGGGAGAACTGCTTGAGCCCAGGAAACAGAGGCTGCAGTGAGCCAAGATTGTGCCACAGCACTCCAGCCCAGCTGACACAATGAGATTTTGTCATACACACACACGCACACAAAAAGTGGGTGGTCAGAGGTTTTAAAGGGAAGTGTGGGGGTGTGCGCACACAGACAATATGAAGTCAGAAAGAAAATCTGCCACAGTCTCCAAACCTCAAGACTGGTTCATTTTTTTTCTCCTCAGTGCAAGTTTATGGCACTGCTAGAATCATCACTCAGCAGAAGGGACCCCTTGCTTGGGCCAGCATCCATTCCAGTCCTGGTTCTGGCTATGGAAGGATGTCCAGAGGGCAGTTCCAGGCCGGGAGCGGTGCTTATGCCTGTAATCCCAGCACTTTTGGAGGCCGAGTTGGGCGGATCACTTGAGGTCAGCAGTTCAAGACCAGCCTGGCCAACATGGTGAAATGTATTTTAGTTTCCACTAAAAATATAAAAATTACCCACGCGTGGTGGCACACCCCTATAATCCCAGCTACTTGGGAGGCTGAGGCAGGAGAAGTGCTTCAACCCAGAAACTGGAGGTTGCAGTGAGCTGAGATCATGCCACTGCACCCCAGCCCAGATGACTGAGTGAGAATCCATCTCAAAAAAAAAAGGTAGTTCCAGCAGGCCATGGTGGCTCACACCTGTAATCCCAGCACTTTGGGAGGCCAAGGAGAGAGGAAGGCATGAGTCCAGGAGTTCGAGACAAGCATGGGCAACACAGTGAAACCCCCATCTCTACAAAAAAATATAAAAATTAGCCCAGAGTGTTGGTATGCATCTGCAGTCCCAGCTACTTACAAAGCTCAGTGAGGAGGATCACCTGAGCCTGGGAGGCAGAGGCTGCAATGAGCCATGTTTGCACCACTGCACTCCAGCCTGGACAACAGAGCCAGACCCTGTCTCAAAAAAAAAGAGAGGGTAGTTCTTTCCACTGTATTATCCATTCAGAACCTTGAGTCACGAGCAGGCTCCCCAGTGTCCCCACACCATCAAACTCAGAAATACGTCACTCCACATTCATCAGCTGGTCCTTGGGGTGGCCCTAAAGCTATTTGTTCAATGGGGATAAGGTATCATCTACTCCCCAGAAATGACACTGGCCTTTTTCATGGATATCAAGCAGATTCTGAGCCTCTAACTTGCTGGTACCCAAAGATGTCACAACATCAACAGCTCCAGCCAACAGGTGTGTGGAGGAAAGGGGACACAGAGTTACCACCATGCAAGTGGCTCTACCCTCAGTGCTAGCTTGTGACACTGAAGGGACACCCTCGTCTTTTTTTCTTTTTTGAGACACAGTCTTGTTCTGCTGCCCAGGCTGGAGTGCAGTGCCATGATCTCGGCTCGCTGCAACCTTCACCTCCTAGGTTCGAGGATTTCTCCCACCTCAGCTTCCTAAGTAGCTGGGACTACAAGCATGAGCCACCAAGCCCAACTAATTTTTGTATTTCTGTATTTTAGAGATGGGGTTTCACCATATTGGCCAGGCTGGTCTTGAACTCCTAACCTCAAGTGATCCGCCCAACTCGGCCTCCCGAAGTGCTGGGATTATAGGTGTGAACCGCTTTGTCCAGCCTGATACTGTTGTCAAAGGAGTCTCAGGGCCTTTTTCCTCCCTGACCCCATCCCTTTCTGGTGAAATGGCCAAAGGCAGGCAGGGGCCAAAAGGGAAGGAGGAGGGAGGACGAACAGTGCCCAAGCCTGAGAACTGCCCTTAAGCAAATGAACAGGACATGGGGCCTTCCAAGCAGAATCCCATCAGGAATTGGCCTGGTAGGGAAACTGAGGCTACTGAGCCCAGAGATGATACAGGCTAGACGTCTCTGCCTGGTGCCCAAGATACATTTCATGTTTTTAGCAGAAGTATCACTCTACTGCACAGGCTGGAGTGCAGTGGCGCCGTCATAGCTCACCGCAGCCTCAAACTCCTGGGCCCAAGCCATCCTCCCACCTCAGCATCCTGAGTACCTGTGATTACAGGCATATGCTACCATTCCTGGCTAATTTTTAATTTTTTTCTTTTTAAGATGGAGTTTCAATCTTGTTGCCCAAGCTAGAGTGCAATGGCGTGATCTTCAGCTCACCGAAACCTCTGCCTCCTGGGTTCAAGCCATTCTCCTGCCTCAGCCTCCCAAGCAGCTGGGATTACACACTTGCACCACCATGCCCAGCTAATAATTTTTATTTTAATTTTTTTGTAGAAATGAAGTCTTGCCACATCACCTAGGCTGGTCTCGAACTCCTGGCTTCAAGCGATCTTGCCTTGGCCTCCCAAAGTGCAGGGATTACACTAAGAAAATTTAACATATGGAAATTTCAGAAACACCTCTGTGTGCCCCCCTATTATTTATGAGAGTCACAGAGTCACCCATAACCCAGGGATAGCAGGAATGCATGGAGTACAGTCTGGCCCGCCGAATACCCAAGTTACTCAGAGTGAAGAGAACACACAGACGATGGCCAACAGGCAGAGTATGAACCGGAGAATGAAAGGGGCTGAAAGAAAGGTGACAATGGAGTGGGGCGCAGCGGCTCATGCCTATAATCCCAGCACTTTGGGAGGCCGAGGCGGGTGGATCACTTGAGGTCAGGAGTTCAAGACCAGCCTGGCAAAACTCCGTCTCAACTAAAAATGCAAAAATTATTCAGGCGTGGTGGTGCATGTCTGTAATTCCAGCTACTTGGGAGGCTGAGGCAGGAGAATTGCTTGACCCTGAGAGGTGGAGGTTGCAGTGAGCTGAGATCGTGCCACTGTACGCCAGCCTGGGCAAAGGTCAAGTCTTTAAGAGCAGAAACTCTAAGACCCAGCCTCCTTGGTTCAAATCCCAACTCTGCTTTCTAAGTTGTGCAAACTGGGATCAGTTGCCAAATTTCTCTCAGGTTTTCTCATCTGCAAAATGGGCCAACAATAGTACTTACACTTCAGAGGGCTGCTGTGAGAATGTAGCGAGCAAAATAGACCCAGAACATTGGGTTTGCAGATTATTATTATATAAAAGCGTAGCTGTCATTACAGAGGAGAGTAAAACCAGGGAGGGGGTGACTTGCCCACAATCACACCAAGGCTTCACTGCGAGAGGCACGAGGACCCAGGCACAGACCTCATTACACCACAGGGGCCTGTTCTGTACCCACCACCTCCGTGGCTTCACAGGTAGACATTCACTTGTTTGCTAAATCCCCTACAGTCTGACCTTCCCACCCCTACCCCCAGTGTGGCAGACAGAATAATGCTCCCCAAAACTGTTCACAGCCTAATCTCTAGAAGTTCTGAATATGTGACCTTAAGTGGTAAAGAGAGACTTTGCCTACGTGATTAAGGATCTTGAGATGAGGAGGGTTATTCTGGATTAGCCAGAAAGGCCCGGTGTAATCACAAGAGGCCTTATAAGAGAAAGGCAGAGGAGTTCGAGGCCAGCCCTGGCCACATAGAGAGACCTCATCACCACAAAAAATTACAAAGAGTATCACGGTGTGACAGCACACACGTATGTCCCAGCTACTTGGGAGGCTGACGTGGAAGGATGCTTGAGTCTGGGGGGTTGAGGCTGCAGCGAGCTGTGGCTGTACCACTGCATTCCAGCCTGGGCAACAGAGCAAGACCTCTGTTGGCTTTAAATATAGAAGAAGCTGTTGGCTTTAAAGGGGTAGGAAGGGGCCACAAGCCAAGAAATGCAGGCAGCCTCTAGAAGCTCGGAAAGGCAAGACCGTGGATTTTCCCTTGGAGCCTCAGGAGTGCAGTCCAGCTGACACTGATTTTTTTTGTTGTTATTGAGATCAAGTCTCATTCTGTTGCCCAGGCTGGAGTATTGTAGTGTGAGCTCAGTTCACTGCAACCTCTGCCTCCCGGATTCAAGAGATGCTCCTGCCACAGCCTTCCGAGTAGCTGGGATTACAGGCACTCGCCACCATGCCCAGTTAATTGTCATATTTTTGGTAGAGATGAGGTTTCACCATGTTGGCCAGGCTGGTCTCAAACTCTTGACCTTAAGTAATCTGCCTGCCTCAGCCTCCCAAAGTGCTGGAATTGCAGGCATGAGCCACTGTGCTCGGCAGACACGCTGATTTTAATCTGGTGAGGCCCACGGCGGTCTTCAGGCTCCAGAACCGGAAGATACTACATTTACGTTATCTAGGCCACTGCGATAAAAACCCACTCCATCCAGCTGGGCTGCCCAGATTCCCCACTGGCTCTGTAAACTCTCAGTGGGCACCCTTCCCCTTCCCACAGTGGGACGCACCAGACAGAGATCAGTCCCCCTCAACCTTCCACCTTGTCCCAGGCATCTGTCCGCCTGCCCCGGGCTCAGAAGCACCCTTCCTCCTCTGGCTCAGACTTCTCTTTAAGCTGGTGAATGTGGCCAGCCTAGGTGGGGGCGGGTCCTGTGGTCTCTGGGAGGGACAGTGCCGAGACAATGCCCCCTCCTGCCAATCATGCCCCCTTGGCTGGCTCCTTTCCTGAGGTCTCCTAAATGGTTTAATCTTTCCAGGCACAGTGGCTCATGCCTGTAGTCCCAGCACTTTGGGACGTGAGGCGGGAAGATCATTTCAATCCAAGAGTTCAAGACCAGCCTGTGCAAAATGGCAAAACTGTCTCTTAAAAAAAAAAAAAAACAGCTGGGTGTGGTGGCTCACGCCTGTAATCCCAGCACTTTGGAGGCCGAGGCGGGTGGATCATCTGAGGTCAGGAGTTCGAGACCAGTCTGACCAATATGGTGAAACCCCATCTCTACTAAAAATACAAAAATTAGTCGGGTGTGGTGATGTGTGCCTGTAGTTCTGGCTACTGGGGAGGCTGAGACGAGAATTGCTTGAACCTGGGAGGCAGAGGTTGCAGTGAGTCAAGATCGCACCACTGCACTCCAGCCTAGGCAACAGAGCAAGACTCCATCAAAAAGAAAAATTAGCAGGGTATGCTGGTGCATACCTGTAGTCCCAGCTACTCACAGGGCTGAGGTGGGAGAATCACCTGAGCCCAGGAGTTTGAGGCTGCAGTGAGCTGTGATCATGCCACTGAACTCCTGCCTGAGTGAAAGGGCAGGACCCTATCTCAAAAATAAACAAAAAGATCAAAACAAAACGCTCCTCCTGCCTTAGCCTGGGTCCTTCGCCCCCCAGCGACCTGCCTCTCCTCCAAGTTCACCTTCCATGTCAAGACACTTCCTGTTCCCGTCCTGCTCCCTGGGGATGGAGGGTCTGCACAAAGCGCATGTGGTTGCCCCCACCCCTCAACCTCAAACGCATCAAACTGACCACAGCCCTCCCCTAGACTGAGTCCTCCCCTGAGTCCTCATGCATGAGAAGATGCTCCAGTCCTCTTCAAAAGCAGGGAGATGCAGCTAAAACCACACACAGACAGATGATCGGGCGAGAAGTCACAGGACATCACACACCTGCTGACAGGATGAGGGGAGAGGGCCTCTGTAGCCTTCTGCCCCCAAACCCGCGGCCCCACGTAGTCATGAGAAAACCTGCCGCAGGGCACCGGGCCAGCACTCCTCAAAACTGTCAAGGGCACAGAATACAAGAAAGAAAGTCCAAGAAACTGTCAGAGACCAGAGGAGAATGAATAGAGAGGTGACAACTAAATACAACGTAGAACCCCAGCACAGAGGGCCAGGAGCGGTGGCTCACGCTTATAATCCCACCACTTTAGGAGGCCAAGGTGGGCAGCTCATGAGGTCAGGAGTTCGAGATCAGCCTGACCAACATGGTGAAACCCCGGCTCTACTAAAAATACAAAAATTAGCCGGGCATGGTGGCATGCACCTGTAATCCCAGCTACTCAGGAGAGAGAATCGCTTGAACCTGGGAGGCGGAGGTTGCAGTGAGCTGAGATCGCACCATTGCACTCCAGCCTGGGTGGTAGCGCGAGACTCTGTCTCAAAAAAAAAAAAAAAACGAACCCCAGCACAGAAAAAGCTTAGTTGGAAAAACTGGCAATATCCAAATAAAGCCTGGAGTTTGGTAAACAGTAATGCAGTGATGTCAGACTCAGTTGCCACCAATGTCCCGAAGTGAAGCAGACGCTGGGTGACTGCATATGGACCTCTCTGTATTAACTGTACTAATTTTCTGCACATCTAAAGCTCTTTTTTTTTTTTTTTGAGACAGGGTCTCATTCTGTCATCCAATCTGGTGTGCAGTGGTGCGATCCCGGTTCACTGCAACCTCTGCCTCCCAGGTTCAGGCAATTCTCATGTGTCAGACCCCTGAGTAGCTGGGACTACAGGCACGCACCACCAAGAGTGCAGATCTGGGTCCAGTGTGGACGGACACCCAGAAGCTGTGCACCTGTGTCCCGTGGGGCAGGTGAGCAGTGGGGGCCAGAAGAGAGAGGGCGTATTAGAGGAGACTTCCCACCACGAGGTGGGCGCCAGCGCCTGGGTTTATGAGGGACCCCACAAAAGGGGTTTCTGTTTCAAAAACCAGCAGTCCAAGAGCAACGTGAAAACCCCCCAGAGGGATTCAATTCCTGCCAAGAAGGAAAGTTCAGAGTCTAAAAATAAGCTTCAAAACCTAGAATTCCAAGAGAACCACCCACCGCAGAAGTCACCCCAACAAGCTGTCGTCAGCGTAACACACATCAAAGGACTCACAGCCCACAGTCAAGGGTGTCTTCTCCCGAGAACACAATAAAACCCCAGTCTCCATAACTTCTGGTGTTGCATAACTCTGACCCACAGCCTCTGTAAACATCCCCCTGAAAAAAACTTCTTAACCTTTATCTTTTCTTCTTTCTTTCTTAAATGGAACTTTGTTACAGAATCAGGGTATCGCTTCGTTGCCGAGGCTGCAGTGCAGTGGCGCCATCATACCTCACTGCAGCCTCGAACTCCTGCCTCCGAGTGATCTTCCCACTTCAGCCTCTCAAGCAGCTAGGACTCCAGGCACAGGCCATCATGACTAGCTAGTTTTTTACCTTTTAAATTTTTGTAGAGATGGGGTCTCACTATGTTGCCCAGGCTGGCCTCAAGTGATCTTCCCAAAAGCACTGGGATTACAGGCATATAAGCCACTGCACCCAGCCTTAATCTTTTTCTAAAATCGATCCCGGCTGGGTACGGTGGCTCACACCTGTAATCCCAGCGCTTTGGAAGGCCAAGGCAGGCGAATCACTTGAGGTCAGGAGTTCAACCAGCCTGGCCAACAAAGTGAAACCCCATCTCTACTAAAAATACAAAAATTAGATGGGCATGGTGGTGTATGCCTGTAGTCCCAGCGACTTTGGAGGCTGAGGCAGAAGTGCTTGAACCTGGGAGATGGAGGTTGCAGTGAGCTGAGATCGCACCACTGCTCTCCAGCCTAGGCGACGGAGCAAGACTCTGTCTCTAAATTAATTAATTAATTAAATCGATCACATATTCCTCTCTGCTTACAAACTGCCAAAAAGAAAGAAAGAAAGAAAGGAAAGGGAAAAGGAAAAGGAAGGCAGAAAGAAAATGCTTCTATCTACCTCTGTGGTTCTGTCTTGTCCCAGGGTAATAAGAGTCCAACATGGGGCTGATGGCAGCTCCATCCCACCACCACAATTTGTTGCTTTAAAGCCTCTGCGGACTTGGACACCAGCAGAACCCAGTGTGCAAGAATTCCGTGTAAAATAAGAGTTAACAGTTTCCTTGGGCGCCTCCTCTGAGTGAGGTAAACGGGACTAGCCATCTGCTTTGGTGATAAATATCTACCTCATTTGGGAGTCTTTTATTTGCTTACTTCCTTCGTTCTGTCCAAACTTTCTTTGAAAATTCCAGGAAACAGCAATCTTGCCTTTAGCAAGACTTACAGGTATCGTGGGAACGGGGTGGTGGCAGACATTACCTGTTGCACGCTTTCCAGGGCTGTTTCACTTCCCCTGGCCGACACCACATGATCTAGCCCTTGATGACATATGCCTTCCTCCTGTATCCTAATTGCTTCCTGTCTGCAAGTTAGGTTCTATTAATATTTCCCTAACTGGACCATATGACATTACCACCCCCCGGGGAAGTGATGAGGTCTATATTTCTCTACCAGGCCTTGAGAAAGATACGCACAACTGACATCCTTGCAGAGCTGAAGCCTCCTGTGCCCATACGGTACATCTGTCCCATCCATGACTGGGTATCTATGGCATCAGCTCATTAGAAGTATCTTTTTTTCTCGATAGAGTCTCGCTCTGTCGCCCGGGCTGGAGTACAATGATGCTATCTTGGCTCACTGCAACCTCCGCTTCCCAGGTTCAAGCGATTCTCCTGCCTCAGCCTCCCAAGCAGCTATTAGAGGCGCTCGCCACCACACCCAGCTAATTTTTGTACTTTTAGTAAAGACAGGGTTTCCCCACGTTGGTCAGGCTGGTCTCAAACTCCTGACATAAAGTGATGAGCTGGCCTCAGCCTCCTGAAGTGCTAGGATTATAGGGGTAAGCCATCACACCCGGCCAGAAGTGTCCATTTTTAAGTAAGACAAGACAAATCTTCCTCACTTACAAATTCCAAATAATATGCGTAGATACTCCCCTTCCAGGAGAGGCAATTTTATTTTATTTTTTAAGACAGAGTCTCACTGTCACCCAGGCCGGAGTGCAGTGGCACCATCATAGCATACTGTGGCCCCGGCCTCCTGGGCTGAAGCAATCCTCCTACCTCAGCCTCCCAAGTAGCTGTGACTGCAGGTGCCCATCAACAAGCTACTTTTCTATCTTTTGTAGAGATGGGGTCTTGCTCATTCCACTCATTCCAGGCTGGATTGCAGTGGCTTGATCATAACTCATTGCACACTTGAACTCCTGGGCTCAAGCAATCCTCCCACCTCAACCCCCTGAGTAGCCGGGACTACAGGTGCACACCACCATGCCCAGCAATTTTTTTTAACTTTCTGTAGAGATGGAGCTCTTACTATGTTGCCCAGGCTGTTCTTAAACTCGTGGGTTCAAGCAATCCACCTGTCTCAGCCTCCAAAAGTGCTGGGATTACAGGCATGAGCCATGGTACCCGGCAGGAGGTGGAACTTAACCTCTCCCTTTGCTCTCCTGGGTGTGGGCTGGACTCTAACTCTCTTTCAAAGAACAGAGTCAATGAAAAGGGAAAGAGAGTAAACTACAAGTGAGAAAACCCGGCAAATACCCCTCTCAGACCTTGATCTTGAGTAACATCAGGAATACTTCACTCTCTCCCTTGATATTAACATCAGGAATGTCATGTGCGTATCATATGCCCTCTGATGTGACAGAATGGGAAGGACACTTCACCTCCCTGGTCCTCTCCCAGGGTCCAGAACCCACAACCCCAGTGTAATCAAGAGAAAAACATCAGCCAACCCTGATTTGAGGGAAATTCTACAGAATCCCTCATCAGTACTCTTTAAAAAGTGCCAAGGTCGCAGCACTGTTTACAATAGCAAAGACCTGGAATCAACCCAAATGCCCATCGATGATAGACTGGACTGGGAAAATGTGGCACATATACACCATGGAATATTATGTAGCAATCAAAAACGATGAGTTCGTGTCCTTTGTAGGGACATGGATGAATCTGGAGAACATCATTCTCAGCAAATTGACACAAGAACAGAAAAGGAAACACCGTATATACTCACTCATAGGCGGGTGATGAACAATGAGAACACATGGACACAGGGAAGGGAGCACCACA